>JACBWW010000002.1:21147561-21217470 GCA_020086605.1 Lanius collurio | reverse complement strand
GATCCTGGGCCCGCCCCCCCCCCCCCCCCGCCAAAATAGAAGGGTTTGAACCTCCTTTTATTCTGGGGAGTATGCAAAATAACACTGCCTTCCTCCCCCCACCCCGCCCCCGAAACTGAAAAGCTTACCATCCTGTTCACAATCACCCGCCCGCTTTACATTAAAATACATAACACTGGCACAGCTCTGAAAATAGAAAGCACAATCTAAATGGTAAGTATTACTATTCTTATTGTACTACAGCAGGGAGCTACAGCCCTTCTAGGAGGTTCAGTATGTACATCTATTTACGGGCTGTAATTTTGAGCTGCATGGCAAGCATGCAGACTTACAGCTGCACCCCACCTCCCTGCAACAAAATCACATTTTTCAGCTTTTCTCCAAAAACTAATGAATCTCAGTGTGATCCAGAGACCAAAGAGCCTTCTCTGCCTATTGCACACAGTTCAGACTCCTTTTTTTCCACGTCAGCCTTTCTTTTCTGACTACTAAGGAGCTCCCAGACATGCCTTTCTCTCATAACCTCACATGAAAAGGGAATTACTCCAATGACTTATTAATGACTTAGATAAATAAGCCCAGAGAGAGCAGACATCACAACAGCCTGAGAAGACTTGGAGGTTAAATGACAACACCTCTCAAGTCCATCTGCTCTAAAAGAGAGGTGCATTTTGCTTTAATTGCATATCTGAGCTGTGAACTACCTTGGCTAGCAATGTCACTACCTGCTTTGTTCTCAGGTTCTCTGTCCCATTCTTCTGTCTAAAGCTCACCATGGTCTATATACACCCAGAAAAGTATTAACAAGGAAAAAAAAATATTTTGGCATTTATGGTTTCATTAAAGAGGAGGCTAGATTGGAAAGACTGCCATTAGTGCTGGGCTCTGTAATTTCATAGAGCCTGACTCTCCCGTGCCTGGTCCCCAGTGCTACCCTAGACTAAGGTAATTGCTGCACAGTGACACTATACTTTTTCCCTTCTCAGCACACCTTCTGATTGCTTCTCTAATTTTCTTGGTTTGCAACAGAAGAACCTTAGGGGCTTGCTTTCACGGTGCCACCCTGGTGCAAGCCATGTCAAGCCTAGGAGCCCTTTATCATTATAGTTTTGTTGTCTCCCCAGCTAAAGATCCTGGGGCAGAGGCAAATGTCCGAGAAGAAAACCTCAGGTATGTATAGGTACACCTATACAGAGGTGAAACAATGAACAGGCTAAAAGGCAATTTAGTTGGTCAATACCAAAATTACTTGCTTATGCAGCCTCTCTAGTCAAGTTCTGTGTCTCTTCACAACCTCACTGCAGCAAAATCTGCAGTGTCACAAAGGCCTCAGGCACTCAGCTGATTACTTGACCTCCCCTCACCTGTCCTGATGCACCATACAGCTGCTGCTGCTACTTCTTCTCTCCTGCCTTTTCCATGGCAAAGAGGTGTCCTGACACAAGCTGGACCAGGTTTTGTGCTTGTAAAGGCTTTTGGCAGCCTCACACATTCCCACCTGTGTAAGCCACTTGAGCCCTAAATAGCAACCGGAAAAGTTCAGGGTAAGGTTCCTGTACCCTTCCTGTCACAGATACGTCCCTGGTCACTGACATCTGTATTAACACAGAGGAGGTGATCATTTCCCAGCTTTGAATACACAGGCTGTGTGTAATAATATTAAGTATACGAGTGCCTGTTGCTATTTACACCGACAGATTTATCACAGCCTTCCCATTATGCTGGTGGTGATTTCACATACAGGGACATACAGTCATCATTAAATAAGCCTGTTCTGGAATGAACTTCCAATAAAACTTTACGGGCTATGACTTAATACCTAACTGTCAGGTATGCTTATTACATTCAGAATTCTGCTCTTTACCACAAAAACAAATAAAATTTTTAAAACAATCCATCACAATGTATTGGCAATTTATCATACAAATCAGAGCAAAAACTAGCCTTGTATGCTGAAGGTTAGACTATAACACTGAACACAGTGCCCAAGGATAGGAAGTAACTCTCTTACACCCCTGGCAAGACACTAAGGCATGCTCTTCTTGTTTTCTTACTCTGCTTTCAGACAGGTCATTAGGGATTAAATACAGAAGGACAAGCAACCACCTTTGCTCTACTGGGCAGCAGAGATATTGCAGAATATATTCCAACCGCAAAAAAGCAAAAGCAACTGAGATGCAAAAATGTACATTAAAAAAATAAAAATGCAGAAATAAAACAAAATACATGTTTACATATAATGCAAATACATATAATATAAAAAATTAAAGCATGGGGATAGATATGTGAAAAACAAATTCTACTACAGTTCCACATGGCATGCTTCAAGACATTGAACTTAACTTTGCTTCAGAAAAACAAATAAGGGACCTCAAAAACATTAACTCAAACTTTCACATAAGTCAGACAATAACCCCTTTTCACAGTGATTCTAGTAAAAAGCTGCAAGCCAAAAAAAAAAAAAAAAACCTGATTAAATTGGAATATTCAGCATAACATTTATAAACATACTACTGTCAGATCAATCTACAATGTGAAATATTAACTGCACTTAGAAATTCATGTCTCTAAATTATTTATCTTCTCTTCTCTGAGCAATGTTAACTGCTGAGGAACTTGATGGAGAAAAAAATCCCCAAATGTCTCTGTTTAAGACAATAATAAACAACAAAAATGGTGGAGGGAACATATGACACATTGGCATCAACCAGTAATACTCATCTGTATTCTGAAATATGCTTTTTAAAAGTAGAATCATAAATGCTGTAAAACTAAATAAATAAATACAATAACATGGCTGCTCCTCCTCCCAGTGAGCTTAATAGCAAAATAAAGTTTGCTTCAACTGGAAAAAGGCTTTAAAAAACCCTCAAACCAAAAAACTCATAGCCAGGATTCAAGACAAACTCTCCAGTAGGAATCACCAAAATTAGATATTACATAGCCCGGGCTTGAACTTTTAAAAGATAAATGGAGAATTCCCAATTAATATCTAAGGAAAGGCAAAGGTCCTTTCCTCCTGTGTACAGATGGACCATACCAAGAGCAGTAACAGACTGAAGGACTCAGACTTTGAAAACTAATATGGGGCAGCAAAACAGCCTGAGCAGCACCCAAGTGAGACAGATGCCAGCAGCCAGTGCCATGAATCATCAATTTCTAAGTGATAGAACATGGAAGTCCAAGATATCTATCACAGACTGGATGATAAAATTACCAAGAGAAATTTTGTATTTTTGTATTACGCAGAACATCAGGCCCTATGTTGAAATCAGGCCTTCTATTTTTTTTATGTGAATCAACAATTTATGAGCAAACCCAGAATGACTCTGCTACTTGAGTAAATTTAGTGATCACTACAAAAGTAAAAAATATGAATTGATAGCATCTTCCTTGCAAATGCAATCAGTATTACCAGCCCTTTCTCAGTAAGTCCATCAGAAAGCCAGAAGAAAATCCAGAGAGAAATAAGATAGCATCAGAAGCAGAGACACCAAAGACAGAACAAATAAGATTATCAGAACAAAACACACAGAAAAAAGGAAAATGAGACTCCCACAACAGAGGCCCAAGAGAATGCTACAGAAAAGGTGAATGACACAGTGCCATTTATGCTCTCATTAAAGAAACTCAAGAGCAAGAGCAGATGTTTCCAAGAGACACCAATCAGCTGAATAAGGAACAACACTTTCCCCCCGGTGGTTAGATTGTATATGACTCTTCCAGTGATTGCTGTTTCCTCATCTTCAATGCTGGACAAATTGCCATATGGCTTTTGTTTCCTCAGTGAATATGTGAGCTGTATATTTTTCTTATTGATGTTTCTTTCAATAAGATAAAATGGGCTTTGCCCAAAGAAGTACTTGGGCTTTGCTCTCATTACACCTATGTACCAATGTGGGTCTCAGCCTTTCCAGCTGCTGTATGTAGTTGATTACCTTGTCCTATTTAGCATACACTCACATCACTGGAGTTTGCTCTTTTAGAAAGGCACAATGCCCTGCCAGCACTGCAGAATACAAGCAGTGACTGGCCATCTCAAACATTCTTCTCACCAGCAGTGACAAGTGATCAACAATGTTGGCTGGATGGGGATATAAGGGAATAGTCAGGAAAGAAAATGCTTTTTCCCTTTTTCTCACCTCCTGGCTGCGTATCACAAGCTTCAGTAATTTTATCCTTTTCATATACATATTATTCCAGTGGAGGTGCAGGCCCCTTTAGCCATCTTGCAAATTAAAATCACTGCTCAGAAGGAAGGAGAAAGCAAAGTCATACATCTTTTCTAACTGGGTCTGATGTACTGGCAGGACAAAGGCTCCTCTAATCCCGAGAGAAACATAACAGCCCTACAATGCCTGTTTAATCTTGCACTTGTAACCTCAAGGCCTCTAGGCAAAAGCAGAGTACCTCTTACACCCACATATAGGTAATTCCTTTGTTGCTAAAAGCATCATCCAACACACTGGTAATTATACGAAAAATAACTAGTATAAATAGAAGTGCAGCAACCACAGGACAGAATGACTTTAAAAAGACCTGTTTTGCTCAATATGATGATATTTGTGGATTCTATTCAACACTTTCAAATATTCCAAAAAATGGAAAATTTTTATCAAAAAACAAATCAAAATAAGTTCTTGCTAGATCTGAAATCGGTATTTTGCAGGGATGCAAGTAGCTTAGATAGAGGCAAAAGTTCTGAAGGGTTTTCAATAGACCACATCAACAGAAAGATTAAAAAAATGTTACACTGGCACTAAGGGGTGAACTACCTCTGTGCTCTGCTGATGCAGAAGAATCATATAATATCCTGAGTTGAAAGGGACCCACAAGGATTATTGAGCCTAACTCCTGGCCCTGCATGTGACAGCCCCAAGAGTCACACCGTGTGCCTGAGAAAGTTGTCCAAATGCTTCTTGAACTCTGTCAGGCTGGAGCTGTAACCCCTTCCTTGGGGAGCCTGTTCAGGGCCCAACCATCCTCTGTGATGAAACTTTTCTAATATACAAGCTAAATCTCCCCTGACACAACTTCAGGCCATTGAGGTCTCCTTGGTTCAGTTGCCTAAAAATCTTCCTCAACCCCTCCTAAGCACCCACCAGTGACATGATTATAGTGTTACTTTCAGACAACCAAATGATCCTCACTGTGAGGACATATGGCTTGTTCTTATTTGTGCAGGGAGACCCGGGAGTGCTGCAGAAATAATAGTTCCAGAGCAAGAGAACAATATTTGATTGAGTTTTCAACAGATGACAGACATTTTAATTCTCACAAAAGCATCTTGTGTTAGTGCTTGAACATCAGATTGGCAAGTGTCACAGCTGCTGTATTGACTGCTCCCATATGTGCTTTGCTTCTTACAGACTCACAGGAACAGCTTCACTGGCCACACGCCCGTCAGTCAGCTCTGGACTGCTTTTAGGATGGAGATTACGATCTCTAGCAATCTGCATGGAAGAGTACCAGCCTCCATTTTCTTTATTTTGCTTTTTAGTGATGTCACTGAGCATTTTACTTTCTTGGCTGATACTATATGCTGGTCTTGCTGAAGTTTGTTGGCTTAGACAGAAATATAAGACAACCCAAAAATCCAATCTCCTTTATATTACATAAGCTTCTACTCCAATATGATAGAGATTGCTGAAGATAGAATTTTTCTTTCTTTCCTTTGGACAATCAGAAAATCATACTTTTCTCCTATAAAGGACTAGAAGTAGTTTTCTGGAAGGAAAGATGCTATTTATTAACTGAAGTATGAACAGTCTTATCACATGAATATTTATGAATATCACTTTGAGCAAACATTATACAATAGAAAATTGGATGGAAGAATTTTATTATGCACAGCATATGTTTACTGTTTATTCAGACTAGCCATGAACAATATTAAAAAGAGAGGCATTTATTAGAAATCTGCTAATTTTACTTTAATAGGGTCTAAAAGATATCCTATACCTAGCAGGAGGAATAGTGCACGGAACATTTACTGGAGCCCCCATTTCTACTTCTAATAATCATCAACAGAGCAAGCTGACGCTGCAGTAAGCAGAGGATCCAGATCACTGTCTGCCATTGAAACCCTGAGAAACAGAAAAGTGGAAAATGGGGTTTGCAAATTTATTCAGGAAAGTACCAATTTTAGGTAAATTTTTTTCCTTCAATTATTTAACAAAACCACACACATGAGATACAAAAATTAACTAGGTGTACAAAAAGCATCATATTTAGTTGAACTGAGTGACCTGAATTAATATCCTTCTTCCATATCTGAAACTATTTGTATGACCTTGAAGAACCTCAAACTCTCTAACTATGTCTAGCTCCAGGGCATGTACAAAATCCAGCCACATCCTGGATCCTCTATCAAAATGGGGACATGGATTGCACTGTTTTTCTCTTATTCTTCCCAACCACCATCTCCTATCCCCGGTGAAGAGAATGCCTCCTGGTATTTTTAGCCTGAAAGGAGACAGAGTGCACTCTGACAAGTGGGTATGTAAACTCAGGACCCTAAAAGGTTTGCACCTGCACTGCAAAGCAGAGAAAAAACTCTGCTTCAAATCTCCTTCCATAAAATGGGGCTGGAGTATTCTGCCACTGCATAAGAGCTCTTTCAGAGAAAACACAATGATTGATATTATGTGTTCACAGCCAAAATTTTAGCTGAAGGCTGTGACATATTTGCTAGATTTATTTACAGAAACAGATTAATTGTGAGTAATGTCAAAGAAAAAAAACAATAGGATGTGTAAATTTACCTTGGTAGGCATCACATCTAGCAAGACAAATGACATACGGAATATTTTCAAAATATATTACACACCTAACACTCACTGAAAATTGGGCTTAAGGTGGTACAAACAGCTACCCCATGTTAGACACAACAGAAATTAGATTTATAAATTAAAAAAATCAGTAATCCCTTTTGAAATCTTTAGCATTAGTTTTCTTCTTGACAGACTTGTACGGCTTTTTAGACAATTTTTGAAGAACTGCTTTGAATTAACAGGGTAACAGTACTTAACTCCAGATTAAGGGACATCTATGCCTGCCTGTTTTTAAAATAGAAGTTGAAGAAACAGAGAAAAAAGGTCTAAATTCTCTGTCTAATGCAGCAACACAGGAAGTGTGAAACTGAATAAAAAATCATTTTAACCCTCAAAAAGTTAGTTGGATTCTATTTGGTATTCACAAAGATACATAGTGATTTCTTAATTCATCCAGAACAATATAGTCCAAGGTCCTATTTTGCTGCTGACAAATTAAAATCGGTATTAAACTCATCTTCCATGCACTTTATATGGTAAAGCTAAAGAAATTTTCATAATAGGATTTCACAATACCAGAAACTGCAAAGGATGTGGGAATAGTACTAGCCAAATCCTATGTTAGGGTTTCCTCTAAAGTTTGTGGCATCACAAAGCATGATGAGTTTTAGAGCTGCTTTGAAAAGACCCACAGGCCCTGGGCTGCTTATCTGGAACATCACAGCAGCATCCAGCTGTAGAGGTGTGCCTGTAGGCAGCTCACTTGGGATCAGAGCAAAGTGGCCTCCATCCAACAGCTGTCCAAAGACACAGGGGTTAACATCAGTGCCCTCCTTACCACAAGGACCATGTGGGCCCAGAGACAGGCCCACAGCTCAGTGAAAGCATATTCAGTAAAGGCAAGAAAGACAACCCATAAAAATGTCATGGTTTAGGACTGATTGTTGTCACAAGACTGTACTATTATTTGGAGATATTTAGTATGTTAGGTGACCTTTCCCTTATTTAATTTCAGATACATGAAATGTCACCTTCTCTTAAGTGTAGTGTCACTTCTCTCACCTAAGTCACCAGGCAGCAGGAAGTGCATGCGGTTCTTTCTGCATAACTGAGCCTGCCCACACTGGAATTGAGTCTTCCTGGCTGAGGCTTCAACAAATATCTGCAAGAAATTTCAACATCTTGTGTATTTCTTCCTACTCATCTAACAAATGTGTGAAATTAGTTATAAAGAGCACATGTGGATTAACGCATAAATACTTAATTAACATAAAAGGCAACCCATCATATTAAGTTGACATCTTTCTGTGAATTTGATATATCTTTTCAAAACCTGAAATAACTCTAACATGAGAAATACAGAGAAATAAGCAACACTATGTGTATAACACAAATGAAACAAAAATCTAATTCCCCATATGCAAAACACAAAACTGGCAGTTTTATCTGTTTTTTATAAACTAGAGATTAAAATGTGCAATTAATTCTATCATAAGGTAAGCTATGCTATTTAATAAAGGTTCAAATACTTATTCATATACTTCAATATACAGATTAAAATCCTACAGAACTTCTGCTGTCCTACTTATTGTGCTATGGGGAAAACATACAGTTGGGCTAAGATGTTATAAATCTCTTCCCAAGTGATATTGTCTACCTAAATAGAGTGACATTCTTCAAAACAAATGAAACATCTTTTAACATACAACACAAATATTAAAATTGTTACTTCAGCATCAGTGCTGATTTTTGACTCAATGAAATATTCTATGAGAACCACTTGCTTTTGAACAATAAACTTCTGTTAATGTCACAAAGCAGTCATCTCAAATTCCTACAGCTTGCAGTGTACAGTGTGTGATTCACACCATATACATTCAATGAAATGTGACACCTTTGCCCTAATACACTACAGGGGGTCTGATTTCATATTCTGATACTTCCTTTAGCATCTGATATGAAATCTCATCATGCATAGTAACGTGGGACAGAACAGCTACAGATTTAGGAGACTGACAGAATTAGGAGACTGAGATTTTTCTTTTGCTTCAACTCCCAAAGGAGAAAATGGATGGGTGTGTCAAATACGAGGAACAAATAATGCAGCTACTACACAGACTTGTAACAAGGTTCTCCCTCCCATCATCACAGACAAAAGAGAGTTTTTGCGGCTTCCAAAGAGCTCTTCAAGGGCATCTTGCTCTAGTTGGGCTGCTTAGGAACTGCAAGCAAGGACATCAAGGAGTATTTCAAAAAGGCACAGCAGAGCCTTCCTAGTGTATGCCTTGCATTATTTATCACTGTGATTTTACTATGTTCTTAATATTTACATATTTAGTCCCTTCCTTCACTCCAGAGTTGTGTCCTCATCTATTTGTACTTCTGGTTCCCCAGATCTTCTCTTCAAATGTATGACTCACTCCTCTTAACTAAAGAAAGTTGTAACAATAAAAATAACTATTAAAAAAAGTTGATTTTTAGGGACTGTTTTATGGCATGTCTCTGGGCTTCAGAAGATCCAAAAACATGCTAGAAGTATGAGGGAGAACAAATCAAAAAGGGATATTCATGGGGCTGTACCTATCGTAGCAACATTTAGACTCATAATATAAAGATAGAAAAAAAATGCTTTTAGCAGCACAACTGAGTTTTGAAGTATTATTGTGTGTCTTCTAGCACACAAAGCTTTAAAATCTATTGGATTCTGAAGTCATAGTGATACATGGGAAACATCAGAGCTGAAATACCAGTGGTGTCTGCCACAGCTCAGTATTGGGCCCAATCAAGTTTAATATCTTTACTGATGATCTGGATGAGGGGTTTGAGTGCATACTCATCAAGTTTGCAAGTCAGGTGGGAGTGTTGATCTGCCACAGTGCTACAGGCTTTGGGACAAATGTTTGGAAAGTTGCCTGGTGGCAAAGGACCTGGGGGTGCTGCTGGACAGCCAGCTGGACATAAGCCAGCATGTCCCCATGGCCAAGAAGGGCAATGGCATCCTGGCTTGTATCAAGAATAGGGTGACCAGCAGGATGAGGACAGTGCTTTAAACTTGGCCCTGGTGAGGCCTCACCTCAAAGCCTGTGTGCAGTTTTGGACAAGGACATTGAGGTGCTGGAGTGAGTCCAAAGAAGGGCAACAGAGCTGGAGAAGGGTCAGGAGCACAAGTCCTTTGAGCTCTGGCTGAGGGAGCTGGGGATGTTTAGCCTGGAGAAAAGGAGGTTCAGCAGAGATTTTACTGCTCTCCACAAGTACCTGAAGGAAGGAGGTTGTATGGTCTCTTCTCCCAGGCAACTAGCAATAGGACAATAGGAAATGACCTCAATGTCTGCCAGGGAAGGTTCAGATTGGCCATTAGGAAAAATTTCTTCACAAAAATTGTTTTCAAGCATGGGAACAAGTTGCCAAGAGAAGTGGTTGAATCACCATCCCTCAAAGTATTTAGAACATGCGTAAATGTGGCATATAGGGACATGATTGAGTAGTGGACTTGCAGTACCAGGTTAATGATTAGGCTCAATGGCCATAGAGATCTTTTCCAACCTAAATGATTCTATGATTTCACTGAAAAAGAAAATACAACTGCCCTGGCCCAGTTAACCTGCTGTAAGATAGATGCAGCAATAAGAGATGCTGGGAAACAGGAACTGAAACAAGTTCTTTGTGGGAAGGAGGAGTGAGGCTAAAGCCACCTGCTTCTCACAGAGATAAACATGGGTGGGGAGGCTGTGTAGAGGTTTATTGTATTTTAGACAAAAAGATCTTGGCTCATTAGAGGAATATCATTAGTCCTGGCAGAGGCCCTCACTTGTGGCCTCACTCTGCCATCTCCAGGCCATCATTTTCTTCTTCCTCGCTGCTGGCACAAGTATTCCCATAGCTATAGAATGAACCAAACTGGAAAATTGGTCCAAATTAAAACTGGGCCAGAAGCCACGCCAGAATGCTAATTTTAAACCAGTTCAGTTCCCTCATCTGATTCACTAAACAAATTATCTGTGCCTACTCAATATTTTTTCCAGTGGTGGGGTTAGGAATGTGTGTGCTTGTGAGGTGGCTCTGCCTCCTCCATGGGCAGGGATGGGTTATGCCAACAAAAGATTCCCAGGTACAAAACTGGCACACTGCAGCTGCCTGGCCGGGCAGAACTGGAATCACTGAGCAGGCCATGTCACTCTATCCTTTCAATCACAGTGAAGGTAAAGTAACAGCTCTAGTATAGAAGGGACATTTTAAAATGTTCTAAAGTATTTTTCTTTATTATAAAATGAGCTGAAGTGAATTGGCTAAAAAATACAAAACTTGGAATTATGCTTTGAGATTATGTGCTTTCCAAAAAGTTGAGTCTATAAAAGGTTCTTAGATTGTTTAAAAGGAAAAAGATCCCAAAACGTGTGAGAGAGTAACCTATAGCTGCACTGCAGAAATTCAGAGGGCTGTTTAACGCCAAGATCCCTACCAGAACTGACTGGACTCCACTTTAGTGCAGAAGACTGACAACTGGGAATGTAGTACAGCAAAGACTGCAAGTTCCAGTGGCATTAACTGGTACCACTTTAATTGATTTTCTGAACAGTATTTTCTTGCACTTATCTGATTTGATCTGCCATGGCTGCTAATAATTTCCCTGACAGGCAACTCCATATTCTCCTAGAACCATATAACTGCACACACAAGTATGCACCTCTTACAAATCTCTGGAGGTTTGTAGTATTTATGCTAGCCCATATGCAGAATTTGAGTTCTGGTTGGATGCTACAGGCCTGAGACACATGTGTGAGTGTGAATAGCATCACCTGAACTGTACAGCTGGGATGTGTTTGATGCACATTGCTCAGTGAATTTGAGAACCACTATCAAATGCAACACGGATGTAACCACAGGCAGCCAGTCTACACACAACATTCTTGAACTCTTATGAAGTTGTTTTAATGCCATCACAAAATCATCATACAGTTACTTAAGTTTTCACTACTTGTTCTCATCAGGAGGCTGTCTAGCAACTCATCTTCCTATTCACTCTAGGGCCTACCTTAGAGGTACCACAGCTAAAATCTTTTGCTCTTACACTAGCATCTGTCCAGGCAGATTGTTTTTCAAAGGATAGTCATATATCCTCCCAGTTTTGACTTGGCTATGCTAAATGAGAGTGAGATTTTGGCCTCCCCTCACTCAACCATCTCTCCTTGCTTGTGTCCCAATACACAGCCCTGTCCTAGACTTGATTGTGTCCATCCTCCTTGTAGATGTCATAAAAAGAAGAGCTTTAATTGGAGCCTCAGTAGTAGCATTAATTAGTAGTTCTTCATCACAAGAAATACTTTAGGATTTTCTTCAATTTTTCCATTACTATTTCAGATTTGTAGTTCGCTGTTGCCCTGTAAATTAAGCAGGAAACTTAGCATGATTTCCTTGGTGGCATACTCTAACTGGGACTCCTAAACCTGTTGTGTACTCAATGGAATAAGAAAGTTCTCTGATCCCCTCTTTGGATCCTCCAACATAAGAAGGAAATTGACTTCTTAGAATAAGTCCAGAGGGGGAGCCACTAAGTGGACCAGAGGTCTGAAGCACCTGTCCTACAAAGGCTAAAAGAGCTGGAGTTGGAGAAGACTCTGGGGAGATCTTACAGCAGCCTTCCAGTACCTAAAGAGGGCTGATGATAAAAGGAGTGACTTTTTACATAAGCAGATAGCAATAGGACAAAGGGAATGGTTTTAAATTAAAAGAGGGGCAATTTAGGTTAGATGTTAGGAGCAAATTCTTTACTTAGGGACACAGGAAGAGCTTGCCCAGAGAAGTGGCTCCCTCATCCCTGCAAGCATCCAATGCCAGGTTGGATGGATCCCTGGGGTCCTGATCTAGTGGGTGGCACCCTGCCCATGGCAGAGGACTGGAGCAATATAATTTTTAAGGTGTCTTCCAACCCAAAACATTCTATGATTCTGTTTTCTTCCCTTGATATAACCATATATTTTCAGCATACTATTAACTTGGAATATAGTAATGCTTGCTTTGGTCACAACTCCAACATAGCTGTGAGAAATTTCCCCCTCTCAATCATTAATGCATAATCAGAATTTTCCCCTAACCCTGATTTGAGTTTTGTTTGGATACTTCCTGGGGATTTTTATTTGGAATAGAATGTAGCTGAGCAATTGCAGGATAAATAATACCATCTAATATTTCTTAGATAAATGTACAATTCTTAAATCTCTGTTAAAACTTTTACGTTTCAAAGCCAGTAGCTCAGAAGAGCACTCTGAGTCAGAGATGCTTAAAATGGTATTTCTGAAAAATATGCACGACATGGCAGTCACAAGAGACATTTGCAAAATTTCCTGTAAAGTTTCAGAAAAACTCTGAGAACAATATTGTGAGGACTTGGCAAACATAGTTTGGAAAATAATAGAACAACATATGTATGTACATACATCTGAAGCTTTCAGCTACGAAATGGGTCACAGCAGGTAGGCAGCTGCCTTAAGCCTCCAGTGACCAATGGTCACTGCCTAAGCAGGTCAGACCCTTTATCCTTCATGGTAAATACTTGCCTCACAAACTCTTCTAAAAGTATACCTCCCACTCTCTTATCCCCAAATCAGCAGGTACACGTGAAATGTTGATTGTTGAATTCATGTTAAGCTGGGTTTGAATTTTTCTAATGATCTGAGACAGTTTGTTGCTAAAGACAATATACATTGGCTGTGTAGACAACTTGCTATTAGTGGCTCAAATTTACTATTTAAAATTTCTTGATGTAGAAAGTACATACTTATTTTTATTTCCTTCCCTATCTATTATCAGATTGAGTAAGTTGGCTTTTAGGGAATTTGTAAAGTCACACTGGAAGTGGTATGTTGCACATCTCTCAACTTGAATTCTTTGCCTTTCTTTGCTACTTGTACTTGCCTCTCAAACCTAGCCCATCTTCTGATGATACCACCTGAAAATAAACTGTGGGTCTATGGCTCATACATCAAGATTTCACAAAAACTTCATGTCAACTTTGATTTCTAGGTATTTAAAGGAATATGCATATCCTTCTTGGAGAGTTGAGAGGCCAACTTCATGCCCTTGTTTTCCAGTGGCAGCTTTGGTTTTTGGAGTTTTTGGTCAGGCAAACCCCACAAACAGTTTTTCCAAAATATTAAAAGTAATTGAGATAATGAAAAGCTAATAGGCTTTAGCTTAGAGGGTTGCAAAGAATAGCCTGCCATTATTCAAAAAGCCCTGTAATAGAGCACCTTGTTAATTAGAGATGATTCACAGATGACTTGCAATATATTATGGTAGTTCTGAATAGCAATGATATTTTCATATTGAGCTCTTATGTACTCAGGAGTAATGAAGCTTTAATTTTAATTAAAAGAAATCTCCTTTTTTTTTTTTTTAAGCCTGTAGGTCCAAGCAATACTGAAGTACAGAAAATTAGCATCTTGTACTAATTTTCCATATTTAGAGTGCTGCACTTTATAGTTTTACTTTCATAATTTTCCCTACCAGAGGACATCTAAGCACCTGAATAGCAGCTGCCAATATGATCGTCTCTTTAATGGGAGAAACAGGCAATGAACTGAGAAGCTGCTTGCTCAAGGCCTCTCAGCAAGCCTGTGAAGAGATATGAACAGAACTGTGTTCATTTTAAATACAGGCTTATCCCCTTACATCTCCATGCCTCATCACAGAACACCATCTGCTACACTGATGGGCATGCAGTGCTTTAGTTATGATCATTACAGTGGTACAGTCTGACACTCTAATGACCCATTCCTACTAATAAAGGGATTCCCATGCTCTGTCACCTTCCCTCCTCCTTTCCCTTAACATTTTCTCTTTCCTTTTGCTGGGGAGCTTACAACGAATTGGTCCAAGGAACAGAAGATACTCTACATACACACATTTTCTGCTGGTTTAGCTCCTCTGAACTGACCCTCGAGGATCTGGATGAGCTTCAGTAATGGAGCGAAAGGAGATGCTAGGAGCATGAAGGAGCAGAATGGCAGGTCTGTGCCCTTCCAGGACAGCTGGCCATGGGGTGGGCTAAACTCTGCTAAACAGGACCTTACCTTTTTAGCATATGTTTTTCAATTCAGAAGCCAGGGCCCTTCTGAATTGAAGATAATTACTCTCATCACTGACAAAAACACAGTGTTTTATTTCAGAGCTCTCAGAGGTCTATCCCCACGCTTTCCACAGGCAAGGAGGCCAGCCTGTGCAGCCAGCCGCACACTCGGGGATAATGCCAGTAGCTCCATGGACCTGATGATGCCCGTGCTGCCTCAGGGCAGGAAGGCTGAGGCTACCACACTTCTGTCTCAGACTTCCATGGTAAATACACACATGTGCCTATGCACAGTGTGTGCAAACAGGAGCTCAAACCAGTCACACAATTCGCTATGGGTGCACTGGGCTTATGCATGCACACGGATCAGCACCAACAGCAACCCCTTTTATCCATTCTGTCACCATGTCTCTTCCTGTGACCCCAGGTTGCTTCAAAACATTACTGAACTACAGGGTTGCCAAGATGTGAAATATGACCTGAAGTGACAACAATTACTGTATTCAAAACACTTGATGAGAAGCTATTAATTTACTAATTGATACAGGAAATGACACACCACCTCTTCCCCTATTTAGCAAAGAAGGAAGGGAGAATGACAACTTGCATGCAATGATGGCATTATGCCTTTTGAAAGTTCACCATAAAATTCCCTAAGATTTCGTACCATTACATAGTTTTGCAATTATTAGGGGAAAAGAAATGCACTAATTGATGAAAAACTGGAACAATGAAACCCCCAAACCAAATCCCTCTGCCGCCACATCCAGTAGGGTATGCAAAAAAAACCCAGACAAACAAACAAGCAAACCAAACAAACAAAACCAAAAAAACAACTCCAAACCAAACCAACCCACAAAAATCAAACAGCAAAACCCCCCTTCCCCCAAAACACAGATTTACATCTTGAATTAAATAAAGCAGACAGAAGAGAGAGTACACATAACACAAATGCAAATATTTAGTCTTTTTACTTCTCAGTTACCACTCATGTCAAGACATACCAGCTTTTTTTAAACTTAATTCAACAGAGTGAAATATACGCAAGTAGTACTTTGGTCGGGAAGGGATTACTCATCTGCCAAAAAATACCTGCATCATTCAGTATCCCCAGGATCAAGGCCTTTTTACAGTCAGCTCTTCAAAGAGGACACATGTTCTCTATTCTAAGCACTAGGCACATATTAGGTGCTTGAGTAATGCACAAATTGCAGTACAAAAATCAATAATTACAGCAATCCAATTTGAGAAAAGACATTTCATAAAATATAGAAACAACTAATCAAAGACAATGCAGAAAAGCACAGATAAAGAAATCAGAACCTTTAATTATTTCAAATATGGGAAAACAGTCACAGATTATTTAATAACTGCATGTTTCAATAATTTGCATTTCATATAGCTGGTTTCATTGTATATCTAATAAGATGTTATATTTAACAGTGTGAGCTTATCTTTTTTTTTTTTTTTCACTCACAAGAATAGTGGTTGATTATGCTTTCAAATGCTTTTTTGCCTTATTCATTGATGTGAGTTTTACCAGATCCCAAATTAAAGAAAATCTCTCTTTAACATAAGGTAACAGCCAACTGAATATAATTCAGGGAAGTCAAAGATAATGAAAGCATGCTTGTTTGAGTGTAAGCTATACTTAGCTTTCAAGCACACCTAATGCTCAATAACCAGCACAATCGTCACTGTATTTTTCATTTATCGCTGGAAGTTAGTTATAGCTTCAACTGAAGACTTTACTTTTCCAGTGAAAAGTTTAGGTGGCCAAAAAAACCCTCAAATCTCAAAAACCATTATGTCTTTATGCATTGCCCCTTAAAAAACATTTTTCCAACAGATGCACTTCATATTAAAAAAAGTTTGTGTAAGCAAGTGATGATTCATCTTCATTATAAACCATTTTCCAAAATTTGTTTCAGATGCAAAAAGCTTTCATGTGAGAAAATAAGTGGTAGTAAGTACCTTACATTTCAGCGTATAAAAATTTTGAGTAAAGATGGAGTTCCAAAATAATATTTTTAGTTTCCTGATCTCTTCATGAGACAAAAAAAGAATGAATCTACTAAATCTACCACAAGAGATCATTATGCATGAGTACTCTATTGTTCAACATGGTATTTAAGATTTCCTATGTAACTGCTTCTGTCAGCTCACAGAGGTTTGTCAGGACACGCTAAAAAGACTCTTAACATAAATTCCTGAAAGAATTACCTTTTGCAGGACTGTTATTTTCTTGTCTTTTTAGCATATGACCTCCTCATATAACATGGGTACTCATGACCTCCACTGTGTCAGCATCACTCTGTAGCTGACATGCTAGACTCATGTCATCACAGCATTCAGCTCATTTTAGTTCTTGTGGGACTTTCTTAACAATCCAGGCACTAAAGTTTCTAAGTTCAGAAGGATTTAGGTTTGAAAAAGGTCAGAAAAAGCAAGAAAAAAATCCTTTAAGTGAGAAGTAGTATCTCTCGTACCTAGAGAATGAGATAGCATGGTAACGCTTAATTTCCAAGCTTATTTTGATTAGCCTTTTGTTTAAAATTTCTTTTTGAGAAATCCTGTTTTACTTTTGTCCATATTATCTATTCCATACTCTTTCCCGGGTGTAGGTAAGATGCCGCTCACTTACTTTGTAATGAGTCTTCCCATAGCAATAATTAAACAACAGATAACATGACACACACATTTACCATTTATTACTTGCTTTGCCTCTAAGCACAATTTTTCAAACAATCAGCATCATCCTTTCCCCTGGTATAACTGTATTTTTCCAAAGGGAAAGCTGGATTTCAGTGGAGCTCTCATTCTCTGTCATATCAAAGACTTTACTGCTACTGCCTCCACAGAAGTCTCTGTTTTGTTGTAAAGGATCCATGAATCCTTCATGAATCCTCCTCCTTTAATAGGCATTTCTGCCCAGTGATACAGATATGACAGACACTGAGTATGTGCCGCCACATATGATCCAATAGCAGCAGCTGAATGTGTAAAATAGACATGTCCAAATTAAACAAGGAGGGGATCAGGCAGAATCCAGAAAAAAGAAAGGTTACCCCTTAATTTCAGCCCTCATGACTGGTAAACACAGGATTAGAAGATTTACTCATTAAAATATATGAGCTTTTGATACTTTGTTTTTGCACACCTGGCATGAAAAACTTAATTAGACCAGTGTACAGCTGCCACACTTGCTACTTGGAACATGCTACTGTTAAGCATTCACATTATGTCAACAATTTTTCAAAGACAAATTCCTAAGTTCTGAAGCTTTCACTTTTCACTAACACTAATTGGCTCTATAAAGAGCTCGGAACATTACTGGAATCTATTAGACTGAATGACTCAAAAGCACGCACAAGCAGAATTAGCTTTATATTCTGCTCTCTGAGTACGCTGCCAGCTGGGCAGAGTTGTGCTAAGTAGATAACTTTGTGAACAGTCCACTTGAAATTAAAGTCAGCTAATGCAGTGGAGGGCATTGTTCACGTTCACAGAACATGAATCAACATACCAGCAAGGGGAGCTGGGGAGCAGTAATGTTACTCTTTTTTTTTTTTTCTGAATGACCAACATATATTAATTTCATGTTATTGTCACTACATGGAAAGCCATGCACAAGTACTTCTCCTTCCCCTGCAATCCCCAAAGGTGTGGTGCAGCCAGAAAGTGAGTAAAAGCAATGTCACTTCTGCTTCAGGTTTTCATTGTTCTCAAATTTAACAAGACTTTCAATTAAAGCAAGGCTTTAATTCTGTACCAAAGGCAGTGTCTTCTAAAAATTGCCTCCATTGGAATGACAATTTCCATCTGAAGCCTTTTTCCCTCCCCCTTATAAGCCACAAAAGCCTGACATATGCTAATCACTGGACTTAACTGACAAACAACCATGAGGGAAGGCATATTCCCAGCTCAGAAAAGAGGGCATAAACTTGCAAGGTCAGAAAAGGTATGGCATGCAGGGTAAATTATGCTTGCATTCAGAAGCTAAGGAGTCCTCCTGGAAGCCAATACAACCAGCAAGTCTCTATGCAAAGGTTCAAGTTTCCTTACAGTTTTAAGCATTTTCATGAAAGAAAAATCCGAACAGATAACAGAAAGAAAATAGCAAACAGGTTTCCCATCCGATTTATATACTTCTCATCAGCGAGGTAATTGGAAGCAATACAAACATCTTCAAGTATTAGTTTCATTTTACTAGACCACTAATCCCAACAAGTATTAGCACCTACCCAGGAGGTCAAACGGATTTCTTCTCAATGCTACAGCTTTCAGGAGCTACCCAGCAGCAAATCCACCTGGACTTTCTGCTAGAGAGACATTCAGGAGAGCAGATTTTCTATTAGCCCTTGAGAAAGTATTGCTTTTTATTTTTCTTCAGGAATCTCAGAGAGGGAGTAGGAGAACAGGGAAGATTAGAAAGGGTTGCAGGGAAGAATTAACTGGACGGGTGGATAACTTCTGGGATGTTAAAATTCGGACTGCTGATTTCTGCTCCAGAATGAAACTGCAGGTTTTAGTTTTTATTTGGAAAAAAAGAAAAAGAAAGAATAAAACAGAAATTTTAAAAAGAGTGAGGAGTAAAAAAAATATGTTCACACAGAATATCAGAATATAAAACTTCATTTCAGAATATAGTACTTAAGCCTGTTTTTCTTGGAAAAAAAATTGAGGGCTGGTTATTAAGCATTTTTCTTATGATACTCTTCACTATTGTTCCTGCAATAGTCTCCTAGTAAGCAAAGCAAATGTAAATTTTGTTCCTACAGAATGACACAGATGACCCCATAATGAAAGAGAGCAAAATGTTCCACATAAATCTTTGCAGGACTGAGTCCTGTAATATTGTAATCTATTTCTAATTTCCTAAATCACTATGCAGATGACACAGCAGAATTTTACACACATCATCTGAAAAGGCAGCTGTGCAATTATAGAGATGTTCAGAATCAAAACAGGGTTAGTACTCAGTCCCCTATCACCAGATCCCTCAGAATTATGTGCTGCCCTGCTTGTAGATTTAGGAAGTGATCCTGAATTGCACTTACTCCCCCTTGCACCTCAATTTTCATGCAGAAGATATTTGCATGCAAAGGCAATGAGATGTGTGATGTTCAGAGGAGTTGGTCTGTAACAGCCTTCATAAAACTGACCTGCCACATCCATCACAGAGTGCTTTTTAGCACCTTCCAAGTTTAGCCCTTTCCCTAATCAAAGCACTTTACATGCATTAACCATGGCTGTTCTTCAAGGAAGGGTGATTTAGATTATAGCCCCTACAGCTGAGCAAATTCATACTCCCATATGAAATTTCTCTTCATTGAAATAACACAGGACAGAACATTATAATTAATCAAATCATTGCCCTTTAACTAAAACCTCCCTTGACCTGCCCCATCAGAAGGAAGATACCTTGAAGTGGATTGGAGTTACAGTTTGCACCAACCTGTACCTCCTCCAAATCACCAGAAGGAAGGTAAAGGGCCAATTCAAACGAATGAAGTCCCAGCACTCACACAGATATTTCTGTTTTTCACTTGACTCCTGGAAACAAAAAACTGATTCATTTATAACATCAGATCAGTTTTCCTGCTATGTTATTAATTCCCACAGCTGTGACAGAACATTTGGTCCTAGGCTGGGCCAAGAAAGATCCAACTGCTTAGCTGCCATCTGTGCGTTTGAAAGCATCTGTGTCTTTGAGACACTCACGTACATGTACCTACGAGCACACACTGCTTTAAAATGCAATTACTGCTCAATACCAACAGCAAAGGTTTACAGTTTTAAGAGAGAACTTGTCTTTGAAAAAATGTCTTAATTTTAATATCTTCCCTAAAATTATTCAGAAATCTAGTGGAGAAGCCTTTCTGAGGAGTTATGAGAGACTGCATAATGTGTTTCTCCAAAGTTTCAATATATCAAAGAGGAAGGATAAAAAATGCAACAGAGACAAATTTTAAGTTATTGATTAGCGGCAGGCATATAACAAAGTAAAAAGATATGTGGACACTATGCATCCATAATTCAAATCTAAAACAGTCACACCATAAAGGCTGAATTTTGAATTTGAACACATTTTGAAGATACCCCCCTATTGTGATTATGAATACTAGTAAAGAATGATAGCATCTCTAAAACACTACAATTACTTTATATATTCATCCAACATATGTATAAAACTTGTATATATGAATTCAATATGATTTTATGAGCTCACCCTCATTTATTTTTTTTTAAATCACAAGTGAAAGAGCTAGTGTGACCTTGAAAAATTATGTGAAATTAAATTCCCACCACTGAATGAGAATTGTTACTTTGGGCTATATTCTACATTATGTCTAGCATCTATCAGAGGGATATAAAATAAATATAACTTATTTTGCATATTACTTAGGGTTTTAATCATAGTGTTGACATCATTATCTCATAAGTTATCAAAACTCTTAAAACAAGGAAATAATCTAATATATTTCTATTATAATTTTTATAGGGAATGCATGATCATTTACTCATCTTCATCCTAAATAATATATTAGTCACAAATAGTGTTAATAGGAGCTGCTAACAATGCACTTTGTATTCAAAAAGACTCACAGCAAAATCAAACTAAAGCAAGAAAAATAATACTTTGACCAGCTGTATAACTTAGCTCAAGTTTTCCAGAAAACACTGAGTTTTGGGCTAAGGCAAAGCACAGAAAGCCTTGGCCTCACCTGAGCCTTTAGTACAAGGTCAACAGTGACTGGAAGACAACAAGTTTAGTGGCATGGTGTCTGTGTTTGACTCTGCCCATGTTTGCCTGTGTCATTGTAGATGACGAGATGCAAAGGCCAGACCCCAACAGGGGCACCAAGACATGGAAGGGGCTTCTCTCTTTCTAAACTGTGCTCACAGCTGCCCAGACTGCTGACAGACGTGCCCTGCTGCCAGCCTCTGCTTCCAGGTCCTGTCTTTGGTCACTTGAACTCCAGTAAACTGTGTTGAAGCAGAAACAGCCCCAAAGCACATGAGACAAAGAAAAAAGACGTGGATCACTCCCACCATTAACGTGACCTACCTGTATCACCTCAACTTCAAAGAGAAAACCACACAGCTTACTCCCCCCTCTGAAGGGCTACAAGGGCAGGAAGCAGCAAGTACACAGGACAAGGGGCAGTACCTCAATGGCCATGAACCCTGAGAGGGCACTAGGTCCCACACAAGCTCCATTCCCAGATATCAGCTCCAGGCACAAGGATCTGCCCCTCCTTGCCCAGAAAATACCACCTGTTATAATTTCATCCTCTATAAGACAAATAAAAAAATTAACTTGAGTTGATTTTCTTCCAAAGATGGATAGAGATTAATCTTCTCTGATAGCACAAAAAAAATTGCCAGTAGTCTGGATTTATATAATTTTTTGGAGCCTCATCATTTAATGACTTAATCAGAGGTGACTAGGCTAGGAGAACAGGGAGCTCATTAACATCCATCAACATGTGGTATACAATATGTTAACTTCAAATTTGTCATTTGTACCCCAACTCAGTCATGTTTATTTAGTACTAGTCAATAAATGAAAAGTACAGCAGTTTGCATATTTTGTCAGATTAAAAAATGGAGCAGTGAACTGAATTGGCAGTGGCAGCATTGCAGCATCATGGGATGAGAAGAAGCAGGAAGGTGTTTGTGATGACTCCCACAAAAACAATGCTTAGAAATGAAAATAAATTGCCCTAAACACCAGCAGTTTGGAAACACTTATGACTTCCTGAGGGTGACAGCAGCAATCCTCTCTGCAAATCAGGAGGCAGAACCTGAAACTGGAAAAACTGCTTCAATTTGCTTTTCTCCTCAATGCAACTTAAAGAGAATAATGCCCACCTAACTTTAAAACATAAAAGTTTATACTGTTAGACAGTTATTGCAGAACATGGCTGGGTCAGGCACTATATATGATCTAATAACTTGCAAAAAAAATTCTGCAGATGGTCAAAGTCCAGACAGCACCTATTACATATCTGGAAGAACTCCAGGAATATTTTACAGACTTCTTGAGACACCACAACCTTGTTCATGATAGGACTAGCTACAGCTTGTAACGGATCATAGGGAATCTGAGATTTGACATTACTTGTTTTGTGGAATTTCTTCTCACCGTGGGATTCAGCTTGTTCAGTAAAACCAGCACAGCCCCAGTACTAACCAGCTGTTTTTACATTGTTTTTAGAAATGTTTCAATCTGTAAGAAGAATTTCAGGGGCCAGAGACTAAGAGTAGAATGTGTAACAGGTAACCAAGA
Source organism: Lanius collurio (assembly GCA_020086605.1). Lineage (NCBI taxonomy): Eukaryota > Metazoa > Chordata > Aves > Passeriformes > Laniidae > Lanius > Lanius collurio. Next base: position 21,194,336 of record JACBWW010000002.1, on the reverse strand, counting down.
TGTTATAAAATGCTGTAGTACATATTACACTAAAATGTAACATGCAGCCAGAAGCTATAATAGGATCTTTTTAGCTGATCAAAATGGAAGAAGTGTGAGCTAGCAGACAGCATCCAATATCCTTAAATTTCATTTTGATACATAATCAAATCAGCTCCTATCCCAAGCAAGAGAAAATTTGACAACAAACTACAATTTGACAATTTTAGACCTGTCCTTTCCTTATTGTTTCAAATATGACAAAAATAATAGCTTAAACCAGTATTTGCTTCAAGGACTCTGATTTCTTACTCAAAAATAAAACAGTCAAGGAAGGAATTAGGTTAAATACACATTGAATTACTATTAAATACATACTTAAAAGGTATTTTAAAATCATCTGTCTAGAGAGTTTCGAGTGAATTCCATATTGTGCATCGTGGCATGAAGTGATTACTCCACCTTGTTTCTCCTCTGACTCTGAGTCAAATTACAGAACATAAAAATTCAGTCTGGAGGTCACGAACCACATTGTGAAGATTTTCTGCTTGGGAAGTGGGAAGAATAATTTTCTAAGTGGGTCATGCTGTGGTTCCCAGCAACGGCCCCGTGCGTGGCGAGGCGCAGCGGGGAGCACAGCGTGCACTGGAACAGGCACTACTGGCAGTGGCTGACCCAGCTGAGGACGGTGAGAGCTCACTGGTCCAAAGGGCCGTAATTGCAATTGACTGGCAGAGTCCCAGAACAATTTATGGAGCTTAGAAGTAAATGCACGCTCTTGTGATTAAATACAAAAGGAAGCATGGAGCCTGAGTTACAGACCTCTCGCTCTGCCAACTAGTTTATTCATGAAACTGTAAATGAAGACAGGCTCTCACATAATAAACACTCTACTAGAGATGTACTATTTACAAACATAGCAGCAACTTTTTTTTTTTTTTTTTTTAAATTTTTGACACTGAACAATGATTTTTTTTCAGACTGGAAAAGATTTAATCAACGTTCCCAAGACTTACTTTTCAATTTTAAGCAGTGCAAAATGGATCTTGCATGGTTGGTAACCTAGATATACCTGCACGCATTTAACTATCTTCCCTCTAAACCCTGATGTATGTACCCAAAATCAACTTATAAACCCACTGTACAGACTGAATACATTTTAAATAACTCTTCCTGACTTTAGTTAGAAAATTAATTTTCAATTATTTTACTCTAAATATAGACATATGAGAACAAGAGCAATAATTCTCAGAATTATAAGAAATTAATGAAGAAAAGGTGGGTTGCAAAGACAGTCAAGCTCCCATTCTCCAGCTGAGTAAGGTTTTGAAAGTTGGTGGGGGTGGGGGCATAAATTTTGACAATTTTCAAGAGAAGAAGTTTTCTTCAAAAGAAACAAAGATAACATGAAAAAATTCCATCCTGAACCAGAAAATCTTTGGTTATGTTTTCCTACTAGAATATTTGCTATTCAGGTACGCATCTTCCCATTAAAAAAATAATTCAAATAGTTGACTCTAGCAATCCAAATAATTAAAGCTTCTACTATTCATTTAAGTACAAAAAGATACCAACTAGAAAGTTATGGAATTACAAATCAATCAATACTCTACAACAAGGCAAGAGTATAAAATTGTGAACATAAAATGAGTACCTACAAATGCACATTTATGTTCAAGCAAAATTCTATTACAATAGGAATTTTTAAGCTGCATTTATAAATCCTTATTTGTTTCTGAGCAAGGAAAGAAACCTGTAAGAATAGCAAATAGAAATCTGCACCCTGTAAATACCATCTTGTTGGCTTCTCCTGCCTATAAACTGACACAGAACAAACCAGAGCTTTCCAGATGCCCCTTTATTCTCTGCCATGTGTTTCATCCAGGCTGGGTCAATTCAAGGTAGAGAGAAGCTCATAGTGGGTGTTGCCATTCTCCCCCCACCACAGAGGAGCAGGAAAAGGACTAGGACTAGCTGAATAGAAGGATTGAAGTATTTTCCACAGTTTGCACAGGAAGGAAGAATCCTTTCTGGGAGCCTATCTACACTGTGGAAAAGAAAACAGTACACTTTGAATTCAGGTCAAAATTACTACTCCCCTGACTACTTCTGAAGGTGCAGGCTGCCTTTTCCCTTGAATAAAATGAGAATTTTCAACCTAACTGTTGGCACATATTTATTGAACACTACATCTGAGAAAGTAAGTACAGGCTTTCCTGAGGATGCAGCCTGTCCAGCAGACCCTGTGCAACCCTCCTCATGCCTGGGGAAATGCAACAAGAATACACCATGGAGGTCTCCAGGGCATTAGGGTGCAATCTTTAGGCCACCTTGCTACATCAGAGAAGACTGCTCAAGTCATATACACTCCATCTGATGGTACTGAGGAAAGCTTAGGCAGGCATACTAGGAAGGAGGCTGGAGACAGTGGGACACCATGTAAATACAAGACCATTAAAATAAGGGAAGATTGGTGTTGTTTTCCTGTTGCCTTTCTAAAAACCAAGACAATGCAAAAAAACCCCACGGAGCTGTTAATTGAGCAGTGTCTCTTCCATAAACATTCTGAAATGACACTCCTGAAAAGAGATAGAAGCTGAAGGATCTCTACCAGCTTTTTCAAGTTGCTGCTCTTTTCTGCTCATTTTACTTACCTACTTCAAGAACAGGGCTTAGGTCAGGTCATCCTGTGATGTCACCAGGAATGGGGTGACAGCTGATGTAATTAGGTGAGCCCAATCAACACAGGAGGAACAGGGATATGGGTCATAGTCCTGGCAGCTTAATGGATACGCATCCTTGCAAGGTCACTTGCCAGAAACTGAATCTCACCAGTTGGTTGCAATTTTACTGCTGCCCTGCTTTGCTCTAGAGCAGAGAAATTAAAACATGCAATGATGAGTGTAACTGAGTGATTCAATTTGTCAATACATTTTAATATTTATGCTGTTTAATGAACATTTTGGAAAATGAAATAAATATTCATGTCCCATTTGGTAGATCTGGTGAGAAAAGTAGTGTATCTCTAAAGCTTTTCTTAGGACACAGAGTGATACCTCTAAGACATAGAATTCTTCTAAGGAGGCATTCATTACGATGTTTTCTTGTGCCACCACTAGGGTAATATAATGCCAGTTTAATGTATATAATTACATTTTAGAAATAAAATAGCAAATTATTTGCATATATATTTCAGACTTTGCTGCTAACACTCTTTTCCTCCATCACATTTTCAGGTTAGAAAACAAAATGGCCGGATGAGAAATATAATAATTTTTCAACTTTATACAGGCTATACTAGCTTGAAAAGTCTCAAAACTTCTTTGCTCTACTAGGAATATTATGTGTCCTGGGAGAGGATATCCTGAAAACCACTAGGGAGTCACAATTGTCATCACTGCTAAGGGCAAATGACACCAAGAGCACAAAGCTGGGATCTGTCGATGCAGGAGAAAAAGACCCAAACATAACAGTTGGAATAGGATCCACAAAAGGGAGACAAAAAGCTAAGTGTTTTCAGACGACACTTCAGAACCAGACTGGCAAGTGAGGCACAGGGATGGTGGCCCAGCTAAGCAGATGGTGTTCTCCCAGCACAGCCTGCGTGGAGAGACTTCCATCTGCTAGCACACTCAAAACAGACTAAAAAGGGAATTACGAGACTTTTATTATAAACAACGCTTTTAATACTCTCTGAAAAATATTTATTTGATTTCATGTTAACATTGATGAACTCAGGCTCCGTAGCCCCAGAACTACTCAGGAGAGGCTGAAAGGATTAGCAGGAGCAGCGGATTGCTTCTTTTGGTGTGCAAAGTCACAGTTATCACACAAGCTGCAGAAGAGATTTCAGCTGTTAACAAGACATAATTGTTCTGCAGTTGCTGTTTTCTTCAAAAGAAATGCTAGGCACCTAGACACACACATCTACCAGATATCAAGCTATACCCATTTTTAAACAGTTTTGGCAGGTATGGGGTGTTTTTAATAAGGGAGGTTTCTGCAGTTAGGATGGTATCAGAGAGAGTATGTAAAGAGCCAACAATCTCCTGATCACTGCTTCCTCAGAAGCAAGGTGGCTGATGAAGTTTTACCCAGGGACAGTGGCACAGGCACAGCTAGCAGAGCCTGTGACACAGGTTCAGCAGTCCACATCTGTAATACTTTTCTTTTGCTTTGACTGCAATTATTGTTCTCTGCTTGTGCAAACTAAATTGCTTTAAAAAATATCCAGGCCCCAGTAACAGTACAATTTAGTTCAGTACTTTTTCTGAAACACTTTTATGATGCACTGGTGACATAGGAGGGCTGGGTCACCATCTCTTGGAGAGCATCTCCAACTCTTACTGGAGAAACAGCTAAGCAGCCTCTAGGCAACATCTGAGGAGAAGAGCACACATCACCCTCTCCCCCAAGTCCTTGGAAAAACCATCTCTGACAAAAGCATGAGCTGCTGCTGCTATGGGTTAAATTCTCAGGGCAAAGCTATAAACCTCCTCACTTCTGATTGTCCTCTGACTGTTGTTACCCCCCAAAACTGCCACAGCCCTGCAGCTGCGGAGAAGCCCCAGGGAAATGCAGAGGGTAGCAAGTCTCCAAAACCACCTTCTCTCTGGGCCAGGGCAGCCCTTACTTGCTGTTCCAAAAGCAAAAGTTAACACAAAGAATTAAATGAGATTACAGCAATTCTATCTTACCTTCCTCTTTATAGGTAAACAACTAAGAAATAGCTGACAGAGAATTAAAATGTACAAAAACAAGGCAAACTCATTGGTATGGTAATAGAGAAATATTAGGGAAGAACACGTGTATTAGACCTGGTAAATATGGTTAAATTAATGGGGAATACTTAGGCATATCAAAACAGACTTTTCAAGAGTAAGACTTTTTAAAATATTTTGCCAAATATGTCAATAACACGAGGTTGGAATATTTTACATCAAATTGTAACTTCTTGAGTCATTAAATGTTTGAAAAATTCTGCTTTGACAATGGTACAAATCATATAAATAAAAGCCACTTTAAATTTCCAGTTGCTCTGAATTTTTTTTTTTCTGGGTGAAAGAGCACTTAATGTTGCTGGAAAGCCATTAAGCAACAGTAGTAATTTCCTAAACCTGGTTTACACTAGTACTGTTCACAAAATAACATCTTAAGGGACTCTTTAAACTTGCATCTCAGCGTCAATGCAATATTCATGGACTGCAGTACTTGTTCATGGCTCTTCCTATAGTTAATTCTGTCATCCCACTATCTTCAGTATTCAGGACAGCAAAACTTGAATTAGAATTAAAAATTATGTTGGGAAAGTCATCCATATTTATACAAGTGGTTTGTAAATTGAAGACTTTTTGTAAAACCCAGAAACATATTTTATAGTACTTGTTACAGGTCAAAACAAGTAACACTTGAACTTTCCCCTTGCAAAACAATTTTCCTGCCCCTAGAGTCTACAACAAAATGTATGGAAGCATATGAAATATATATAGAGAGAAGAAGAAAATAAAATCTCAGTTATGAGAAAAAGCTGTCTGAGGAAGAGCAGAGAAACAGCAGCAGTCTTCACTGATGTCTAGATGTTCATTCAACAAGAGCAGCTATTTAAATAACTCTGGAGACAGTTCAGAATTTCAATGAAGCACCTGAAAGCATGGATACCTCAATAATTTTCAGGGCAAGACAATATTACCCTAAGCTTGGTCTGCACAGCCTCTTTAATCACACCTACTGCAGGGATTATTCCCTGCCCAGAAAAGTAATTCATAGAAGAGCACACATGGAAGGACCAAGGGACAGAAAGAACCAGGTCCACAGTACCCTAAGGCTGGCAAAGTCTCTTTTTACAAATCCTCAAACAGGCTCCCTTTCTCCTCACAAACTGAGGGAAATTACCTGAGAGAGGGAAAACTGTAATTGCAGCGACCCAAAATGTTTCTTCACTTTACTGGTCTTGTCAGTATGAAACAGTGATGTCACCCATGAATTGGTAACTACCAATGGCAGGAAATGAATATTTCACTCCCAGAGAAAATAAAAAGTACCAGCCCAAATCAGTTTTACAGAACACATAGTAATTGCCAATAAAATGTCAGTCAGTATTCACAAAGCGGTGCCGTAGAGATTTGTACTCTTGCTCCCATTTTGAGAAATCAAATACTTGGTACTTCAGACAGTAACTGTCAGTGCTGCTTAAGTGTCAAAGCTGACAAATGACTACAATTCTAAATATATGTCTTCCAAGAAAGGCTAGGAGCTCATGTTTCACTCCATCCAGCATATACACTACTTTTAGTTTTGGCTCCAAATTCTCTACAAGCTGAGTACATGGTATCACAAGTAAATGAAAGGGAAGACCGGCAGTGGAAATCACTGGGAACTAGGAAGAATGCTCTGATGAATGACAGGCATACACAGCTACACATGGATAGCAAGTTTCTGTGAGCTGTTGTCAGACACTGAAACGCAGTACAAAGCTCACTGCAGCAATGGTGCTCATTCTCTCAATGTACGAGTGGTGCAGAGGGGAAGCACATTTCTCATGTAAATCGTGCTGACAGATGGTTTGCTTCAAGAGTGTAGTGGTAAAACTGAACAGGTATCTGAACATTCATGCAACTGTAAATGAATTGGACTGGCCAATTCCTTCTTCACAGAAAATTACCAAGAATAACAGCTTCAAACTAAGGCACTACTATTTCAAACAAGTTTATAGACATGAATTCCAGTGAATTTTAACCACAGTTGTTTTACTGGTTTTGCATAATAAATTAATGCTCAAAAGATTAAGTCATGCCTAGACAATAGGAGGGCTTTTAAAACTGGGCAAAACTTTCCCAGATGCTTTATTCTTTTGCTTAGCCTTAGGGGACACATCTGAAAGCATGCACCAGCCAGGACAGATGGCAGCCAACACATTCCTTGAGTCACACACCCTTGCTTATGCTAGGTCATGTTGAGTGCCTCAAGGCAGTGAATTTGAACTACCATCAAGTCAGATAAAATGTGCCCAGAAGGTACCATCCGATGTTCATTTAATGTAAATTAACCTGCCAAAAGGAACGTGAATGATTGCCTTACTCTTTTGTTCTATGCAGTTGACAGCTCCTAAGGGGAACCATAAAATGCTCACCAAGCTTGGTGACAGACTTGAGTAGTCCCAGAACAACATTCAGCAAAAAGCTATGGTTGAGGGTCAGCATTGATACACTTGGTTCTTCTACAGAACAGCCTGGAGGATGCTGACATAAAATGCTAAAGCTTAGTGATCATATTAACAGCAACTGAAAGCAGGTCATAAGTGGAGAAGTATGTAGGTGATCACAAATTCTACATAGCACAAAGGAATCTCATCTATTCTCTTCCCATCAGGCACTGGTTGCTGCTCGTGCACTTTCAATGCTTGTTGCTCTAAATCACAAAATCTGCCTCTGCAGGCTACAAGGCCTCAGATGCCAACATTTCTTTCTCAATATCATATTTCATAGCAATAATGGCCTCATTACTACCACTGCATAGTATTTTAAGGAGACATAAATAGTCACAAATGAATACCTAGACTTCAAAGGGCATAACTGCAGGTATTTAAAAAAAAAATAGAAAGAAGTACCCCAGCAACTACCAACCCCACCTTTGTGCCTGGGAAGATCATGGAACAGAACCTCCTAAAAAGTGTGCTAAGGCAAATGGAGGACCAGGAGATGACACAAGACAGCCAACATGGCTTCACCAAGGGCAAGTCCTGACTGATCATGACCTGACTATGATGGAGTAACTACATCAGTGGATAAGGGAAAAGCTATAGATGTTGTCTATCCCAGATTCTGTAAGCCCTTTGACATGGTCCCTCATCCTCCTCTCTAAATTGGAGAGATATGAATTTGATGTTAAGTGGATGAGGAATTTGTTGGATGATCACACAGAGAGGGTAGAAGTCCACAACTACATATCCAGATGACAAATAGTGACAAGTAGCGTCCCCTCAGTGGTTTATATTGAGACTGTTAGATATCTTCATAATTACATAACGGTATCAAGTGCACCCTCCGCATGTTTGCAGATGACACGAAGCTGAGAGGTAGAGTTGACAAGTCTGGGGAATCAGATGCTATCCAGAGAGACCTGAACAAGCTCAGGAGCTCATGGGAATCTCCACAGGTTCAACAAGACCAAGTGGAGAGTCCTGCATCTGGGCCAGGACAACTCCCAGAATCAATACAGGCTGGGGAAGGAAGGATTTGTTTGAGAGCAGCTCTGCTGAGAAGAACTTCTGGGTACCAGTGAATGAAAAGCTGAACATAAGCTAGCATTGTGTGCTTGTGACTCAGAAAGCTGTATCCTGGGCTGCATCAAAAGAAGCTTGACCAGCAGCTAGAGGGAACTGATTCTCCCCACTCTATTTGGCTTCTGTGAGACTACACCTAGAGTACTGCAACCAGCTTTGGAGTCATCAGCACAGGAATGACATGGACCTATTGGAGTGGGCCCAGAAGAAGGCCAGAAAAATGATGGATGGAACACTTTTCTTATGAAAACAGGCTAAGAGATCTAGGGACGTTCAGCCTGGAAAGAGAATGCTCCAGGAAGACCTCATTGCAGCCTTTCAATACCTAAAGGAGGCTCATAAGAAATATAGGGACAAAATTTCTATCAGGGCCTGTTGCAGTAGGACAAGGGGTAATTGTTTTAAACTAAAAGAGGGTAAATTCAGACATATAAGAAAGGAAGTTTTTACAATGATTGTGGCAAAACACTGGAACAGGTTTGCCCAGAGAGGTGGTGGATGCCCCATCCCTGGTAACATTCAAGGTCAAGTTGAATGTGGCTCTGAGCAACATGATCTAGTTGAATATGTCCCTGCTTTTTGCAGGGGTCTGGAACTAGATGACCTTTACAGGTCCCTTCCAACCCAAACCATTCTATGACCTCTTGATAGATAAAGAAATAACTGGTGATTCTTAGATATAGACAGATAACGCAAAGGTTTTTGCAGACAAGTGGTGTTTTTCCCCCAAAAGAGATTGATGCCAGATCTTAGTGTCTTAGAATAAAAGTTTCTTCCTTATATACACCATGAAACCAGTAGGTCTAGACCATCAACACTTGAGGTAGATGAGTGAATCAGTATAAGACTAGAACAAATTGCAGAAGTAGAAAGCACAACAGCAGACGAAAAAGTGGAAAAATACACTTTAGACAAAGTAGAGGTACACAATATCCTAGGGCACTTTAGGCTGGTAATTAAAGACAAGGTAAAAATAAATACTGATTTCACATTGTTACTTGTTCGTCTTTACAAATATATATTTTTAGATATACACATGCTATTGTAGACAGATATTTTGCTACAGAGACAACAAAATCTGCTAAAAATATGAGAGATAAGAGTCATCAATTCCACATAACAGCCCTTAAACACAGTAGACTTGCCATGATGACTATTCCCTGATAGGAAGTGCATCCACTTTGAAAGCAGACAAATTGCAAATTTAATGAAGAGCAATGACCAGGATCTTGGAAGTAGAGACCATTTCCTATTTTTGTAATAGGAAATTAAAGGAAAGATAAGAATTGCTGAAAAGAAAAAGGAAATTATCCAAGTGGCAATCGTCAAAAAACTCTTTGGAATCTACTGTTCTCCTCAGGGCCAAGAGCGCAAGGATGAGAGTGGAATAGTGTAAAAACAAAAAGGGAAAAAAAATGAATGCAAGTTAAATTTTTTTGTTTAGGAAACTGCTACTGCAAATCTTTTACTCTGTGTATTAAGACGTTCCGGAAACTTTTAGTATTCAATTATTATAGTCTTGTATTTTTTTTTTATTATGAAAACATTTTTGTTCTTTTTGGTATTTGTCCTCTGCTATTTCACTTTGGTTTTAACTTTAAATATGCTCATATTTTCTCTTATATAATAGTAATTGAGATGATAATAATAAAGTGACACATGGAAGTACATTCCCTCCCTGAAGGTTTCAATGTGAACTGTGTGTCAAGAGAGAAAATATTTTAATGGATTGCCACAGAATTCAAAGTGAAGGTACTTTCAAGTAACAGAGGACAACTGAACACCAAAAATGGAATCTAAAAGAGCTTGAAATACAACAGGCTGAACACAGTCATCCATTGAAATAAAAGTCAGAAGGTAACTTATGGAGAGAAGTATGTAATTACCCAGATTGAAATCTGGCCAGGATACTGAGTCAACAGAGTTTTACTTTTGTAGAAACAAATGGGTCAGATGCTTGATCAATATTTGTGCACAAAAAAAATTCAGCAGCAATTCAGTGCATCACCAGTGAAGCACAGGCTGGGGAAAGAAAAAATACCAGCACCTTTTTTTAAGTAATTATCCACCCTAACTATACTCTGTCTGATCAGGCTTAGAAATACCCTGAGCAAAATGGACATTGATAGAAAAATGAAGGAAGGGATAAAAATGGAAGAGGATTACACCACAAAACAGGTGTACAGTGTTTACAGTTTCAAGTCTGGTTGTAGATGGGAAAGATAGGGAAAGGTTTCCAAGAAACATTTCTGTGAAGTTTCCACATAAACAAAAGCATGTATTTTGGGCATGATTTGGTGGTTCTTCCAGCAAATCAGAAGTAACTTTAGAGAGACCAACCTGAATAGTTGTGCAACCAATCAAGTACTCCCAGTCAGGGCTTTCAGCTTCAAATACATGGCAAATATGTGGCAATAAATCAACTACACTGCTGAAAATTTGACTGGCCAGAATTGGTGAACTGTGGGGGTGCCTTCCCCACACTACAACAGTGAACCAGAGAAATGTTCTCTTTTTCTCCTCTACCTGTAAACCCTGCAGTTTCTCTCTTTTGACTAGATTTCCACTTGGTCTATGCTTCAAAAATTATGCTCAGATTTTCACAGTAAGAAGAAACAGTAGACGGAATAGTTACCTTCAGGTAACTCTGAGCAACATAGAACAGGTAGATTTACTGCTTCAGGGATTTTCTACAGCTGTACTAAAGAGCATTGTTCTGAATGTAAACTGCCTAAAATGTAGTACCAGTCACTCCCACGATGAAGCACTAATGCAGGTGTTCACCCAAAAAGGCAGAGAAAAGAACTGCCAGCTACGTGGCACTGCTGCTCTGCTTCAGCTCCAGGACAGCTTACAGGCACCCATGGCAGTGTTACTACCCAGCTGACCTTCCTGCCCTTTATCAGGATACAAGCTGCTGGGTTTTACAAACTCCTGGGGAGGTGATTGCATGTTTTCTAGTGAACTGAGCAACCCAAGACATCAGGTTTTTGCCCCTAATGTTTTCTCAGAAACATCTTAATTTTGCTAAGCTTTTGCTGAAGTCACAATAGAATCCCTTGGTAATCTGTCCTATGATGACTGGTATTAAATACCCCTAGTAAATAGATGGGCATTTAATAGATATATATTACATGAATATTTAATAAATATAGTATATATAGATGTAGAAATGGATTAGGAGTCTTGGAGAGGCATGCTACATCTGGAACAAGAGACACTGAAGATGGAAGCAAGGGTTTTATCAGCCTTGGAACAAAACACACTGGCTCAGACCAAAGACCCACAGAGACAAGTATTTCATCTCCAACAGCAGGCTGTAGTAGTAGTCAAAAAAGCAAGAGGATGTGGCATGAGTGTTCTGATATTTCCTGAATATCTTTCTTGTACTTTGCTATGGGTCAGGGAATTCGAGAGCCAGTTAGAATTTCTTATGCCATTAGTTTGCACAGGCCCATTTGGACACACATACACTATGAGCTTCTGGTAGCAAGGAATTCTACAGCTTAATTACACAAGACAATAAACCAGGAGCTTATTTCAGTGCTCTAAAGTAGCCCCATCCCCTTGCAGTAGGAGACAAATTGGCCAGCCTCTGTTAACCTTGTCCCAGCACCAAGATCCTATATGTTTCCATCTCATTTCCCTCAGCTGTCTGCTTTTCAAGCCGAGAGTTTTGGATTATTCAGTTGTTCCTTATATGGAATCTTTGATTACCCTAATGGCCTGTCTTTGTGCTGTTGTCATTTCTGTACCATCCTTTTCTGAAATGTAGGAGGACCAGAGATGCACACATTATTTGAGACACTGGTGCACCATACTATCCTACAATAGTGCAAAGACATTTTGTCCTTTGCTTTTCTCTGATAATTTCTAGTAGTGTTGTGTTTTGCATCACCACCAAGCACTGTGCTGACATTTTCATGGAACTGGGGTAATAATTTCAGCACGTTTTTTCCCTGAATGGCAAGAGTCAACCCAGGGCCAATCACTGTATACATAAAACTGGTATTATTTTTTCAGACATGCAACAGTTTACATTTATCTGTGCACAACAGCATCTGCCATTTTATTGCACATGAAGGTCCTGCCACTTCATTACAACCCTTCTCTTTATCCTCAGTGACACATACCACCAAATTCATTGTTTTCCTTGTCTCTCCTTATTAGATTATTTATAAATAGCACAGGTCTCAGTAGTAAGACCCTACACTGAGAAAGCCTACCATTTAATTCACTGCTTTTCCTCACTTTCCAAACATTTCTTCCTTATTAAAAGGATCCTCTTGCTGCTATTCTGTCTACTAAACTTTATAAGGAGCCTCTAACAGACAGTATCAGATTTCAAGTAATAACAACCAGTTCCCAAGTTCTAAAAACTCTGTGGCTCTTCTGTTATCCATACACTAACTCAAACAAGATTCTTCCACTGCAGAACTTTCACCAAATGCACCATTTTAAACCATAACCCTCTCAAGGGAAAATCTCTAGTCATACTGTCTGAAACTTTTGGAGTGACTTGCAAGATTTTCACATCATTTATCCCTGAAGGCATAATTGCATTAGCTTCATATCTTAAATTCATTCTATTAAAGGAGAAAAAAATAATCCTGATAACTGAATAAAAAAAGAATTAGCTAATGAATCAGAAGTCCACATAATTTCTCAGTTGTTCCCAGTCTCATTTCATCAGAGGTTTTTCCTCGTTTTAGTTGTCAGGTAATCACCAGTGGAACTGGATTACCACCAATATCCAGTTTGGAAAGGAAAGTTATCTGTACAGTCAGGATTTAACCTTGCCTGAAACTGGCACATTACTAACTGTATCACACAGCACCTGGAAGTCCTAACCATGGATCACTCAGTGCAGTGAGCACTTTGTCTTGGACAACTCAGCCAAATTACTGTAACATTTGCTGTTCCATTCACCTAAAGTGAAGTGTAGGAAATGCTGCAAATGCTGACACCCATACTCATTTTATTGAACGTAAAACATTTCAACTGGCCATAGTAGGCAACTTTGACAGACAAAGACAAATGGATATACAACTCCCCTCTTCTATATTGGATGTTTAGGTAAATCAGGTTTCTGATTCCATTTATGAGCTATTCTAATAACCAGAGAAATTCTTAAGTGTTTTTTGGTTTTGTGGTTTTTTTTTTTTTTTTTTTTGTTTATTTACTTTTATTTGAGCAAATTCAATCTTAAGCTTGCCAGATTTTAACAATATTCACCCACAGATAAGGGGAAAGCTTTCATGTGGCTTGGATGCTCCAATTTGTCTCTGATAGAGAAATTCCTGTAACACAAGTACCAACTGTATCAAGAGGCTTTCAAAAGACCAAAAAGGACATTACTGCTGGAGTACACTGTATTACTATAGCCTTTTACTGAGCATTTTCATTCCTCATGTTGTGGATGCGTATGTAATGGGAAAATACAAAAGTCAAGTGGACTAAGGATTGTGTATTTAGGACTTGCAATAACAAAAGGAACAATAAACCAGCAACTTTTCCAGTTTTTCAACTGGCTTCCATCTCTATGTATACTAAATTCACATGTGACCACCCAAGCAGTCTGGACAGATAAAACCCACCCCAAAATATATACTACCAAATTTTGTTGTTTGGTTTTTCTTGCTTTTCTTTTTTTTTTAATTGATCATATTGCCAAGTAAGTGTGTTTTCTCTAAGCATGCAAACCTCAGTGTTGCAGTGACATTAAATTTTGCTTGTGAGCAGGATGAGGAAGGTACAGTTTACTGTAAAAAATGTCTTTCACAGACAATGTCAAGACAAACATTTATAATAAGAATTTTTTTTGTGGAAATGAGATTATTTTGCCCTCATAGTAGCTGAAGGGCAAATTGAAAGCCCTCAGTCTTAATTGGATTTTGAGTATTCAAAACTGACCCACATACAGCCTTATCTATAGAAAGGCATGCTCACCACAGCTAACAGCAGCTTGCTACTATATGTTTGTAGACTGTCAGAATGAGTGCTTGAAGCTTGTTAGCTCTGGCAGCTGTTTTCAGAATCCAGTGAATTGCTCTGAGCTGCCTTAAGCTGATCTATCACTGCAAGTGCCTGTAGGAACTGGAAGCCTGTGCATTTTTGCAGCCACTGTGGGTGAATTGCTAGTAACAGTGGCACATAAATTATATTTAAATATAAAAATTTTAAAAATCATAATGCAACATGGCTCAGGTATAATGAAAATGCACATGTGAAAGGGTCAAACTACTGTATTTTCCAGTAGAAACACTGTGTTCTTTTTTACTATTTTTCTCTCAGGCAGTGAACTAGAGGGAGCATTGCTAAGTTGGTGAGTTAAGGTGACAGCAGTTAATTGATTTTCAAAATAGGTCTCTCTCTAAAATAACTAAGCATCCTTGCATGGACTTTAATTAGTACTGGAGCATAAGAATTCTTCACCCTTGCTTTGTTGTTAGAACAGGAGTGTTTATCCTCGCAAATTCTTTACAGAGAAATCGAATACTGGGTATCAGGGAGGAACAGAAGTCAGTCACCTTAATGTGAAATTAAGCATCTTAAATCACTAGTAATATTGCCAGAAAAAAACAAGGAACCAACTGAATTTTATAATGGCATTTGAGAACTTCAATATGAACACACTCTGGCACAACGGTTTAAACTACTATACAGTTATACGGCATGAACAAAACCTTTCCAGCACACCACTGGAGAAATAGATTTTGTTTCCAAATGCTTATCACTGGAATACTTAAGGAATTCGCTTCACAAAAAAGTTGAAATTAATTTCATCATCATCAACACTGAAGTCTATTTCCCTCATGACAACAGAGGTGGTACCTCCAAGGTGGTACAGATATTCTTAGTTCAAGCTGCCTTTAATTTGGTTATCAAAATATTTTTCTCATGGAAAACTATGTGGCTTTGAAAAGGAAAATTCACAAGCCTGTCCCTATTTTCTTGCAGGAAAATAGAAAGCAATATTGCAATTCATGTACAACTATATATATAAATTACTTAAAGTAAATTTTTCAGTCCTTCAGTGAATATTTACACACAAACAAGCAAATACAGGATGCAACAATAACCATTATATGGCTAAAGTGAAAATAAAAGACAAGAATCTCAAAAAAATTATTTCAAGTTTACAGTTCATAGCTGTAAGCCTGAAGGGTAAAAACTTCTTTGAAGATTTAGGCATCTTGTGGTAACCACACTTATTCATAGTTCAAGTAGAAAAGTAGAAAGACTTTTCCAAAGAGAATTAAACCAAAAAGGAAGAAATATATTGCTATTGTTAATTTAGTAGCAGCAACAAAAAGAAAGCCAAAGTCCAGATAATTAAGAGTATAGAAGGGGAAAAATAAAAAAAAACCCCACAAACAAAAAGCCTGTGACAAAAAGTCTAGAGAGATATAGATTGAATGGGTAAATGATGCCAAAAAAAAGACTAAACAGCCAATAGGTGCTTTCTGAATCAGCACTCCTGTGCAACACATGAGCAACAAAAATCTCAACAAATAACAAGTTCAAATGAAAATTAACAATCAGAATACACTTACATTGTCTTCAACTGATCAAGCCTAAATGGTGGACTAGATTTGGCAATATAGATCTTCTGGCAGAAGGACATAGATTTAAAAACTTCAAAGTGTCAGAAATTATAAAACTGAGTAAATAAAAAAAAGGAAAGATTTACTAGAGAGCATTCGCTAAACAAGGGGCAAATAAAGCTTTACTCATCTCATGCTTTTAAGAATACAGAAAATACAAAAGACACCAATGGAACTGTAGAAAGACACAGAGCAGGCATTTCAGATGATGATAGCATAGTCAGCCTCAACATCTAGCAAAACTCTGTATTATTCTCCCCACCAGGGAGCAGGGGAAATAAAAATCAAGAGCAATTTCCTTCTACAACCTGTTTAGAAGCAAGTATATTTCCAGGCCAGAAAGCACCAAGCAGATCTTAAGCCAAGTGTCAAGTGGCTGTTCTCATTTTATACAGCTAACATAAAGTGACAAGCACCATTCATGAAAAATATTACAGATTTTCAAAAAGCTTGTGATAGCAATTGTGCTGTCAGAAAGTCCAGTTGTTTGTAATCCTAACTGGGACAAGACCAGAATGTATGATATCCCTGTTATCGATAATACTGGTCATGATTGGGGTGCAACAAAATCAGCCCAGTGAGCAACTGAGAAAAGGCACATTTGGGTGACTTTCATGTCATTTCCCAAGTGGAAGAAACAGATCAGTTATTAGCAGACACAGCAAAACATATTGGTCACTATATTGACAGGGAAGCCAAAAACCATGCCTATTAATTATTTCAAACCAACTCCATAGCAGATAAAGGAATATCATTATATTTGTATCATCTTATCTTTAAGGAAGTAGACCATATGATGATGATTAAACTCTCCTGCAATTCAAGCAATGCAAACCAAGGTCAGAAAAAAGCTTTGATAAACTTCTAAGAGTTTAGGGAGGGGGATAAAAGTAGAAGCATGAATCAAAATTTATACTAAATAAAAAATTTTTCATCACATTATTAGATCTGTCCTCCCTGCCCAACACAAAGTCACAGAACTCTACAACTGGATTTGATAAAAGATGAACTTAAAAAACCTCATGGGAGAACTCCAGAATACTCTGAATAGAAAAAGTGTCAGGCATCATAGGCTGAGCATATGAAAAAAATATTAAAGCCTAACAAAGAAGAAGTGACACATGACATTCATATATGCTTTAAGAATGTCAAGTGATAGCCTGAAGTATGAAAGCAAGTACCAAGGAGAACTAGAGCAATAACAGAGTGAAATTCAGTTAATTGACAAAGAGAAAATTATGGGACCATGGCACTGGAGAAACTGTTTGGTCTCCTGACTGGCCCACAGGTGTGAAAGTAGAAACAATTTACATCCAAATTTCCAAAATATTTCAAAATGAGGACACTGACACATGGCATCAGACATCTCCAAGTTACAATAAAAATAATAGTTTTCGCTCACTACTGAACATCAATCTACCCACTACAGTGGATCTAGGCTTCACTTTAGTGCTTCCCATTACTGAACATCAGATAGAGCAGTTGAGTAGAACAAGGATTCTTCAGTAATGTTCGCCTCCAAGTGCCAATAAGAACTGCCAAGAAGTATTAAGTGGTTGGCACAGAAGGTACCATGTACTGTTTCTCGGTTGTAGTCAGAAGGCTGCTCCACTCAAGTCTGGCACAGCACCACATCTTTGCTTACGTGAGAGAAACAGACCACATTTTGGGATGATTCACTGGCACCACGTGACACAATGGAGTTATCAATTACAAAAGTTCAAAAGTGGAGACCACAGAACCAAGAGAGTTTGAAGTTAAGGACAGCAACCGTTTGCGGATTTAACATGCAACACATTATAACAGAAACTTACATGAGACTCATTGTATCCATTCCTTCATACAAAATATGGAGCCAAACTACTCTCAGACAACCAAAGCAGGTAATAGAATAGATTAGCTTTATAGACACATTCAGCAATTTAAATTATTGGACTACTAAAGCACAGTTTTGAATAAGCGGGATCATATTATCCACTAAATTCCCAAGCCAGCAATTAACTGCAGGAGCACTCACCCTCTTATTTTGTAAGGCATGACAGATTGGTTGGTTGTGCAAATAATGTGTCTTTAGAGAGGGCAAAAAGATTTTCTGTGAGGCTGTCTTCTGTCAAGGTACTGTAAGGCGCAAATATATTTTGGAGCTCAGGTCATTACTGCACATGTTGTACACAGCCCCAGTCTGTTTTGGAGAGGAGTTTTCCCTTCATTCCAAGGAGCAAATACTTTGGGCAGCACAGGCTACTCCACAATGTTTTGCCAATACTCTCCACTGAACCATCCTGGTGGGTGGAGAACATGTGGAAGGGAACAGCCATATGAGAAGTGTCTGGGACCTGTCTGCAGAGCGCCAGCAGGACTGCAGGCAGGCACCACTTACTGTGTGAGGAGGAAGTTTGTCACATCCTATGAAAGGCCAGATAGGTTGCAACATTTCCTAGGTATTTGAGTTTTGTTTTCCCAAAGGAACTGCTGTATGCAGAATCTATTATAAACACAGTGCTAAGGCTTTTCCATAAGTCAGGAGAAAGAAAAACATGTAAACACTATGAGAAGTCAAGACACAAAGACAAGCCAACACAAACATCATGTTTCCCATTGTCTACTTTGCCTATCAGCATCAGAAGTCATTTTTATTATATATTATCATGAATTATAATATTAACAAATGAATGTTTCAGGAATCATTGCTGATATTTTTAAGATTTTAATTTCTTGTGCCATTTATCTTAATAGAGCTACACAAGAAGAAACTCTTCTGCTACAAAAAAAAAATTAAGGATCTCTTTCTCTTCATCTGGAGAAACACCAAACCATCTGAAAATTCTTGTGAAAATCTAGACAAGCATTCTCCCACAATTTAACCAGTCACAGACTCACTGAAAATCCTAGATGCCATACTTCAAATCCCAGCACGGGCTAAGTCATACCAGGAATGAGTGGCTCTCCTATAGACTAGGTGAGTGCACTAATTACCAGCTTCTCTGCTATTCTCAGGTGAGCTGCTCTCAATTATTCTACTGGAGTAACCTCATCCTGTATAACTAATTACACATTCACAGGGCTAACTAGGCTGTTTTTCTAAGCCCACTGGTTATGGGACTTATCTCAAGTTGTGAAAGATCCAGATTCAATTAGTATTTTAATTACTTACATAAAGCAGAACTGTTTTCACAAGAGAGACAGAAATTGTAACATCCCAAAAATTGCCTCAAGGTGAAGACATTCATATAGGACACAAGCGACAATTTCAAGTTCTCAGTCTGAACTACATCCACAGGACTTAATACGTGACATTGTGTGTGTGCTCTGCCAGGGTAGGTGCTCCCATCTGGATGCCAGAAACTTCCTCTGTTGAGAAGCGATAAATTTTGGTGTTGAGAAACAATCCTAGATGTAGATATAACTATAAAAATATACATATGGATATACACAAATGTATATGAGCATGAACAGTAGCATTCCCTAAATTCTTTTTTACTGTGGAATGAAGAACAAGAAGAATATTCCTCTAAATGGAAACAATAGAAACAACAAATACCCCACTGGAGTGTCAGATAATTATTTCAGGCACAAAGGCTTCATCTGCAGTGGATATTTTGCAGTTTGAATTATATAGGCCATGAAGACAATTCTTTCCATAAGACAATGGAAAAGGAATCTGGAACTCCTATTTCTTTTGTTCCTTGGTTTCTCAATAAATACTTGGTGTGTGGAAATCTAAATTAATTTACCTAAAATATACGCATATATACGAAGTATGTGCATAAGTATTAAGTTAATAAATGCGCATTATGTATGGTCTTCTCAGCTTGTCAAAATGTGTTACACTACATGGTTATTCACAGCTTATACGACACATATAGTACATGCATATAGTTCAATGTATCCTACTCTTTCAATCTGTGACTTAATAGATTAAATAACTGTAACTGAGCAACTTTTTAGCCTGGGAATTTTCAGAACATGAATCTGATATAATTTCCTGTTAAAATTTTGGAATTTTCCATTAGAAAAATAAGAATCAAATGTTTTGTTTCAAGAAGTTTGTACTTCAAAATATTGATATTCTAAACTTCATATTTCATTGTTAGTGTCTCACATGAACACTTCTGGTGACTTCAGTGTTCTGGGGGCAAAAGAAATTATTGAAGCCTTGGGCACTTCCCTAGAGGATGGGAGCTGTGTTTGACAACTTCTCAAAGGGGAATTACTTTGGACATCTTGCATTGATTTAATTAGTTCTGTGGAGCTCAACATTTTGAGTCCAAACCTTCTTCTAAAAAATTGCCACTCAATGGCATTTATAGCTGCCTCTGTTCCTCAGGAATCTATAAATGGAAGTGGCATTGGTACTCATGACTCATATACGTTGGCAGCACTGTGTGGGCAACTCAGCACAGTGTGTTCCCATCCCAAGACTGATCTACCTGGTTGGAACCTGCTTTCACTTGAACTCATCTCCTTCTCTATGAAACTAATATTTGCACCCTGCCTCATAACAAAATAAAGAAAGCAAAGTAAAAAGGATTAAAATAACACAGATTTTATATGCATGGATTATTAATATTTTATCTTTACTGAAATTCTGTGCACATAATAATAAACAATGTTTCCCTTACTCTGAGTCCATGAAGTTTTATGAGTTATCTGATGTGGTCTTGACTTTGCTAGATTGATAGCCATAATACAAACTCAGAAACTACTTGTCTGATCTTTTCAATAGCTCAAAGCTTTACCCATTCCTCTAATAGCATTTTTCAAATACTATTTTATTAAAAAACTATGTAACATAGAATTTTATGTCCTCCTTTTTAATTTCATGTCTGGTTCTCCACTTCACCTTTTTTTTTTCTAATAACACATCAAGCAAGTAACTTCATCAATATTTTTGCTATTCTCCATTAACTGTCCCTTATTCATGGCAAGTAAGCCTGGACAAGTGAAACTCATTCAAAATTCCTCAAAAGGGAAGATAGCTGTTTTGAATTGCTTTTATCTGGTGTGCATTTTTAATTATATGCCTGAGTAGTTCCTCACTCTGCAGTTGAAGCTACACATCTTTATTTATCCCAGAATGACAAAGAAACAACCAACCATCATGATTTGGGTTCCTGAAATAATGAAACTGTAAACAGTTTTCAGATTTTTATCAGGTCCCTTCTTCCTCTCAAGTCCTCTCAGCAGTCACAGAGTAATTCCCATTCCTGCTTCTGTTTCTCTGTTGCCACAGATTTTCTGTCATTTGCAATCAAATTAGCTCTGCACAGCTCCTTGGTGCTCACTCCTACATCCCCAAGAAGGACCACAAGGAAAACAGCTTTACTGGAACATCAGCGGCACCTTTGCAAAAGACTCTTTGGGGGAGGGAGCTGTGAAGACCTCTGAAGGGAAAACCCTCTAACACATCCTGCCAATTTAAAACATCTACTCCCTGGCACACCAACGCAGACAAGTGGGCGAGTATGGAGGAGATATACAAGATTGACTTTTGAAGAAAACGAGCAGACACCACCCACCTTGAAGAGCCTGGATTGGGGTGAGTGGTGAACGACTCCACACTGTGGCCATTTTGGGTTTTTTGGGCTAAAAAATTATGCTCAAAAAAAAAAAAAAAAAGTAATTTAATCTAATCAAATCTTGCTAAATGAAAAATGAATTGGAAGGACTAAATGAAAATATGAGAAATAAATCAGTATTTTTCTATAGTATAGGAAAAGCCCAAGAAAAACAGTGGAAAGAACATAAACCCATATTGTGCAATTAAAAGCTGCTGAGATGTAATATCAAGGGACAAAAAAATCTTCCTTGTAAAAGGGATTTTCTCTAAGCAGTTCCAGGCCTGGAACCTCTTTTGCTAACAACTTTGTACTGTCCCGTTTCTGAGTAGTGGAGATCTAAGTGTTCATACAGGTTACTTCGATGCTAACTGAAACAGCAGGTGTGGAAATCTTCCCCCTCTTTCATACTATCGCACTGCGGATTTTTCTCTTTTTTCCCCTCTATTACAATCCCAGTCAACAAATGAACTGGAACACAGGTAATTTGCAATGACTTAAAAATAATCAACCTTCCATCTTTATCCAAATAGCAGCAAACGAGTTAACACTGTCAAATTCAACAAGGAATAGCGGTAATTACAAAGAAAGAAAGAAAACAAAACCAAAGAAAGGCTAACAAGTACCAAAAAAATCACCTCTCACCAATCAGAGGAAATTGAAAAAGAGAGGGGTGGTGGCTTAACTGATAATACAGAGCTCTCTGGCACATGGGTCTCTAGAAAAATACGAGACATCCTATTGAATGGTATTCCAACTGTTTCAGGAAAGCAAGCTGATATTCATTTCCAACTCTGAAGACCCAGAACCATCTCCAACTTCAAGGGAGCAAAACCAGTGACACTGAAGTCCACTGTGAGTAAAAGCACCAAACCTAGCAGGCTGCTTGCTCTTCCCACTTCCACAGAGTCGTGAGTGCCAGGTTGGTTGTCAGGGCAAGTTGTTGAGACAGGTAAGCTGGCTGGAGACAGGCTAAATGGCATATTCAGAACACACTGGGTGCCAAGAACTGCCAAAGGTGTTCGATCATGCTGCTTAGTAATTTCACAGCCTTTCCAGCAGTCCTGTATCCTCTTATACTAATGGTTGCTAAATGGTGGTCTTCCATGTTCCCTTCTGTGTTCATCAAGCCACAGATGGACTGCATGAAGAAACAAATCAATAAGTATTTGTGCCAAAAAGGAAGAATGGCCATTAACTAGTACCTCTTTTAAACAGAAGAAAAATAGGTTATTGGCAGGAATATAAGCATCAGAATGTTTGAAACACCTTGCCCTTTCATTGCTGTTTTGCAGATGTGGTCTGCTCTATGCTGACCAACTGCAAAAATCACCTTTGCTCTCATACACACTCCAGCTTCCAAAGACCAATTATCTCATTTGTTTTGTTTCACTGAAGCCTTTTGGTAAGAGGCAGAATTGGAGCAGATGGGGTGAGGGGAAGAGGAAAGGAAGGCAAGAAATATCTTTAAACCCCAGACTAAACTGTGATAAAGATTTCCATCCACAGTACAACAATATTTGCCTCAAGAAAGCAGTTTATTCAGCTGCTCAGGAAAAAGGCTCAGCTACTTTCTGATAATGCCTTTTCCTAAATGACATTGGTGAGTCAGAAATGGCATGTGCCATGGAGACACCAAATGCTTGAAGAGCTTCTGTTGAGGGGTGTGCTCAAATTTTTAGCATTTTACTACTGACAATCAAAAATAAACACTTTGGAGGAGGTCTCCTCCAGTTCTCCAGATTAGTTTGAGTAAAACTAGTCTATTTCTATGGGCAGTACACTAGAATTTTCCTCAGAAGGCCCAAATTCAACTTTCTGCTCTGCCACAGACTCCCCTGTAAACCATGAGGAGCTTACTTGCACATGCTTATGTGGGCCAAATCCAACATCCTTCTTCCCACAGAGCTTCATGAAACAAACCACTGCAAGTCTTTGTAAATTAAAAGAGAATGAACTGCAGTCCTAATAGTTCACCTAAAGAGGGCTTGACTGTGGCACCACTGAACAGCCTCTGTTCTCGGGGGGGAAGAACTGAAGCATTTAGTCTTGAGTTCTGTTATTGCAAGCACCTTTGAGACTAACACCTCCAGCAACATCTAAAAGTATTCTGGGACATGTGACAACACCTTTTTCAGTGCCAGTCCTCTTGCATTTCTTGTGAACAGGTTTGTCAGAGTTCAAGCAATGGGATCACAGACCAAATGGTATCTCCTTAGACCCTTCACCATGTTCATCTCACCACCTTAAAAGACTAGAAGAACTAAAGGTTTTGATGTAGTTGCTAGGACTAATTTAGCTCTTGTGTATATTGCATGTTTAATTCAGCCAAATGAACCAATACGTTTTTGGTACCCCTTTCTCTTCAAAGCTGAAAAAGCATAAAAAGCAGCACAGCAATAAGTCTGCTGTGATTCAAGGCAAAATACAACAGATATTGCAAACAGCATAGCATAACCCCGCTATCAACTTGTGTCTCATCTCCGTGTTAAAAGCTTCGTACAACACGGCTTACAACACTGGTAATTCACTAGACCCCTGTTGTAAAGATGTGCTATTAAAGAGGGCCTCAAAGTGCCTCCACTATGTACTACATAAGCTGACATATATGATTGATGAGTCATCATAGCCATACCCCCACACTAATATTTGGGGTTTGGTGCTTTTTGCCTAAATATAATTCCTATATTACTCTGACTACTCCTTAGACAAAATATACAAACAAAATATGGAAGGAAATGCTGAATGAAAAATTATATATGTTAAGAGCATCAACAAGCAGGTCTACTGCTCTTATAATGCAGGGCTACAGCATTTTCTTGTATTAGGAATGATGCTTCCTCTATATGAGTTTATTTCAGCCCATTTAACTAGCCAACACTGCCATGTGAAGATTCCCTCCAAACATTCATTTTCCTGCCACAGGACTTCTGCAGGTAAGTTTTAATTGAAATGGTTCAGCTCATTCATTATTTTTTTCCAGAATACATTCATTTGCATATCTATGCCATAGTCTCCCTTTCTTCAAACTGAAAAATGGCCCCATTTATCTCACAACTGTGTTTCTCCTAAAGCACTCCAGATTCTAACTGCACAATATAAAAATGCACCTGAAAGAAATGAACATGGTCTTCAGAGCAGGTAACAGTAACATGTACTATGTTCAACCCCTCAAATGTGTTGAAAGAGGATGAAAAAAATCAACATACACCCATTAACTGAACACTAAATTCCAGTCAATCAACGACACACTTCCAAAAGAAGTGTTTTGTGGCTGTGTAATTAAATGCAGTATCAGACCACATAGTCACAAGTATTCAAAAAATGACAAGTTTGTCTTTTTAACCTCAACCTTTTGAAATTTTTGGCTTTGAACAATAAAATTACTTCCTTCTGGTGTCTTTTTGTAATTCAAATGGAATTTGACAACATTATAAATTGTCTTTTCTTATCTCTGAGTTCATTCAAAGTTAATCACACTGCAGTTCGAAAGCAGGGGCAGAATATCTCCAGTTTTTCTACCACCATTCCAACTGGGGACAATTTTACCAACTACTATTTTTGTAAAGTGAGTTCTTCCAGAACAGGTAGAAGGCTGTGACTCCTACTTACCAGAACTATAGGAGGAGCCAGGTTCTTACTTGATGCCTGCTCTGCATCAAGTGCTCCTCCTTCCAGATGCTTTTGATAAACATTTCTGTATGTCTCTGCCTCCTTCCAATGTAGGTCAAAACAAGCTGCTAAAACACTCATGAACAGAATACTTGTTTCCTGGTGAGACCTGTCTGCCTGTGCTCCCAGAGAACTGCCAGGTGCCCTAATGGAGAGGTGCCTATGGCATGCACAGGCTCTTTGTACACACTGCAAGTTACATCTGCTCAGGGTAGACCTACTCAAGACTTCATTTTCACTAAGTCTCTCAGTCTTGCTTTATCCCTTTACCATTTAATTAAATCACCAATAATTGGTTTTGTAGACAAAGCTGAACCAATATTACTGTGAAAGGCCATAGTTAAAAGACAATGAAGAGATGTTTCACAAACTGGGAGTCTGGCAATTACAGTCCACCAACTCTTTCCTACCATGGCAGAATTCCATGAAGAAATATGTTACAAATGGCTTTTGGCTGCCTGCTGAAACCTCAGTCATTTTGACATGTACAGAGAGACAACTGCTGACTCAGTGTCAACACAACACATCCCTGATCTTCCAAGTCACTCTTAAATAGCAAGATTATTGGCCAGAGTTCATTTTACAGACTAAAAGTAAAAGGAAGACAAAAACATATACTGGGTAAGTAAGCTCAGACCAATGGAAACCCTTTAAGAGAAGAGTTCATAGGAGAAGCTCTCAGTTGGATCAGGCATCTCATCTGCCTTTTTTTTCCCACTACTCTTCTCAACAAACAGAGGGATTTACTGAGCATTCCCAAAAAGTTGACATTACCCAGATGCACTTCACTGGCTGTAACTCAGGTGGGGTGCACAAGTTTTGCCTGTCTCTGTGGTTGGGCATCTCAAATAATATAAAGATGTTACAGGAGCTTCTCTCACCTCAACTGCTCTACACTTCACAGAAATCAGCATCAAGATGCTGGAAACACAATTAAGTGGTTCATCTCTCTCCAGTTTACACACTTAAAAGGTACAAAATATACTAATTATGATGTTGCAAAACAAATTCATAAAACAATTTTTGATGCACATGTTGAATTGAAACTCCTTTTAATTCATATCTGGATTAGCAGCTACAACTTTGAGATAATGCTTGAAGCTCCCAAATCTTAAAAAACAGAAAAAAAAAAAAAAAAAAAAAAAAAAAATCTTTGTTTTGAGCAGATACACCGATCACCCCCAAAGCTTTTGACAGCACTTTCATCACTATGAAGAATGAATGCTTCACAGCTTAATTATGGCTTTTGAGACTTTTTGCCTTCCAAGAAATCACATAATGCCTAACTATCATAAGGACAAATACCACTAGACAAAGGAATAGAATAAAAAGAAGAACACAAAACCAATACACTTAAAATCCAGATTAGATTATAACTCAAGTTCATTTTAAGAGAAAATATAAATAAGTAACATGTCAGTTCTGTGAGAATTTGTTTTACATTGAGCTNNNTTGAAAGGTTGAGATGACTTAGAAATTTAAAATTCATGTGAATATAATTCAAAATGAATAAATCTGAAAGTCTAACTTCGTGAGACTTTCTGGAGACTAGGGAAAACACTATGGTTTTCATACTGCTGCCGGTGAAATAATTTTATTCTACATGAAGTTTCACTTGTGTAAACACTATTTCTTGTTTCTCCTTACATAAGCAGAACCAGAATCAGGTTTCAGGTCCTTGCCATCTGGTCTGAGACCTCCCAATCAGCTGGCTATTGCTCTCTGACAAAATCGAAATTAATGCAGTAAAAGGCCACTGGCATGCTAATTTGTGAACTGAAACAGACTGCAGTGACAAAATCGAACAGAAACAAATGATAGCTAATGAGGCATTGTTATTCACATCTTTTATGGCTTTTCTTCATCAAATACTTGCATACTCAGGACAGATGTTTATTCAGGGCTTTGGAAAAACTTCACTTCCATTAGCTGCCCAAGTTAAGAAACAGCTGAGTATCTTTTCCCAATATAAGATGTATTAAGTTATGCTTCAGCTTATAAAAATCACATGAACTAAAACAGTCAAAATGTCATAAAACTCCTCACTTAAATCCACAAGATATATTTATTTCTGTACTCTTCAATTATTCACTTACAGTACAGTATATTGGTAAATGGTCATCATCATTAAAACCACTTTTAATTAAAAATACCAATATTTTCCTACTGATAGCTTTCCAATGACAACTGCATATACTAAGATAACCCACATCTAAATTCCTCCAATACAAAGCAGGAGCTCTAAGATTAACAAATTGTTAAAAAGCTGGTTTTCTTCTCTTTATAGGGGGAAAAAAAAATCCCATAGTCTTTCAAACATTTTTTCCTTAAAAGCACTTCAGTCAACCACCTAGCTCACTCATGGCAAGCACACCTGCTTTGTACACTCCTTAACACCAATTTTTCTGCTCACTGTGGCTACCCTCATTTTCTCTTCTGCATACCAAAAAGATGATTCAAATGTATTTGCTCAGTCTTTACAGGTAAGGGTTTAGAAAATGATGTGAATTCTCACAAATGGAAATACTATTTCATGAGAATTCCTTTTTGGTGAAAATAGAAAATACTTCTCCTGGTAAACAGGAATTAAGATTGTTAGGCAGAGCTGCTCCCTCAGCCAAACAGGTTCATTCAATGAGCTCTAGTTTAAGCTACAATTTTACTGACTGATCATGTAAAGCGAAAGATGCAACACCAACCCCCTCCGTCCCAACAGAATTACAGTGAAGGATTACAGTCAGGCAGTGAGACCATCATTCCCATTAATACCGGGATTTGTGCGTGGGGCTGAAAGGCAAGACAGCAGCTATTCATCCAGATTGCCTGTCCTTGCCACCATCCACACCCAGCTGGTGGCAGCATCTAGCCTTGGCACTCTGTAACTATTATATAATTCATCTTGTAAAAGCACCTCATAGGCAAGAAGAACAGATGTGTCAAAGATATAAATAGAATTATATTGAAGGAAACAAGTTATTCCCTGAAGGAAATAAAAACACTATCGCTTGGAAAAAATAAGAGATTTACAAAATCTTGTTATCTCTTTCTACTGTCAGGTTCATGCTGTATCATACACAGCACAGGTACGCTGTCAGGACTTAAAAGAAAGTGATGAATGTAAGAAGCCACGTGTTTAAACGGCAGTTTGTTTCCTAGAGTGAAGATCTGTCTTCTCTGTTGCTTGCTTTGAAAGGAAACAAACAGCATGAACTGTAGCACTTATCTTGGGAGGTAATGGCATAAGTTTATAGGTATCACTTACAGAAATGTTGTCAATGTTTACTTTCAAATTTTCTTAGCTTAATTTCATTTGCATTTTCCTTTCTTACCCTTCCAAGGAAAAGCTGAGGTGCACTTCCTTCCTTTCCCATGCACTAGAAAAGAGCCTATTAGGTGCTTTACACTAAGGCATACAAACATTATTCCTGTTATTAGTTACTTAAGTTATTAATTTAAAGGGCTTTAACTAAGGACTAAAAATGTTTGAACAAAGAAAGATTATTGTACAACTTAGAGGAAAATCACTGCCTACAATGCTTAAACACATTTACACAGATTAACTATTCAGAAATTCCTGGGTAACAAGAGCAAGGATAGAGCCAAGATTATTTATTATGAAAAGGTAATAGGAACATCCTGCAAGAATTCACTTCCATTGGATAAATCCAAATGCAAAATGCAGGATTTTCTCTTCTGATGTTGTCAATGATCAGAGAGATAGGAAGGGGCAAAAGGGCAGAGCAGCTGCAGACCTCCTTCATTCCTCGTTCCTCTCCATGGCTTGTTCCAGTACTTGCCATGCACCATGCTTGGTACCAGCTTAAGGTGCCTCAGGGTGACCCTTCCCAGAGACATGAGAGCCAATACCCAACACAAAGGATAATTCTGGCATAAGCAAAGGGAAAAAGTGACAGCAAGAACAAAGAAGGAACTGGGCCAACGTGCAGACATCCAAATCGCCCATTTGGGCATCAGTTCCACAGCATAAGCCACAGGCAGTGGCACACAGCTCACACAGAGAGGCTGGCTATGGGCACATAAAGCTGGCTGCAAATTCTTACAAATCTTAAACAAACAGAACAACCTCTTGCTAAGGTTTTCTTGGAAGGAGAATACAATATAGGGAATCATTTACTTCCTTAAGTACAACAATTTAGTTACCTGGATACTCAGCCTTTGCTTTTGGACAAAACTAATGAAGGAACTTCTACTCTGTCACACTAGTATAATTCTGAAATAAATCAAGAGCTTTCCATGGAGTTAAGATTTACAGTAAAGTGAATGAAAGCAAAATCCAATGTTTCAATAAGATGACAATTAAGATCTTTGAATCAATATGGATCTCTTTCCTAGTGCCAAGTCAAAAATTTCTGGATTTTTTTCCATACGTTTAAAACAAGTATGTGCAAATCTTTTTGTGCTGCTTTGGCAAAACCATGCCAAAAGTAGCAGTGACAGGAATTTTACATGTTGACAGGCTCCAAATTCTTGCAAATCTTCACTCTTTGTTCTGGAACACTAGATTTATGTCAAATATTCTTAAGGAAAGAATGAAGGAAAAAAAGGCTACACAATAACATTCAATTGCCCCCAATATGTCTGGAAAGGGCCCAGCTCTGCTCAACAAGAGAAACGCCAAAAACAGACAAAACTCTGAAAGAATTCTTAAACTACCCAACACTAGAGGAGGGCAGAACCCTGATGTTTTTACTTTTCGAAATTTTATACAAATAGAACAACTCTGCCCTGTCTCTCTAGTCTTGGCAGAATATATTCCATTTGCTCTCCCTACCATGGCAGAAGCAACAGCATCAAGCTCAGACTTTGAGAAACCTGGATTAGATTCTCTCTCAGACACCAGCTCCTTGTGCAACACTGAGAAACCACCATTTGCCTGTGGATTACTGGTCTGTAAAAATAGGGTAACATTGAGATAAAAACAGGACACCTGCCTAAGTAACAGGGGATTGAAGCATCTGAAATAATACAAATGTGCCTAGCCTGATTCCACAATTATCACAGTAATTTTATGAAGTAATTTTTCTGTACTTTCTAAATACAAAACATTTTTGGAAATGTTCAGAGGGAAAGAGCAAAAACACTTAAGACCAGAAAAAGGTTTTTTTTAATATTAGCTGAAGCTATTCCCTTAAAGCCTTCATTCATTTATTCTTTTGATAAATTCGAAACATATAATATGTAATGCTACAAACTTCATAGTGAATGAAGCATCTTCTTTTCCCACCTCAAGATCACATCTAGAAGTGCCTTCCTCAAAACTACAAAAATATATCTCTTGGTAAGCAAAGGTACAGGGCTTTTACCAGTGAGTGATCTTATCACAAGGACTGTGAAAGAGGCAACATCAAAAACCAAGCTTATTACGATCTTAGATTCTGCCAGTTACAGCTTACTTTATAAATAACCGAATTAAAATTGCATGCAAATATGTCTTATTAGAGAATTGTAAACAAATTCTAAGGGATCTAAAGAGCTACAGGGAGCATTGCTCTATACTTCCCTCGTTCCATGCAACACCAAGTACTAAATACTCTGCAAAATTCTTATTTTGGCAATGGTTTTAAACAGCATATTCCATCCAAAGTCTCCTGCGTAATGAGTGGGAAAGGTAGATAAATAGCAGCTGCTGTGTAAATTATCCAAAAGAAAGATCTTGCTAACTGCTGAAACTTCTGCCAGCTCAGCAGCAACAGGTAGCACAAGTAGCCTCTCTTCATTTAAGCTTTGCTGAAGCAGGACAGGCAGGGTAGTGTCCCCTGCACACACACCTGTGCCTGGAGAGAGAGGTCAGGTGGCACCAATTCTGAGCTGGAGGGAGCAGTCAGGGTTACAGGGCTGTGCGGGGGGTTATGTTGAGTGCTGTGGTGAGCATTTTTACATGTGATTCACCCCCTCTTTTGTACAATGTTGTTATTAATGTTGTTGCTGTTACTGTTCATTTGCTTGTCTCATTGCTGTTTCCAGTAAATTCTCATCTCAACCTGTGATCATCACCTTTTTGTTCCTCTGATTCTCCTCTCCATGCCACCTCAGTGAGAAGAGAGAGCAAGCAAGTGGCACCATGGTTTGGAGTCTCAGTGGAATTGGGGAGTACCATTCCTAAACCATAACACCACAGCACAAACAATGCTTTAATAGTTTAATTTATTTCATTCTAATGATTGCAACATGGTCCTTGCTTCCCTGGAGCATATTCTTTCCCCAGAAAGCACCCACCACTGGTGTTCTTGCAGAGGCAGAGAGCAAAAAGGTTGTCATCTTCTTAATGAAATGTGCAAATACAAAAGATTTACCCCCCAGAAACACTTCTTTACCTTGACCCAAGGAAAGCTTCCTCCACAAGCTTTGGTTATGAGGAGATTTGTCAGAGAAAAGAACCAAAATAGAGATATTTGCCTCACAACAAACATGAAGAGTTGGAAATTTGGTAACAATCTCAGCTCCACTAAAAACTGTTATTTTAAAATTCAGTAATAAATGTCAACTATGTTTTTAACCACAATGAGTCATGCCTTTTATCACTGTTTAACAATTTTCTTTAGATCTTTTTTTTTTGTCATTGGGGATATTTTTCTCCTACTTTATCCATTACTTTATAGACCACTCTTTAAGCAATTAAATAGCTCACAAAAAACAGCTCACTAATGCCCAAAGTTCAAATAAAGAAAAAAGTAATTTCTAATCTGTTATAGTCAGAAATAAACAAATACAGGAGCCATCCTTATAGGATTTCAAATACTCTTAAAACCATCGTATAAAACATCTCAATACTCTTCTGAAGCAGATATTCATGTGCTTGTAAGTAAACTGAAGACTTGAGAAAGCCCACGTCCATGTATCATAACAGTATTACTCTCCAAACCAAAGTCCTGATCTGTTTCACCATGAGGCATCATCTGCCCTGGATGAAGAGCTTTCACTCTTGAAAAAAGGAGATTACACTTGATTAAGTATTTAAAGAAAACCTGGGGGGCTGAGCAGTTTAGGTCTAAATGTTAGTGAAAAGCCTTTCAAAGTGCTTAATAACTGCTAGATAAAAAAAATCAGATTACTACAAACCCATCTTAAGAAACAAGAAACTTTGGATCATCTGTGGAGAACTTTAGAAGAAAATTTAGAGAATGGGAAGTGCGAAAATCAAGTGCATACAGTAGTACCATGGACATCAGATTACCAAAGAATAGTCACCACTGCACAGAAAAAAATATCATGTGACTCAGAAGGAGATTTAAATAGAAAATTCAAACCACCATATTCTTGCTCCTGCCACTACTCTGCAATGAGAATTTTACTCTTGCAAATGGGTCTGATCCAGGTCTGGTCTCCATATGTCTAAAAGAATGTAAATAATTTGCAGAAGGTGTGAAAGAACAGATACAGAACATCCCAAGAACCACTTTTTCCCTTTTTGATAAATTCAGTAGAATGAGCTCTTTAAAGATAGTGTCTCATAACTGTAAAGACAAGCTTGATCCTCCAATATGCTTGTACCTGAAAGGAGGAAGATACATCGAGAAACAATAGCAGGAGCTGAATCCCACCACTTTCGTGCTTCCAGCAAAGAAGTTACTAGACAGAGGAACATACTGCTAAGACATGCAAAGAATGTGTCTCTCCCCTGAAGTCTTTCGGTGAAGCCCAGCTGCGTTCTGGACATTTTAAGTACAATTGCGAGCTATATCCAGGATAACCCAGAGAAAACCAGACATAGTGCAGTAGATGATTCCAGGCTTACACTCTGCAAATATGTGAAGTAGGAAGAAGCAGAATAACTTAAAGAAATGGGCCAATTATAAGAATATGCTACGTTACAGGAAGTATAATTTGCAATGACTTGCTGTGGGCCTGCCACCAGTGACAATTGTGGAATTCAACAGAATTATGTGGGTCTTCTGCTCCTCACTTGTGATTTACTTACTGATTGCTCCTAGAACTTTATATGGTTTTCAGAGACATTTAGTGGTCAAATAATATACTGCAACTCAATGTTCTTTAAAAACTGTGAATAGAATCACGTCAGATACCTCCTAGCACAAGTGAAAGGTGTGAAGCATAAACATGACACGAACAAAGGAATAAAGACAAAATCATGTCTCCCTTTTCTAACATGAGATATTGTTTAGCAAAGGGTAAACATTTCCCACAAATGAAGATACAAATTCATTGAACTGTTGCAAAATAAGAATTGGTTATCAATTGCTTTGGAACAACACACACTGCCAGCATTATTTTTAAACCCCAATCCTGGACCAATATTCTGTTGTGACAACATTTTACTGATGATGACAGCTACCTTATTTGCAATAATGCCATTTCATATTACTGAATCAATCAGAAAAAGAAGTCTCTGTTCTATTGCTATTTCTTCCTAGCATTTGGCTTGGACACCTAACAGGGCTGGAGGGAGAAAGTGATTGAGCCCCTGCACTTCCAAGGGACATGGGAAAACCCTGTCCAGCTCCCTCCTCTCCCCAATCCCTCCCCACTTCCTGTGCCTTCAGCCTGTTCAGCTACTCAGTACTGAAATTCAAAAATGGGAGGCTTGTCTCCCACAAATCATGTGACTTGCTCAAGAGCAACCAAGTCCTCTGAAACTGACACTGTGCTCTTTTTACTTATCTTCCAGCTTTTCAGGCTACACCACACCCAATCACACTTTCAAAGCTTCTTCTACAAGGGCAAATAAATGTTTTACTTTAAAAAGATAAAGTTACATTTCTAAAGCATTAGCACAATTCTGGCTTCTGAGGTTTTAAAGATAGCACTATAAAACTCATTAATAAGGAATAAGTACTGAGGTAAAGAGCTAAATACCTCTGTTTCTGAGTCAAAACTCCAAATTCTTTTCATCCACTATCTTTGGAAGCTGAATAGCAAAAATGAGTTTGTGAGCTCTGAACACGTGCTGAGTAAACCTGGGTAAGGTAAGATGCAGAACAATGGTTCCTAGCACTACTAAGCAAACATCACTTAAAATCACCATTTTACTAACACCTTTACTGTTATACACATATCTGACAGGAATGCCACTTTAATAAAATAAAGGATACAAACTCATTCCTTAACTTGTAATAGAAAAGTCACAGATAAAACGTTAGAGACTGGGAAGAAACCATATGGGGAGAAAACACACAGATTCATATAACAGATCACAGGAACAAGGTGGTTTGGGTTTGGTTTAAACTCTGTTGAGAGATTTCAGAAACCCAGATACACCTGTCTGGACTTATACTGGCTTTCATGTCTCCATTAGACAAAATAGATATGCTCTGTAGCCCCAGGTATGCTGGCAGGCAGTGATTTCCATTCGTTCCTAGAACTTACAAACCATTTTTCTCCATTTATTTCAATTGTTTTGAGTGCAAAATCAGCACCTGAACTTGTAATCTGTGTATATAAATATTTACAATATGATACTATTGTTTCTGGGGTTTTTTGATTATTTTTTTATGGTAAATTCTTGTCAGACCACCCTTTAAATCTCTATTAAGTTTTTAATAGAGTGTTCTTTCCACTTCACAAGCAGTCAGAATTGGGGTATGTCTACCTAAAATAAGCTTAAATAAACAATAGATGCCTAGCTGCCTGTTTGGTCACATATCAACTTCCAGCCATCCCATCCCTCACATTGTCACATGCTCACAAAGCAGAGATCCTGCTCCTACTGCACACAATCACACAGCTGGCAACACAGGAATTGCAGTTCCAGCCAGCTGCATGTCATTCTGCAGAAGGTTGGAAATACCAGGGAGCCAAGCAGGCCATCGGTAGGAGGCTGTCCAGGAGGACCAAGGCACTGCTGTGAGGACAGGTGGATGTATGGGTGATCTCAGCATGGGCTGAGGGAACACTGCCTGCCTGTATCATTGGCTTACAGGTGAGGTTCTAAAAAATGCCAGCTGCCCCACAAGTGCTTTGGTGGGTGCACCGCCAGCACAGCCAAGAGGCCTCTCAAAGCAAAAACTGCTGCTGCTGAACATGGAGTTTGAACTCAGATTTTATGTCAGAACAGAGAAACAGGAGCATGCCTTGTACTGTCAAGCATTGTGTGAAATTGCAGTGGGAATAAGGCAGAAAGATTTATAGTTTTTTTTCTGAAGCAAACTCCTTGCATGTGTTGATAGATTGCTTGACTTTGCCTAAACAATTCACAGAGGGATATACATAAAACACTATGAAAAATCTCTGGTACATAATAGCCTGCTGACCAACAGCACAGATCCATAATGAGTAAGGAGAACAGGTGATGAAAGCTCCCTTTTTTCTTTCTTTCTATAGCATCCTCACACAGAAATGCTTTTTTAAATTGCTTGCCCAAAATAGAGTATCAAACAACATATGGTGCAAACGTCAATTACTTCTGATTTAAACTCACAAATGGTGCCAATCTAATTACACTGCAATACTAGTCTGAAAGGCATCTATTACAGAGGAAATGGAAGGATTATAGTGGTAGTGAGAAGGGATTAATTTCTAGTTACCTTACAGCAGATAATACTAAACCAAAATTAATAATGGATATGATTTTGCAACTAATGAAAAGTCCTTCTTAAGGACTGTAGGATACAGATAGCTAAGGCTTCAAACACAGCTGCTATAGCAAACAAACAAACAAACCTGCATAATGGTTACTTTTGAAATTAGGGGATGTAGACTTCTTGTGTAGGTTCATTCCTGTCACAGAAACAGAAGTCTGATGCTATTTCAAATCAGGAAAAAGCCACATCAGCCTGAGGGAAAAGGTGGGGTCTGGGGGCAGGGTAGGCAGGGAGAGAAAGAACTTTGCTGCCCTTCAGGGTAGAGTCAACTCTGAAGCAACAGATCACTACAGCACACACTGAACAGAAGCCATGCCTAACAGCAATGAACTTAAATTGCAATAGCAGTGACCTTAATGAAAAGCTATTCAAAAAGACTGCATTAGTTACATCTCCCTCAGGCTTGTGTTCAGAACTATCCCAGCCAAGCAGCCACATGTAATTAGCAAATATGACACAGGCATAAAAGCAAGAAGATATCTTGGGTCAAAACAATAAGGCCAGCATCTCCCCCAGAGGTGGATCATACAACCTGCTGGGAGAAGCAGTATAACAAACAGGGCAAATGTGCAAAGATCTCTCTCTGCACCTTTCTGCCCCTAGCCTTTCCAGCTTCTAACAAGTGGTCAATTGACTGCCCATAGCATACACTGATTTACTAAGGGCACTGCCAAGCATTCCTATAGAACTACTTGAACGCATTTATTTTAGGGACAGAACATCCTATGACACAAAATATATATGCAGCTCTCCTGGTGGGGAAGTTAGGGAAATCTTTCAGCAGCAGGTGTGTGTGATGTCAATTAAGAGGCCTCTAAGAGGGAAGCTGTAAAAGTAACACAGAGACTAGATACAGCAGTGTTCAAGAGCTCTTGCAGCATGGACTTAAGGAGGTGTTTGGTGTCTGCTGCATCCCTACCTTGAAAACCCCACATTCCTAAAAGAACATTTATCATCATAGGTGTGTGTCATTACTGGCACTCAGTTTAAAAATATCTATCACCAGCAACAGGAAAATGGATTCAAGAATTCAACACTATCAGATTTGCAGTTCCTAAACTTTAAATTAAAACTGCTGGCAAGTGAGAAATACATATTACATTAAAACAAATAACCACACCCAAACTTTTGAAGAACAAGAAAAGAGAGACCTCATTATCCTCAGCTTAATATAGACACTCTTTAGCTTTGTCAGGTACATGAGCTGATAGAAAATTATTGTAGTGGATATCAGTTATGATTTCTTGATAGATCCTTTTTAGGTTTCCCAGGATATTATCATGTTTGTGGATAATACTGAAGGAAATCCCTCTGACAATATACAAATTACTGTACTGTTCATATACCTTTTTTCCCCCCGACAAAAAGACATTATTATAAAGTTCTGAAAACACTTGTTACTTCAATAGGTGAAACATACAAAAGGAATGCTTTAATGGCTTGCCATGCAAATTCAAATAGTAATGTTCAAACACTCTTTGAAGAGTAAGACATTAGCTTTGGTAAAGTGTTTTCCTCAAAAAGTTTTATAGTTGCATAATTAAAGTATTCCATGAAATCATTCAAAAAAGGCAATTCCACACAAGTCATCTACCCAGTTAACACTACAGTATTCTATACTCCTACTGAGTTCCCTTCTTAAAAATTTTCTGATGTGTTCAATAGATGTGTGTTAGCTATAAAGGGCATGATATAGGCTACTTTTATGAAAAAAGTGGCTTACAGAAAATAAAGGTTGGATGAAGGTTTGTGATCAAGAAAGACTGTAGGTAACATTAATTTCGACAAAATGGCTATATATTTAAACAGAGAAAAGTCACAGTTTATTTATGAAGCATCAATAAAATTGATGTAGTATAACTGAAGAAAGAAAATTAACTGTGAAACCTTCCAAAGAAGTGGTTAAATACATTAGATATGCTGATGGTATCTCAACCCTGTTGATTCAGTATGTGTTCTGGTAGAAGGTTAAAATACACTTATTCTAAAATAAATATTACACTGTTTCAAGGAAATATGTATAAAACCCCACCAGAGTACCTATACAGCTTAAAACGGTGTTTAAAAAAATTATCCAAGACACAGTTGTACAAAGAAAGTGACTTTCAAATGGGTGCAAATTTCCAAGGAGAAAAGAGGGGATACAAACACAACCTGGCTGCAATTTTCTGTAGTCTCCCTTATGATCTTTGGCTTTTTAAAGAACTTAAAATATAATGTAATTCTGTGACCTTATGCAGTCCCTATTTTAGCAGTTCTATCTAAACATTCTTCTAGGATGGCAATAAGAATGGCAATTCTTATTTGCTATTTTAAATGATTAAAAAATGCAGAAGGAAAGCTTTAAAATTGGTAGTGATGGATAATAAATTACTATATTCTGAGCATCTATAGTAATAGAAGACAGTTCAAATCAAGCAATCAATCAATGAATGAATCAACATCTCAGCATCTGTCAGTATAGAATTTTTTCCACTCATCAGGGAAAAACTGTTTCTTCTGGTGGGTGAACAGTTAAGTAAGCCAATGCAGCATATTTCAAATGCATGAGGCAGAAGAGAATATTTACATTAACACCATTACAGAATATTCTGAGTTGGAAGGGACCCACAAGGATCACCAAGTCCAATTCTTAAATGAATGGCCCATACAGGGATCAAATCACAATCTTGGTGTAATTAGCACCATGCTCTGAGCTCATCTCAGTGGCATTATCTCATCATACACACTTAAAAGGTTTACTTAGCACAGAGCATTAGGCTGAAATGTATAAGGTTAAAGAGAAAATCCAGAAAAAAAAAATCTACATATAGGTGTTTGGGTTATTTAAAATAAGTGTATGTATGTTCATTATCCTGCATACTCATTCCAATAACACAAATCAGAAAACCAGTATCTGCCTGTTCCTAGAATCTCTCTATTATTGGCACTTCAAATCTACTTTTTCTCTCCAGAGTTGAAATACCTTTGTTTAACCAAGTATTATATTCCTCACCATTTACACAGCACTCTGATAGCATAAAGTTTTTCAAGGAGGTTGTTCCCTGCAAAAAAGTTTTTGAAATAACAAAAGCACCACTACTTCATTCTAGGTGCATCCTAAGTAGGGACATAAAAGTCAATGTTCCACACAATACTCTGCTGTCAGAGATTGAGAAAAAAAATTGAAAGAAAATCATGGAAAACAAATATCAAAGTCAGACATGGAGGCTGTAATTCCCCAAAAGCAATGCAAGAGGCTCCAAAGCACTTTTCCCTTGCAAAGGAAGAATACAGCAATTCCAGAAATGAAGTTTCCTCTACAAATGAAAGAAATTATTAGGAAGGTGGGGGGAGGAGGCAGGCAGTGGAAAGAAAACCATGCAAAGCTCTCAGCTAGTCCACAGTCCTTTAAAACTGGCAAAAGGAATAGTTCTGGAACTTCTCTTTTCACTGCTAGGGGAAGTGAGATCATACCCACAAGGCTTGGAAATAAAATTATGAACCAGTACAAAATTCAATAACAAACAAACAAAAAAAAGAAGCTCTTGAAAGAGCATTTTCTTTTGCTAAAAATAACAAAACCCTACATTTTACACTTCACATTTGCTGGCTACTAACTATTTAGAAAACAGTCTACCTAAGCAATACTTTCAGCTCTGCATGGTTGTAGTATTATGTCAATAATGCCTTTTTCACAAGTGAATCTTATAGTGCACTTCAATCAAATTTTCCTCACTCCACATTATCTCTCTAATGGCTTAGATCCACAGAGGCAGAGCATCAGGGTCATGCTTTTGGTTTATGCAAACTGAAGACTATACATACGTGAACATTTTCATTCCAGCTGCTGCACTGCCACTTCTGAAATAGAAAATTATAGCATTTTCAACCATCTCAGGAAATACTCTGATCAGTAACTGAGAAACTTATTTCAAAGTGAGTCCATAAAGAGAATTCAGAGAATAAACAAGATAATTTGTATCATTATGTGCATGAACAAGCTAGGCATCAATCCACATGTTCCATTTTGCACAATACAAATTAGCTGCAAAGAACAGGAGACCAAGGAATACAAATTATGATAGAACAGTTCTGCCCATATTAGTATGTAGCAAACAAACTATCATTTTCTTCCTAAGAAAGGCAGGGATGCACTAATTACAACATAATATTAATTCCCTGAGATTAGAAAACACCCATTCATCTACTCCCATCGCTATGCCTGCAGTACTGTTCTATTTAATGAGGCGATGAAGCAAATCCTACCATCATCCACAAAAATTCATGCTGATTGAGATGACCTAGCAATTTTGGTGCATGTATAGCATATTCTTTCAGAGGAAACTGAACTGTAATCTCTTCTCCAGCCATAAACAAAATAGGTTTCCATCCCAAAGAGGAATATAAGTATTTGAGTAAGTGTCTGGCCGTTCAGACTGCACTGAAGCTGGTGATTTCTTTAAATTCTTGTCTTGAACTGCATAAAAAGGGATATAAACCCAAAAGATTTGAACACAGTTACTTTAAAAGATTTAGCTGTAACATCTATTATTAACACTATCTGAGTAGAAATTAATCAGGTAGGAAGACAGTGTCTTTTACAATGGTCTCTGACATTAAGCCCAAAAATAAGGACTGGTAAAGAGTGCAACAAGTAAAAGACCATTTATCATGGCCATCTGCTTAAACTAATATGAATTAGGCTTCCTTGCACACATTTCACCTGCTATCTGTAATAGCCGTTTAGATTCCTGGAAGTTTACTCAGCAAATATTTAACATTATCAGTCATCATTAAGCACATCAAGCAGTTACATTAACCTTGTACATCAGGTCAGCACTTACTTAGAAAGCTTGTCATCATCTCTGACTGTTAATACCTCAAACCCTTAATAACGTCTCTATACATCACAAGCCCAGGGTCAGGGAGTTGATGACATGTATTATCCACAGTCTCAACCACACAACTGGGAGAGAACGAGGGTAATGGAGAGGAACAGAGGAAGATAGTGTTCTAATAATAAGCAAAATTAAGGGTGAAGCAGAATATGGGAGAAGCACAGAAGCTATTTAAGTGTGTGTCATGGTCCAACCCCAGCCAGCAGCCAAGCCCCATGCAGACACTCACTCACTCCCCCACTAGTCGAAGAGTAAAAGCATCCCTTTGGTCAGTTTGGGTCACCTGTCCTGGCTGTGTCTCCTCCCATCCTCCCCCAACTCCCTCACCAGAGTGGCAGTACAAAAAATAGAAAAGGCCTCAGTTCTGTGTAAGCCCTGCTCAGCAATAACAAAAACATTTCAATATAATCAGCCCTGTGCTCAGCACAAATCCAAAACACAGCCCGGTACTAGCACAGTGTCAAAACTATCACTGATGAGATCTGTAAGACATTTTGTGTATATGAACCTCAACAGCAAAATAAAAAAGGCAAATTAGAGGTATGAGGAAGTGGGTGGAGAGATGATCTTTGGAGTGGATTGAAAATGCTGCAATCATATGTGTTTGGAGTCATATTCTGTTTTATCTCCGGGTATTACTTTGAACATGAATATCTAAATTCATAGAGATATCTAGCCATAATTTTTCTGCTTCTGGAGCCCATATCCTTTAACAGTACCTCTGTAGGCCATTTTATATTTTTTCATATGCATTGAATGTTACCATCTGGTTTTTAAAGTCCTCCACCCTGCCTCACCATTAGAGGTATTAAGTATCATGGGAAAGTGGTGGGAATTATTCCATTAACACTGAGGTTTAGTCATTTAATATAGAACACTTAAGCACTTCCTACTGCCCTTCTTCCATTTCAAGACATTTACTTTTGATCTTTATTTTCACATATTGCCACCCATCAATAGGACTCCAAAAATTTCTCATCTCAGAACGAATCATGAAACTTGAATCTTTTGTGAAAAAGCAAGTATGGATCATCTCAAAAAAAATTAAAGAAAATGCAGTTTTGAGAGCTACCAGACAGAAATAACTAACACACATGTAGATATGAGCAGCACATTCATTCTTAGTTTTTGAAAGATGAAACAATCCCATAAATCTGTTCCACGAGGTTTCTTGCTCTACATTCCACTGCTGTAGAACTCAGTGATCATTCATTAGAAAGAGGAACCTAAATTACTAGTTCCACATAAAAACATGACCATGCTCTCAGACCATAAGAAATGTGTGCTGTGCAAACATTCCACCCCATACTACTGAACTCCAGCACAGCAAACAAAATGGAACCAAAACAAAAGCCCTTCAACCCTGCTAATCAAAACTTGCAGCAGGGCTAGTTGCTTGCCAGGCAAATACCAACCACCACTTACAGAAGGGGAAAAATCAGGAACTAATCAATATTCACCTAGTTAATATTACAGCTTTGATAAGACAAAATAGACTAATAATTTGGGGGTTGGTTTTTTGTTCTGCATTTGCACATTTGCCTTAAGTTTTCTCAACAAGTCTAGAATGGGCAGTGATTAATAGCTGTGGCCTTTTCTCATAGATCAGTTTTTGCCAGTAACAAAGTCGTTGAGTCAAGTTATTTGGTAACCTGCATGAGTCATTGCAAATTATTCATACATACAAGAACAATCCTTTTTTTTTTTTCTTTTGTAAGAACTGCTCTTAACCTTTTTAAGATATCATAACAAGCTTGGTATCATATTTAGATAGCAATTCCTTTCATTTGAATAAAAGCTTTGGTCTTTAAGCACAAGGTTTATTTTCATCTAGTGTAACATATTCAAGGTGAAACAAAGGTCCAGAATGAAACCAAGAGAAAAACAGTGAAGATAAAGGACCACTCTAAATGAAAAAAAAGAAAAATCTAGGCAAGACTTTCAAAAGTTCTCCTTATCACTTGTCAGGGTTGTCATAAACAATGCGGCATCTATTAGCTTTAATATCGATGCCGGATTTTTCTTCCCTCTTGCTAAAAGCAGCTAAACCATCCTACTGTCCCTATTGATGAGACAGTCAGGTGGATTTAATAGCACACCATCTGTCTGTCTGAACAAGATGCAGTGGCAATGCTGCTAAAGCTTAGAAGGAACCATTTGCACAGAAATCCATGCTGCCCAGAGTAAACAAAAGCTTGTGAAGCTAAACTGTAAAAAACTCTGACTTTCAAATAAATTATATTCTGAATTAATCATGTGATATTTTAACTGTACACTTTCCCCATATCTACACCCCTTCATTTCCCTGTGTCACACATCCAAGACTACTCTGAAGTACATTTCCACCTTTTAAAAACAATACTCACTATTCAACCTAGAGACTGGTAAAGGAAGAATGACATGCATATAACAAGAGCAGTTTGTCTAGGCATAACTGATGCATTTTTAATTCCTTCCTCTAAGATGTGGGTTTCAATTTTTTATCTTGCTTGTCTTGAGAATGACTTCCAAGTGGCAGGGATGGAAAAGAAAATGGAAGGAATGAGAGGAAACCACGATAGATCAAGTGGTCCTTTGACGAGAGAGAGCATTCTTAATCTTTGTTAGCTTTGGTAAAGAACATTAAGCCTGAAGTAAATAGCCCCTGAACATAACTTGTAAAGAGATATGATAAACATGCAGGTGTTAATTTGCTTTTTTTCCCCAGCAAGTCAGGAACTTTCCTGCTTTCAATGTCTCCATGCTTGCTTGAACACAATCTAAACAAACCTATGCCTTTAAATTTGGAAAAACATGTTTGTCTTCTTCACACCATTCGAGCTAATCTTCTTGAAAAAATCCAGAGCAGGGGACAAGAGGATGATAGGGAGACTTCTAAATTTGAAGACGTTCCTATTTTGGTCAAATAGGAGTTACATGAAATGCACTTTCTTAAAAGCATTAGTGGGCTACAAGTAATGCTGCAAGGATGAACATCATGCTTATGACTGCAGTCCACATACTGATTTTGGTGCCATCCTAAAGGATTATCCACAATCACATAGATTAGTGGGGGCTTAAAAGGAATTAGCAAATTTTGTATGTTTTTGTACTCATCCTTCATTCAATTCACTTAATGTGAAACATTATCCCATTGCTGACCTCCAAGTAACTGTATACCACTCTGGGTCACTTTCAGTTGACATTTCATTTATGTATTTGCAAAGATGCATAAACTTTCACTAGCAACAAAAGGTAAAAATTTGCTTTATTTGGAGAGTCTTCTCAAGCAGGCACACATGGTTATTTTATCTTATCACACATTAAGTTACAATAATAACACCAAATATACTTCTTACCACAATTATGTGGTATTTCTAATTTTGTTAGTCTCAGTCTAACAGCACTTTGAAGCTTAGAAATTTCAGCAGAAGCACTCTTCCCACATTGATAACGTTACTTTGAGTTACAAGACAGAGCATCTCTTTCTTCCGCCTTCATATGCTGTTCATTGAGAACGTAAGAGGAAAATTAAAGTCGCTCATCTACAAATACTGATTGTCAAATCGGCTTGTAGGATTCCAAACTGACATTCTTAATTAAAAATATACAGATCCTTATACAGTGACGCAGGTGGGGAGCTTGTAAAGCAACAGCAAGCAAAATCATTAGCTTTCCTTCTCCATTCACATCCTGCCTGGTCATATGTCCCTGAGAAAGGTGATCTCCCTGTCAGAAGGCTGCAGGAATGGCCACCACCTGAGCCAGATCCTCCCCCCTACCTTCCTTTTCGTTTTCCCCAAAAGAGACATCCATCCCCCTTGAGTCACCCTGCCTTCTTTTCCCAGCTCAGTCCTCTGGAGACTTTTGCTGAGGTCTTTCCACCTTTTATTCTCCCTCTTGTATCTTTTTGACCGGACATTTCGTCACCGGTGTCTCCGATGGCTCTTCTGCCTTGTTTTCACTGTCTCTTCCTACTCCTTCTCCCTAACAGCCCATAATTTAATTTCTGTAAACTCTAGCTTCTCTTTTTGTGAGAAGCACTGCTGCCAACAAGCCCAAGTGGGGAGGCTTCTCCCTTTCACTCCCTG
The DNA here is from genome assembly GCA_020086605.1 of Lanius collurio. Taxonomy (NCBI): domain Eukaryota; kingdom Metazoa; phylum Chordata; class Aves; order Passeriformes; family Laniidae; genus Lanius; species Lanius collurio. Next base: position 21,149,730 of record JACBWW010000002.1, on the reverse strand, counting down.
GCAAGCATGAAAGAGTCATTAGCCGTGTTTGAGGAAACCAGTTTGCTCAGCTGCACCAGGCCAAGGTGCCCCATGCTGCCATGGAAACAATGGACAAAACCAGGAGCTGGGTATATCTCATTCAACAGGCTGTTTGCATTTTGCATCTTTTCTGTCCACGAGACTGGCTGCTCATGCAGCCTTGCTAGCCTTGGAGCTGTTTGAGGGGAACATCTGTTATGCTCTTTTAACTTCTCTCCTAAAGATCAGCACCAAACCACAGACCAGCTTGGATATTCCCATACACACACACGCAGCATAACAAGCTACTACTCTTCATTACTGCTGATATTAAACAAGCAGTTGGATCAGATGTTAACATGAAAATGAACAAGATATTAGTTTTTCCCCAGCATACCAGAAACAGCACACCTCTTCAGACCCAAGAACTCCATCTACCTCGATCAGAAGCTGAAACCAGCATGCTGGAGTCTAACAGGACAGCTGGTAAAATGCTCATGGACAAGGCTGATGCTGCCAAGGCACAACAGGAGCCTGAGCAAAATTTTCCTCAGGGACTATAACTCTACATTTGCTTCCTACTTTTCCCCATGGTAGCTGTAAATTGAGATTTTATTATAACACTGAATCTATATTCTACTGCAAAAAACACTACCTGAAAACACTAACATTCAACAACTTTCTGACATATTTTCACATTTTATTTCCCTATCATCATGATCATGCAAAATTTTGACCAATATTAAAGGAAAACATTAAATTTTGAATTCTGAGCATGAAATAATGGAAGGACTTCACTTTCCATTTATTCCTTACAAATTTGTGTACATAGCAGACTGAAAAAGAAAATCTGGAAAGGCTTTACTAATTTAACTATGGGTTTTTTGTTCCAAGTCCATCAATTAAGACTAGCACCACTCAATTCAGGAGCCAACTTCTCAGGGAAGAGGAGAAAAAGTTACTAAAAGAGTCCTAAGCTGTTATCTTTACTTTCTTTTACATTAAGTAGCTACATAGCCTAAATAGCAGGTTTGGTTCCCCTTGCCTTAACCTTTCTGTCCTATATTACAGAATCATGGAATGGTTGGGATTGGAAGGGACCTTTGGAGACCATCTATTCCTACCCCTCTGCTTAAGCAAGTTCACCAGAGCAGGTTGCAGAGTATGGCATCCAGGAGGGTTTTGAATATGTCCAGAGATGGAGAGACACAACTTCTCTGGGCAGCCTGTTCCAGTGCTCTGTCACTCTCATAGTAATGTTTTTCCTCATATTCAGATGGAATATCCATTTGAAGTTGATGCCCATATTGCCACCTCTTCCACTGCTACTTGCCAAAGATTAAATTCTAATATTTTCAACACAGAGACTAGACAAACACCAGCTGCACAAACCAGAGGATTGAGATGCACATCTGTCTTGGGCAACCAACTTTATCACCTGCAAGAATTGACTGCTTGCCTCCTCAGAAGCATTCAGTAGTAGGAGGACACTGTAAGTACTCTGCTTAGCAGCTAGGGAAAACAATAGGTTTTGTTAGCCTGGATTTACGTCATTGGGCAAATACAACTGGACAGCCATCTGTAGTGCTTCTCTTTGAACCATATAGGTTGTTTTCTGCACCTGAATTTGTCTCCCTCACTACTGTCTGATACTAACAGGGAGAGCATAGCTGCAGCTTTTAGTAGGAAAAGGTTATTTTAAAAACTCTTTAATATAAAGTTAAATAAAGCATTCAAGGTAAGGAGAAGAAACATTCTCTCCTCCAACATCAAACAGAAAGGCTAAGACCAAAACAGAAAAAGCATCTTGCTTAGGTTTATCACAGTTTGCTCTGCAATTCCTTTTTAATCAATACGACTCTTACTCCTGTCTTCAGCTATTTTACAGAAATTTTGTGTCACTCAATGAATAAGGCAGTCTTACCCCAAAAGCTGAAATATTGAAGTGATGCCTTCTGACACAATCTGAGGCATGAGAAAATTGTGTGACTTTCACAGAAAATAAAGGAACTTCCACAGTTCATTAAGTGGGTTTGAGGTTTTTGTTGGTTTGGGGGTGGGAGGGTGGGGGGGAGAGTTATTATTGTTTTGGTTTGGGTTTTTTTTGGAGGGAGGAGTTTTGTTGTTTGGCAGGGGGGATTGTTGGTTTTGCTTTGTAGGGTATTTGAG
>JACBWW010000002.1:21089520-21137619 GCA_020086605.1 Lanius collurio | reverse complement strand
ACAGGTCGTGTAACATGAGGAAAGGACAGAATAAAAGTATAAAGATTAGCTCCCATTGTAGTTTTGAAAGTGATCAAACTATTTGAATTCAGAAGTCTTTTCTATTCAATCTTATTATTCCTTTTATATAGGGATACAACTTTCTGGCTATAACATGCAAAACCATGTGTAGTGTTTATACATGACTGAAGGCCATTTTAGCATGCTATTTGTCTTTATATTAGTTCTATGCATGTATATTATAATACACACCTGTAGCCATGCTAAACTCCAAATTTTATTGCTTTCCTTTTAAAACTCAGTACTTGCACTTCAGCTACAAGAACTACAGATTCAAAAGCATACTTGTCCTGTTAGTGTCTTGTGAAGTGTCTTGTACACTTCAGAAAGCTTCTCCTGCATCTTTTCAAAATAAACTACCAACAAAACAAAGTTGCATTTTCTGTCACTCAGTGCTTCAAAAACATATGAATGAAAAATCTCATAGAGCTTTAATTCCTGCCAGTGCCACACAGACAAGTCCAAGACTTGTATTCTGACAGCAAAGTAGGCAAGTCTTTTTAAATGACCAGGAATCTCTCACCAAGAGTAAAAGAACTAAACTGTTCCTTCTTGCAGCTTTTCCTTTTAAAGCCCAACCAGAAATAACATCCAGTTGCTCCTTCTTTCCTCTCCTCATAAAACAGTTACTTCAAAAGTTAGTTTGACAGCAATTTCTGTATAATAATGTGATCTCTTGCACCAAAAGATCCTGCCATAGCCATTATCTGTTCTGGGAATTAAGGAACTAGATTATTTTAAATAATTACATATTTCCTAGAGCAAAAACTTTCAGCAAGGTTCCTCGTAAAAACATCTATGGACTTAGAGTTAATATTGCATGTTCAAAAGATTGCAGTTATTCCTTAACACCACTTTACAGCTGGAAGACAACACAGCATTGAGGTCAACCAACTCTAGGCATAATCAAGGCATGCAGTTGCCCAGCAAAACAGGCCAGGGTATGCAGCAAAACTCTCCTGCCCGTACCATGGTCCCAAAGAGAGACAGATGGATGTTCCTGTAAAATGCAGGATAGGAATCACAGGGCAGCAGTTTGCTTCATATATGCAGAAGTGACAGAGCCCTCTCCAACCTGTTCTGTCCCTCAAGTCCTCCAGCAGCTGCAGCCACAACACAAGGCTGCTTTCCCTGAGCTCTGCCCCTGGCCCGGTATCCCAGCTCAAACCTCTTCTTCTCCCTTTTACCATGTGGGCTACGATGCCTGGCTTGACTAGCCTCAGATCTTCATACTCAAGAACAAGTCATCCTCAAAACCTACCCGGCAACCTTGCTGGCCTTAGACCACAACAGCTCTTGGCAGCTTAACAGTCTGAGGCATTGTAAGGCACGTGTGACAGACTGAATCCTTTCCCATATCTGGCTTCAAAAGCATCCCTACTACTGCCAAGCTGAAATAATTTTGCTTGGCTATCTTAGTCTTAACAGTGGTAAAATGAAGATTCATTAGCATGTATTCATAGGACAAAGCAGTATCAACAGTGGTCATGATGTGCCCACCTCATACACAAATCAAAGCCCTCATAAATCAAACACCTAGGTCCTTGCAGCCTGAGCCAAGGAGGCTGCCTCCAGATGACAATTGAGGTAACCTCTAACTTCTCTGAACCAGATACAGGAAACTCCCTACACACATCCCCCTACTAATAGGTTATTTAGAAAACAAAGCATAATAGAAAACCCACACACTTGTTTGAAACAGCTCCCCAAGTTAATTCTCATGCCTTCTATGATCTCCAACATATTTGGAAATTACTATCCCCATTTTTCTCTAACACTGTCCCAGTCATGACAGAAGCAAACTATTTGCCAGATCAGGCACATTTCACTACCTCAACACAACGGTCCTGCAATAATCCCACAGTAACACACGAGTCAGTTCAACATCACTAGAATTCCCTGCTTTCCTGAGAGCTGACCCCACACTGAACAATGTCACCACCAAGCACAGGAACTATGACACTGAATAATAGAGGTGGTGTGTGTGCAGGAGGGGGGAGTCTTTGAAAATCCTCCCACTATGAAGGGTTCAAGCCCCTCACCACCCAAAATCGACAAGCAGCATCTCCAGGACAGAGCAGCTCCCTCAACTCAAGCTGACTAGGTCCTTGAGAGCACAACAGATAAGCATGCATATGACAAACATCTAATTTTATAGACACATATGAAATATATTGTTTTACATAAAATATGAACAAATACCAGAAATAAAAATCACAAAATACCTTGCCCATGTGTATGATTCTCCCATGTGAGAATGTACAGAAAGACATCTAACAGGTCCGTGCTGTCAGATTCTTTTGGTGCTAGGTATCTTGTCATTCTGCTGTCCTTTGCATCAGTGACTCAGTCATGTATTCCTTAAGGATAGAAACTTCTATTGGTGGCATTGGAGAAAAGGCAGAGGCATTTATCACAAGCTATAACAGAGTAATATTCTGCCAATACTGCATTCATTACCAAATTGTTTTTCACAATGCTGAAAAAAATTAAAGATCCTCCTTTTTAATGCTACAAAGAACATATGCAGCTCCATAAATCATGCAATCAGCATTTACAGCACCAGATCCCTGTAAAAGAATGCATCAGTTGAAGTCTTAATTTGTTTTCCTTAAGTGCTTCTCTCATATTAGGTGACATTATATCTCAATCTTAAACAGTGAAACTCTAAATTACCCATTTTTAATAAAATCTATTTTTCTCTGTCAGAATGATATTCAAAATGTCTTTCACTAGCTTTTTATTTTCACACTGACTCAATTACTGAATTATAGTTTATTACAAGCAACTGTTTTTAGATCCATTCCTTAAATCAAACAGTTTATGTGATGCTGTATTTTCAATGCATACCAATTTTGTAAAGCATACTAATTCAAGAATTAGTCAAAGCACTACAGGAGGAACACCTCTCTGTCTTTACATGATTGTTTCAGCAAAGCTTTCAGAAGAAATTGAGTATCACAGATAAGTTTACATGGAAATGTAATTTACATTTACTCTCACATTTTAAGCAGCTGCCCTTTCTTTGGAAGGACAACAGTTCTTTCAAGGTTTAGTAGGCAAAGAAGGTGTTAAATGTTTTAGTAGCAACTAATTTTTTTCTGGTCCTGAAAAAAATTATTTTAGGAACCACTGTGTGATTCTGGGATCTTGAAAGACAACATGTCCTTTTCCAGTCACTCTCCAGGACAAAGTCATGTTGTCAACATAGCCATTGAAGACTCAACTCTGAAACCACCCTTCACGTATTCAAGAAAAATCATTCACTTGTCTAAGAGCTGCTGGTGCCTACACAAACAGCAAGCTGAGTAACATCTGATAAGGTGTTTGACTGCTGCTTTAGTATACAATATTGAAGAGTAAGCGTCTGAAGATGTTCACTACCATAACAAAATGCAATGTCATTCTTTGGTAGATACTTTTTTTCCCAGAAAATACAGGACCATGATTAGGTCCAATCTGTCAATTTGGGGCATTCTTTAATATGTAAAATTAAAAGCATATCCTTTTAGCTTAATTGCACCAATATCCAAACAATGTTCATGCAGGCTAGCCATCAGGTGGATGCATATATTCCCAAAAGGAAGAAGGGAGCTATGAGTCCTTCTCAAAACTTGCTTCAAAAAAATATTGCAGTGAGAGCGGCCACAGTAAATAAAAAAAGAAATCATTATCTGAATTCCATATTTATTACAGTAACTCCCCTCAAAAAATATCCGTAAGTTCTGCCCAGCCACCACTCAAAGACTTAGTTCACCTAATTCACCTTCCAGTTATTGGAGATTACTGTTTTTTTAACCACAGCACTACAACCCATTAAAGAGGAAGGGAAACTAAATTCTCTAACCTAACTAGCTGTGGTATATTCAGACAATCTAGGATGACATAGGTTATTGATTCCTGTGATTCAAATGACAGCATCAGACAGAAACTTGACGCAGTCATAATAAATTCATGCACTCACTTGAGTGCAAAGTATGCACACTTAATGTAAAGCAAGATTTGGCCACTTGTTCTGCAGTGCCTCCTTTTCTTAGGATCTAGAAAAAGGCCTCTCCAAACTGAACCTGTATATAACTCTTGGAAGGGTTACAGATGTTTTCCACCATTTTGTTTTGCATATTATCACAAATAAAACCAGTTTGTTTAAAATACTCCATCTACCTCCAGAGAATACCAGGAACCAGCAACACAGATGAGTACATGAATGATACATGATTTCTGTTATGTGGCACCATACAGACATCTTTTTGAGATAACAAGTTGCTATGGGACTCCTGAGACTACCAATAACCTACTTCTAATTTCATGTTAATTTATGCTTATCACCAGCTTGGTTGTACCCACCTTCATTTGTCACTTCAGACCAGTAGCTCAATTAATTAAATTATTAACAACTACATTAAAATAAAATTTAGCATAAGTTTTCACTCTTGCACTTTAATCCACTTTAAATGACTGGGTGCTTTCAGTCCGATATTGAAGAATATAACAAAAAAATCCACTGTTGTTATTATATCCCAGTGGAATTATTACCACTTGATCAGGTATGCCAGCATTAAGGCATATATAAACAAAGTAGCAAATGGCAAAATCCTTCTCAGTCAACATAAGAAACCCTAAAAGGATAGTTCAACAGCACAACAGTGATGTCACCATTTAAATACTGAAAATTTACTCCAGAGAAAAAGGTACAACCAACCATCTGCACCTGTGAATGCGCCAAAAATCAGTGAACTGTGTACCAGAGCCATCTTGCACTGAAATGCAACTGTCTTCTCTTGTGCCCTTTTAAAACTGCTTTAATTAGTATACAAAGAAGTTGAATATTTTATTTTGAAGAACCATATTGCAGCTATCAGTATGAAAGCTCATATATGTTAAATTACACCACATGTTGAAAATATGAAATTCCAACTGACTATGACTGCAAATGTCCTGCATGAAAACTGAGATGCTTTACAGAATAAAGAGACTGCACTTCTAATCAACCACTAATAAACCTCTGTGTATGAGTAGCCAAGATGAGAAGGAAGGGGAGGGAAAAAACCCCCATGTTTTCACAATCTATGGGATAAATACTTATATGTTGCCAACAAAGGATCCAGATAATGCAGACATTAAAATTAAAGAATGGTATTTCTGATAGCTAATTACCACAGCACTCAATACCAAGCTAGGTAAAGTGCTTTACAAAAACATATGATCTAGGGATAGTTTTAAATTCAGTTTAAACTCAGTTTTAAATAGAGTTCTACCTGAAAGTATTCAGCTTTCTATTAGATGTATCCATATCTCCAGTGATTTCTGTGAATATATTTGAAAACAGAGTGCAAATATACAGCCTACACATAACAGATATGTGTATCTTCTAATACCAGCTCTTTTTTTTTAAATGAGAATCAGTCAATGAGCAGCATTATGCCTTGTACACTGCAAAAACTTAGCACTAAATTGCTTGGCAGATTCAGAATATACAGTGTCACTAAGTCAAGGAGCATTGCTAAAAGCCAGCATAACACAACAGGGTGACAGAACCTCTAAACTGTAACTGTAAGCAAACTAACCCCTGTAGCATGCTGCTGAAGTCTACTTTTGATGGATATTAATTGTGACCCAGACCCCAAGCCAAGAATAACATTACTCTGAGGGAACAGTTCAAGGCTTCTCAGTGCAAAGAAATCACAAGGCTGAGAGCACAAAAACAATGCAATTATCAAACTTTGTCACCAACCTAACAAAAGCAAGCAAATAAAAAAAAGGCACTTTACCTTTTTAAGGAAAAATTTCTGCAATTTCTTGTGAGGCAGCTTTATCATCTTTTTTTCACCATTCAGGACACAGGTCAGGCATTGCAAGTGCTTGAGCCATTCTGCAGGGGCTCGACACCTTTTGCCTTCTCTATTAACTCGCTGCAGTCAGCTTAGCTCAATGCGTCACCAAACACCAGCCCAGCCCCGAAACAGATTAAAAGGCAAGAGCTAGGCTGAATCTCATTTTTGAGTCAAACAAGGAAGCTATAATACAGACACTTCATCTCGAGTCAAAGCTTTCAGCTGTGTTGTCAGCACAAGGAGGAAGAGAACAGGTATGAGGTCTGCATTGCTCCCTAAAAATAAAACCCTGCAAAGTTAAAAAAGGTGCTTATATAGGGGCAAGAATTTACAAGAGGATGAAAGAGGCACAGAGATGCTCAGCATCTCACTGATCCTTTCAAATCCTGTGCTACAGAAGAAACTCAGTGTCCAGGACTCTGAACACAACCCAGCACTACCTGCTGAGTGCAGCTTGTCAATGTGCACCTGTTAATTAAGCACATTGTATGTGATTCAGCCAAGCACAGGAAAGAGCCTGTCACTTATGTTCTCTTCAAATCATTTGAAGACTTATTTCCTCTGAATAATTTTTAGAAAAAACTCTACAGAGAGATTGCATGCAAAGATGTTATATACAGAGACACATGGAGGTATTTATAGAGCACACCAATGCTGGGTTTGATTCAGTACCACAGGAACCAGCCATCAATGGGCATCGCTGCCTTCCCTTTGGGAATTTGCAACCTAAACTCAGCTTCAGAAGGAAGGACAGGGCTCAGCACACCTGTAATGTTGCATCTCCTGGGCCACTGGTGTCCTAAAACAGCAAGTGCTGTAGGGTCATCTGATCTCAAACACTGTGTTCACTCCCAGCTATGCCAATGGGATAATTCCTATATTTAAGAATGAAGCCCATGCTGAAGCAGCTAGTTTAACCAGTTTAAAAATCACTCCATGGTCAAGCTACCTCCATGATCAATGTTTGAAGAGTCAGCATGTGTAAGAAGACACAGAAATATACTGTGAGAGGAATTTCTTCCAAACACTATCAGTTAGTCCCAAATCTTCATCTCCTGTTTTTATGCTATAAATATGATTTCACACAAGCTTCAAACCTCTAATAGTCCATCTCTACATGTAGCATTTTTCTGCCATTTGCATAATTTTCTTACCGCATGGACTCTTGTTTGTTCCTCTGCCCTCTCTCGTTGCCCATTCTTCAGAAGCTTAAGTAGCACAAACCCCATCAAATATCATTGCAAATTTCCATTCCTACAAAGGCACATGTGTTTAACTTCCAGCAAGTGGCAAGATCTGAGGCAAGCCAAGGAAACAGGAGGTTAAGAGAAGTCAGCACACACTCAGCTGCAGAGGTTTGTGTTTAAGGGAAGACCAAATATGACAGGCAAAAGACAGCTGCAGTAAAATGCAGGACCAACTCTGAGAACTAGTGCCACTATGCACCCCAAGTGCAGCTGAAGAGGCAGCACACTGAAAACACCACAGAAGTGCAAGGTATGTCAAAATAATTGGTCAGGAGAAAGATACAGACACAATCACTGTGATAAACCAAGAGCTGAAGATAAGCAGCAGACATGGTAAAAGACTTTAGATTATTCTGGCCATCAGGCATTCAGACTGACAGTGGAGAATTGCAGACTAGTTTTCTGAGAAGCATCCTGCACCACGAGGATATCTATCAAAACAACACAGAGAAGATGATTCCAAGCCCCATTCCAAGAAATTGTTCCAAAACTGACAATGAGGCAACACAAGAAGCAAGACAGGGGGTAATTCTTCGGTGTGTAATATGCTTGAAGCCTTTGGGTTCAATTTTGATAAAAGTTAGAAAAAAAAATTCTTAGGAAGATCTCACTGTGTACTGTGTAAGGCAGAAAAGCATCCATGATATGTGTAAAAATGGGATGGTGAATGCACCATGAAACCCACCTGGATGGATGTAGGAGAAACATAAATTGCAACCATAGTATCTTTCTCAACAGTTTCTGCTACAAATGGGAAAGTTTGAAACTTGAAGTCCTTCAAGCTATACAGTTTAAAAAACCCTGTGACTTTGGGGTATGCATTACCAAGAAACATACTACTTTTAAAATTAACAATTCTTACTCCACATCACCAGGATCTCCATAATTTCTTAGGATTTGAACTTCTGTCTAGGAGATTCCCAAGAGCCAAACAGCACTGGCTTAGAATTTCATTTTCCTATTGTAATTATTTAGCTGCATTTTCATTTTTGCATTCACATCCACAAAAGTTGCAAGGTTTTCTTCCAGAAGAGCAAACAAAAATACTTTGAAGAGATCTTAAATGCAAAACTTCCTTCCTTTGAGATAATACATCATCATCCCAGACTATATATTCAGCTAGTTCTTTAAAGCTTAGCTCAAGCTAAACAATTATATTTAAGCTGAAAGTACCATAAAGACAACTTCCATTACTTCTAACATAACCAGGTTTTGGAAAAAAGCTGCATTACAGCAAAGGTCAAAAGTAGGCTTTCAGCTACAATTCTGAATTTCTGTGGTTTTGTTGTTTGCATTGTTTTGTGTTTCTTTAAAATCAAGAAAAACACTGAGGACTGAAGACACACCTTTAGCATTATTTTTAGGTATTTACCTATGTCTGTATGTCAGAATACATTCTGAATTCTGTCATGGTTACTATGGTAGATAATTGCTTTTTGTTAAATCTGACAGTGAACAGATGTAACACATACAGTCCCTGCTTATTCACAATCCTCACAGCTAAAAGCAACATTTCACACATAAACAAGTCCTCCAAACTCCATGTGAGAAACACCATTCCTTCACATATCTGCCTCAGTCAGTGCACTGTTACATGCTATATGAGCTTTGCTTGGGCAATTTAAATGAAAGATGCTTCAGTCATTGATGAATTCATTACCTCATCTTTGTGACCAAACCAATAGAAGGAACACCATTTTTTAAAGGGATGTTGCTGTTTATTTATTCTTGTTTATGAACTACATCATTCTTAGCAGGCTTCCCCAGTCTAACACTAATTCTCATTAATATAAGAAAGATGGCATTAGCATCCCAAGACAAGCTGGCCATAAACAAATTCTGCAAGACTGAAGGAATAAAGCATCCTGTGGCTATATTTAATTCTGCATGTAGATCATATATACAGTGTTTTATAGTAAAGAAAAATATAACTCAGATTTTTCTTTCAACTCAGTGCTACTTGACTGGAACAAATATTAAAGAGTTCCATGAAAATGTAGGTACTATTACAGATACTCTTTTCCACACCTACTGAAGTTTCTACTTTCCTTAGTAACTCATATCTGAAGAGATAAAATACCTTCCATGTTTTAACTCACATGGGTAAAGAAGAATAAGAAGCACAATTTGAAAAAATAAATTATTTTATCAGCAATTCTAACCAAGTGTTTCTCCTGTAGCCAACAGGTTTCTATTTTACCTCCTGTTTTGACTTAAAACTTCAGACTTACAAAATATCAGGAGAATTGTTTAACACAAGCTAGTTTCTGCATACTCAAAAATCAAAACTGACAGTTTTGTCAGCTTTTCCCAACAATTATTTGAAGTCATTACAAAGAAAAGTGGATTTTTTTTACCTTTTTGATGCTGAAAGGATTTCTCCAGACAACTGGCTAATGCAAATGTGTTTAAGCTTGCTGGGGCTGCACAGCAAATGACTAATCCAGCTCTCTTACAGACCATTAGCAACTTAGATCAAGAAAGATTTCAATATGATTACCTGTTTTCAGGCTTTTTCTCCCCAAACTTTCTTAAAAATAACTAAGCATATTTGATCAAGAAGTCTGGATTAGAGAAAAAACGTTTTTCTTTCCCCTCCCACTCCTCAAAAGCCTAAAGGTATGTAGTATCATCTTTTCTGTCCTGATATACCAACTGCATCTCAAGAGCCAACTTGAGGGATAAACAAGGAAGCAGATCACAGAGGATGGATAGAGCCTGTGCTCTGCATAGCACTGAACACATGAGAGCAAGTCAAAGCACTGACCTTGGAAAACAGAACTCTACTCCCTTTTGAAAATAACTGGTGCCAAAATACACAGCAGTGTTGGCTTGGAAATGCCCACTTCAGGCAGCAGCAATAGCACATGATTTTCCCCTCTTGTTCCAATTAGCAAGCATCACTGCTTGGCAGATCCTGCTCAAGCTTTTAAAACAACTCTCCCCTCACACCTTCCCAAACACTCAACACACACACGCAGTTTCCGAGGGGGCTGACAACAAGGAATACTGCAATGAAAGCAAGCAATTAGTTTCTCCACAGAACCCTCTTTGTCTCATTGCTGCCCTGAGAATTCTTGAGCTACCCTTTGAGATGGTCTCAATGAAAAAAATGACTGCATCACCTTTACACCAGAAACAAACAAACAAACGAGATCTCTGCAATTAAAAATAGGAAAAAGAAACATGACTACATCACAACTGGGAAATACCTAGATGCAAAAGTAACTTAATGGGAAAGGAGAACAACTTTTAAGAAAAGAGAGGTACATTTTGCTTAAGGAGATTTACGGCCAAAGTTTTTAAGGGATTTGAGTTCTGCTGTAAATTTGGACACTGTGACCAAGGTTTGATCAAGATTTTCCTTTCTTTATTTTATGAGGGTAAAACAGCTCCATCTATTTTCTCTAAATCTTTATTATAAATGCAAGTCACCTTCAAGTTGATTTCTATTCAGAAGACTTTTTAAGCAACATCAGTACTCAGCAGCTACTAAAGTTTAGCTTAGTCTTTTGCAAATCTTTCCAAGAGTCAAGAGGTTTTTTTGGTTTTGGGTATTTTGTTGTTTTGTTGGGGTTTTGGGGGGGAGGGGGGAAATGTTTCACACAAACTCACAATAATCCATGCTCTTTTTTTACCCTCCTCATCAGACAGAAATCAGATTATACTCAAAAGTTACATTACAATTCATGTCCCTGCTAAGATTTTGATCTATTTTAACCAAGGTCATGTTATTTAGGACTCTACACTGTGCATACTGGTTACACAAAACTCACATTAGTTCAAAGATGAGATAACTCTCCCTTATTTCTGCTATAGTCAAGGCCTATGATCAAGTTTGGAAGACAACAGGGGTACACCCCTCCATAGATGACAAGGCTAAGAAGCATAGCAGGGGAAAATACCTATATCCATAAACAGGCAGCTCTCTGGCCACTTCTCAGAGTGTCCCTATAACTTCACATATACACTACTAGAAATATCCCTTGCTGGAGGCAGAAGAAGGGGATGGAGGTTATGAACAAACCAACAGGACAATAAAAGGCTGTAGGCTATAAATAAATCCTTAACACCATGCTTCTCTATATGCAGGCATAGCTTATCTGAATACCAAAAGCCATACATTTGAAGATGATCACAGGGTGATTCCCAGTCACATTTTACTCATAAGTTTCTACTCTGTTGATCAGTGAAAACAAAGAAATGAAATTACAAGTTCTGGCAGTATTTTCACTATTTTCTAATGTAGTAATTTGGTCTTATTTCATAAATGCCACTAAATGCTCTATAGTGATCAAATGCCTCTACTGATGCAGTAAGGTTTGTAACACTGTACAGAGTTGAAATTACTTACATTTGGAACCTAATGCAGTACCTCTAATAAAGCTGTTGTCGTTAGAGAGCCCTTTAGTAGAATTGTCAGAGATTTGTTCTTCTAAATGAAGGTCTACACTTTCAAATACGCCCAAATCAAGGAAATTTATCAAAACGCGTGATCATATCGCAGCTCACGAAGCTCTGGTGTGATTTGGCAGCACAACACCAACAGCCATGCTGTGAGAGCTTGGTCTTGACAGCACCCTAAATTTTCAACCCTGAAATTGCAATCAGGGCTTCTTTGTAAAGGTCCAGTGTAAGCCATGGGACATTTCAGAGAAGGATCCTTGGAGAAGTCACTCATGGACAAGATTACATGTCTATCAAGCTTTCAAAGAAATTTTATTTCTGAGATTTACAAACCTTTCAAATATTTGCACTTAGGACCCTGACATTTAAAGAAGTGTCTCTGGACAGAAACTTTTCACATATAGGAAGAACATCAAGGAAGCAGCCAACACTTCTAAAGGAGTTTCACTCCTCACCTACAATGAGGAGTCTGTAGCAAAGGTCCAGTTGCCACACAGGCAGCAAAAAGAACAGCTGTACCTTGCAGAGGAGGCTGCATGCAGACTGCTAAACTCTGCCAGATTTAAAGCTCAGATGTACCCTTGATGAGCTCTGCTCTCCTGATGACCCAGCTCTGAAGTACCACACACACAGTGGTTCTGCAATTACTGTCTCACCAAGCTTGTGATGCACCATGTCTGCCAGCTAAGTACCACACCCTAGTTAGCAGAGCAGCTCTTAGCACTAGGAACGTGAAAATGGCACAATGGTCTCTTGACAAGCAGGTTTTTGGTGGGAAGTTGTTGGAGTTTTATTTTGACTCTTACAATCATCTTTTTTTTCCTTTTATTTTTAACTTTAAGGTCACTATTCAGTATGATACAATCTCTCTCGAGATAGAGGTTTCTTTGACAAACTGTAATTCAGCAACTTCAAGAGCAATTTAAAGCCTTATTTTTGTCTACAGATGACACTTAAATTACAATTTGGGAAACCCTGATAGTTAGTTTCCATCATAATCTTACAGGCAGAGCTAACCTTCCAGCAACAAAAAGGTCAAATATGGCACTTTCACCAAACAAACATGAGCCACTACCATCATGATGAACAGGAAAATATCCCAACAGGTAATATGGTAGAGGAGACATAACACTGTATGCTCAAGCTCTGATCACAGAGAAAAAATTTTCTAACAACATTTGTGAGCAAGGACTGAATTTTTTGGACTTGTATTTTCAGCACCATATATTTTATTTCTGAGCCACTGCTTTCATTGTGGCAGCCAGCTGCTAGGATTGCCTGGGAAAAGAGAACCTAATTTGCAAAATAAGTTGGACTTTGGATATTTCCGTTTCTTTCACCGAGTTATAGGATTCAGCTTTTTTTTAATTTACTTGATTTTAATAAAAATACAGTCATTCCAAAACCCAAAGTGATAACTGTGTTAGAAACACCTGGGGAAAAAAATAGACTCAGAAATACCAGAACAAATCACTAACCTTCCCACCAGGATGGTGGTTCTGACCTCTTACAGGCAGATGCAGGTACATGGATCCACTGAAAGCAGGATTCTAGGGTGCCACAGTGCTTGGCACATCCATCTACTTTCAGGTTCAAGTTTTTTGACATGCATTTCACAGCACCCCAAGGGGATAAGCAGAGCAAGGTGGGAAGAAAAAGAAAAGGAAGCATTCAAAATGTCTTCATGAATACAAAGCCACTGGACAAAAATAAAAAATAAAGCAAGACTGCTGAAAGAAGGAGTAACTGATAATTCATCTGTGGCCACAACCTGAAATTGCCTAGAGTTTCTGTTGGTTTTCCATGTCTATGGTAGATCTGTAATGTAGATATATGCTGGAAATATGGCACGTTAGTAAGTTATTTTGAATGCAGATTCATGTCTTCACCTGACCTTTATAATAGACAGAGTAAATACAAGTGAATAACTTATGTAATTAAGTTGATATGAAAATGGAAAAGCTTTCATACCATATACTGCTCTTATTACAACAATCACTGCAAAGACTAACTCACATTGGGGCCAATTCCTTAGGACAGTGAAGCAGGAAAGCCTATTGCCCAAAGTGACTGCCTCAGATTCAGACTAAGATCTCACTGTATAATTAGAGTTCTCTAACAAGTGTGTCTCTTGGACAATTTTTTAAGACTTTTTAAATATTCTAAATTTATAGATTATCTAAAAGCATACACTTTCAGACTTACAATATATACAGACTTAAATATTTATTATGTTGGTGACTCTTATGCCTTCCTCATAGCTATAAAGGATATAAAACCAGAATACATGACTTAAGCTAGAGACCTTGGAGAAAAACAGAAAAGCTCACAACTGGAAATACATCACATCTTTTCTTGAGGATGAAATACAAACTTAGTATTCTTCTCTTATCAGCATTCATTGGAATCTACCTGCATTTCAATTTTGTCATTCTTACACATTTTAGACATACACATAAGGAATAAAAAAAAGTTGTAATTGAAGAAATTTCTTGAATTAGTTCATCTTCACTTCCCCACTCAATAGCAAAACCACACAAACCAAATGAACCGTCTCCTATCTGTTTTACCTTTATTTAAAAGGGGTTTAATATTCTTCCCATCTCCTCATATACATCTCTCCACTGCAGTAATAACTTCCCACCCACTCTTTGGTCTCAATAAGAATATTTCTCTGTGCTTTTTCAAAGGTGAAATGGCTGGAACTGAAGAGAGGGTTCCAACTGAGAAAAATCAGCACAGTGGCATAGCTCTGCTGGTACTGCCTATTCACCTCCTCCTGCCTACAGTACACCCCTCAGTGCTTCACAAACAGAGAATTGATGCTCCAAAGTCTGTGTTCCCCATACCCCACGGTGCCACAATACTTGGGACAACAATGCCATCCCTGCATACTGTTAGCATTTTGAAAAGAGATTTCTAGAAATAGCTACACTATTGACTTTTTGAAAAACAAAATAGAAGGAAAAAAATCCAACAAAACCTTTTCCCCTTCAGTGATTTTTCATGTGATTAAAGATGCTATTATTCTATTAAGACCCATACCAAAAACATGAATGCAGAATATAATATTACAACGAAAACATAAAAGTTCTTTGCTCATGGATTTAAAGAAATCCATCTTCCCACTGACTTTATTATCTTCTCTCATGTAAGGTAGCACAATAATACTCTTTTCAATAATTTCAGTAATTTCTGCAGTTGATCATAACCTATTGTAAAACAAACTCTGCTAGATAAAGTCACCTCAAAACAATGTGCAAGCGGACAAATGTTTGGAAAATGTAGAGCTTCTCACAGGAGTTTTATCTTTCAGGTGAGGGAGAGGATCCAGGATTTTAAAAGCAATAAGGCAGCAAAACCACTGTCAATACAGGGATGAGTCTCAAGTTACATTTGCAACATTCAGTCAAACCAAAAAAAAACAAGCCAGGAAAAGAGCAACAAAAGTTGCAGCTTGATTTAGACAACTGCAAGACCTGTTTAATTGAGGATTAGCTCAGGCAGGGATGTATTTTCAGGGAATAACCTTCCACTAAATTAGAATTAGTATTTTCTGACTGCATTTTTGCAGAATTTTACACTCTGTTCGCCTTTCAAAATTTCTATATGGACAAGTACCCAAAGAACTACCATGAAGACTTAGCAAATTTGGTCTGTAATGCAAGAGAGCAGTTCACCAATTGCCTCAAAAATTCTTATCTACAAAATTAAGACTGAATATGAAAATCAATATAAATTTCAAAATTCTGTTAACAGCAAACTTGCATTAGAGGGAACAAGAAGACCATCGGTATGTTGTGTACTTAGCCAAGCTGCAGGAGGCTTTACAGGATGATTGGCAGCAATGATCATAGTTCTGACTCATAGATGGTGAATTAGGTGCTTGGGCTGAAGTAATTCAACTTGAGCAAAATCAAATATAAGCTTCCAATAGCTCAATGAAAACAGCACCACAACCTAAAGGAAAATATCATTCCAGAGCAGTACAAGCAAGAGGCTGAAGTAAAGATTGCATACCTCAATAGACAGATGATGGTTTGAGTTAAGTAACAGAAAACCCACAGTAGAGACCCGTGCTTTTAGGACCTTGTGAAACCATTTTTGACTGTACAGAATTTCTCCATTCACAGATGTAACAGGTAGTTGGATATGGAGAATACTTAGAGGTGATTTGGGTTGAAAGACACAAATTCTAGCAGATGCTTTGTAGTTTTGTGAGTTAACATTAGAAGAAAAAAAACACTACACCCATCTGCTATAACAATCCCTGTCTAAGTGTAGTGGTTTAGTCCAAATCATCTCTTAGCCATGAACTTTCATCCACTTGTGCCTATCTAAAGCCAAATAACGGGGTTTGGCTAAAGCAAATTTTCTAGAAAGGAATTCAGTTCTGACTTGAAAGCTACAAGAGAAGGACAAGCTCCCTTCCCAGTGTGTAAAAAAATCACTTCTACACTTCCAAAAATCTGCCAGCGGTTTCTGTGTCTCTTCTCACTACTGGGTCTGGGGTGAGGAGCTTCAGCTTTCAGTTACAGCTTCTCACACCAGTTCAGTGATTGCCAGAGTTCTCCAGCTACTGCAAATGTGAGTCACCTAAGTGTGCACTGCAGTTTTGGGCCAGCTCTTACCATTAAAAAAACCTTTAAATTGGTATTCAAAGAAACAAAAAGAAAACTCCACCATAAAAATGACTGAAAAGCGACCTACAGTCTCATACAAGGATTCACCATTCTTGATAAAAACCCTTTTGCCAGACAAGACAGACCTCTACTGTTGGATGCAGTTATTGCAAGCTTAGCAAGCTTCCTCTTTGCCCCGGAGTAATTCCATTGGGCTGGTTATAGGTTATAGCTTGTAGTGCAAAGCAAGGCTCTTGCTGCAGTGTAGTGGTATCTGAGGTGGCGTGTTGGCAGAGGCAGCCACACATAAGATGAGGCGGTAAGTTCCTCCTTCCTATCGCATTTCTTCCTAAGGGGCCCATCTCATGGAAACAAACATGCTCAGAATGTCGGAACAAGTTACCCTTCATGCCACTGCTGTTGCTCTTTCAAATAAGGTGTTACAGATCTCACAAGCAGGAGTAAAAGATGGAATTGCCAATACTAAGAAATGTAAAGATTTACAATGAACAAATATCAAAATGCCTGATTGCAGGTCAGCTTTCCATTGACCTGAACTGAGGTCTATGATGTTTGGACTAATATGCATCAGCCAGTCACAGCATCCCAAATTGCATGTCAACCCTGTCAAAATTAAACTACAGCTGTACTGAGGCTACCAAGTGCCAGTCTCCCTGCCAGATGCCTATGCTGCACCACAGCTACTGTGGACTGCAAAATTGCTGTGATGGTGTTCCAAACATTGCAGTTGAAAATGTGGTTATTTATTTAGTTAAGAAACAACCAGCATATCCCCTTGCATCTTCCATTGAAATAGCAGGCTATGATTTAAGAAACAGAATTATCCTTCCTCACCATTCAAAGCAAGAACAAGGGGAAAACAGCAGCTAAACCCCCAATTCTTAAAACCATTAAGGTTCAAAGCAACCACTAACAACTAGGAGACCTAGATGAATCACATGCTCAAAGAAGTCAGTCCAAAGTCAGATTCGACTTAGACTCTGTGGCAGAAATAAGAGAATTATCAGCTGGGGCATATGTCAAGGGCAGGATTTGGAGAAAGGGAGAGGTGTTTCTTTTAATACTTGGCTGAGGTGCATCCATACATGTAATTAAGATAAATTCTTGCTACAATAAAATAAATAATTACAGCTATGATAGTTATTCTCTATGACAAAACTCAGAGTTACCATCTGCAATAGACACCACATCCAGTTTATTGGGATATCATGATACAAGACCTCCCATTAATTTAAAACACAGGTATGAAAAATTTTATCTGGAAGTTCTGAGCTTAAATTCAATATCAGAAATATTTAGCTGCCATGGTTAAGTTTCACCCTGCTTTTTGGATTTGTTTCAACCTTCCAAGACCTGTTCTCTTTTCTTCAAGAGGGTAAGACACTCGAGGTACCACTTATTAAAAGGCATAGTATTGCATTAGTCTCAGGAGTACAAGTACCATCTTCAATGCCTAAAGTATGACTGTAACATGAATGAGGCAGTTCCATCTGCATAAAATACAGTGAATTACTGTCTTACATAACACAGAAATGTGTCTGATGGCCTAAAAACAGCCAGCTGGGGAAGGAAGTCAGGTAAAAAGGGGACCACATTTTCCAGCTGCCATGGTTGTTCAATAAAGCAGCATCTCTGCTAGCTGCTGGAAAGATGAACAAGGGGACAAGTGAGCTGTCAGAAGTCCAAACTGAAAACTTGTATATCAAAAGCTCTGTGACATCCAAAGCTGTAACTAAGTTTTACTGAGCTTTGCAGTAGCTTCATGAGCTGATTTGTTCAGTTCCACGCAGCCCACACTAGGTGTCAGCCCTACCCCAGAGTATGGCCAGGTTCAGGCACACACAGGGAACAGCTATTCCCAAACGCTGCGTTTTCCTTCTACACTATTAAGGGTCGCACACGCGTAGCTGTCAAAGATCCAGAATAAAAACAGCTTTCTGTTCTCACGGACAAAAATAAAGAAACGACATGCTTTGTCTTTAAAATGTATTCCCTTAAAGCTGGGATGGTCTTGTAACTAAATCTAAGAAAAGTTAAAAAACAGGTCAACATGCAGCTGCAGTAAGTGCAATCTGGTTTCTGTAGGGAAATAAAGCAGCTAACACACTTCTGCACTTGTTTTTAGGAAGATGAAATTTCCGAGAAAAAAGTTGTTCTGCAAGATGCAGAATTAATAGAGCCTGCTTCTTAACAGTCCTATGGCTATTGCTTCTTGGACTTCTGTCCTCCTTCTGCCTTTCTGGACAGAGACATAGCACACAGATTTCCTAACCTGCTTATTGTATTGAACAATACACATTTACTTGTGACCAGGTACAGTTCTGCCTTTCCATCCCTTGGTAGGGTACTACTTTGAATCTCTCTGCTCATTTGTGAACACCCACAAAATCTTTGAAAGCAGAGGTCTATGTGCCTACTGCTCTTTCCAGCTTGGCTGAAGCTGGCCAAAGTATTCATACTGTTGGGATGTCTGATCAGTGTGATTGTACACATTGCTTCCCTAGAACAGCTTGAAGATCTAATCAAGTCAATCAACTCTTACATCCTTCAACAAGACTGCTGCATAACTGCTTGCTCACAGGTCATACACTGCCAGGGTACAGCAGTTTTCAGTATAATTCTATAAAATGAGACTTATCTTTGTCCCCATGGCAACAGACTGCAGTCATGTCCACACCCCACTAAGGAGATGTGACTGCAGTTTATTTGCCAGCTTCAGCCTAGCTAGTTCAAGAAAATATTACAGTGCACCCTAAGTAGTATGGGTTAGGGTCTCCACACAGAGTACACACTCATTAGCTAAAGCTCATGATGTCATCACATATCTGCTGCTGAGACTGAGCCTTTCTGTCCCACAGCTGCAGAAATATTGCAACCAGCTGCAGAGCAGCACCTGGTAGGAAACGTACATCATGTTATCTGAAATAATTTCAGCAAGCACTTTACAAGAATGTGATGTAGTCAGATAAAAGACACAAAGTGCACACAGTGTGCCTGTGTCATTTCCACCTCACCCCCTCCCAAAAAAAAACCAAACAAACCCAAACCCACAACCTAGTTACTTAAGATGTTTGTGACTGATATAAACAAAGGACAGAAGAGGCAATATTTCCTATACCACAGATGGAGGTGCACTTTCCTTCATTTGGCCCTTTTGCCTATGAATGTTTCCAAGTATCATGTTATGCTAAAAAGATTATTGACCTGAGTATGTCTGAATTCATGTCATCAGGGTAATATTCAGAAACCTCAATTAAATCTCTGCTTTGCTTAAACAAAAGTCATATTTACCCATTCTTGCTAGCAGCATATATGTATCCACAAAACTCATTTTTTCCTAACCTCATAAGGACAATACTTTTCCAACAGGAGGAAAAAAAGATTCTTCTTGAAATCTCCATGTCAAACTTTGAGCCCCAAGGCAAGTCTCCTTTCTTCATGGAGAGGAGAACTATCTCTCCCCTAAAAAGCTGCAACACAGTCTTCATAAACAAAATCTGCTATTCAGGCCTAGAAACAGTCCCTATGCCAGAAATGTAAGGGCTAAAGGGGGGCTTGTTTTTGATGAGACCATAAGCAAGGAGACTTGAGCACAAAACTCTATACACTCCTAACCCCAATATGCAAATCTTCCAGTATTTCTTTTCTTTAAACTATACGATCACAAGATTAGGTCAAACTCCATTTTTCATTATGTTTTCTGAAAACATTTACCTTGTTCATCTGTGAAAAGCCAACAGAAAAAAATTATCAGTATTCTACTACATAATCTTAAATTTCCTTTACTTTTACCTTTTAGAGATGAAAGACAGTTTTAACAATGCAAGTTAGTGGTCCTAAATTCCAGTGATCAACAGTATCTGGACATTACATGATGCCTAAGTATAACTCCCAAAGAAATAACAGCTAAAAGAACAGTGCAGGAAGAGCTACCCCAATTTTTCCAAGACATCTCCAGATACTTTGGCAAAAAATCAAAAGCACAAATCTCAAGAGGATTTCTCCATTCCCTGTGATAAAAACAAAAAAGTCTCATTTCCCTGTAAGCTGTAGACAGAAGTTCAGACTGTAATCACCCTGAGCCAATACAAGGAAGGCATCTAGCATCTGTATTCTTCCCTGAAGAGGATTTGGAGATGCTCCTCCCATCCTACAGGCTTTTTTATTACTATGAAAGAAACACCCTAATCCAAGTTAGATTTCCTGTTCAGTATTGCACAAGCCATTATTTCCAGACAGCTAGAGACTGCTTCTCATGCTGTCAGCATCAGCCTCATGTGGCACTTACTGTGCCATAAAATGCTCCCCCCTAGCTGTCAGCCAGGAACCCAGAGCTACTTCATCTCATAAAAGCAGCTCTTCCAAGTCTTCGTGCAGGGTCCATCCACATTAGTTAAAGAGTAAAAAACAAGCAGAAAGAATGAGCTAGGCAAAAGAGTATTTTAATGATCCACTTCTCTCCCAGGGCCTCACCTCATCTGAGCTGTACAGCTGAGAAATTGTATGTTCTCAAGGGGACGATTCTCTGCTCAAATCAGCCTCATAAGTACACTGGAAGCATTTGGTCTGCACACGTGCTTTTCATGGTAAGTGTATAGCTGGCTTTCTAGCAGTCAAACTGAAGTCTAAGACTTTCAGCAAGGGTAAGAAGTACTACACCAGGCACAAATTAGCAAATTTAAGAGAAGGCTTTGCAGATTGGCAGAGGACAAGCTTTCTCCTTTAAGATCTAAAGCAAAGTTGCCAAAAGCACCTTTACTCAACATTTGTAACTGAGTCATAAGAAAAGACAGTGGAAAAGAAGGCCCACAAAGTGTTCTCTGATAGTCACAGTTGTTTAAGTCACCAGCCAGATGGTAACAGTTGTTTTGGCCACTTGTTGCCTGTAACTACACTTGACACTTTTAGAGACCACCAAGATACTATAAAATACAGTGAAAAGAGTTGTGATGCTTTGAAGGCAAAGACTGGTAGTAATATCTAGAGAACAGGTACCAGATACAGACTACTAAAAAAAAAAAAAAACAAAAAACCAAACCCACCCCCCATAAAGCCAAAACTACATACAACCCCTCTCAACCCCCAAAAACAAAAAAAACCCCACACAACCATAAAACCCAAACACAATAGCATAAAAGCAACATGAAAGGCATTTCTGTTTTTTAAGCCTGCTTCAAACCTCTCTGCAATAGCCAGGAAACCTTCAACTCCAGGCACAGTGGGTGGGAGCTAAAAGCCAGACAGTTCAAAATGTGCTGTGCCTATGTCCTTACACCTTCCAAGAACCAGCAGTCACAGCACCACACCTGGCAAACTGATGATGTCATCACTTCAAACCTGCAGCAAGAACTTTCCATAGCTCTAGATATTCCAGAAGGTGAACTCTGGTTTAAAGCATTTCATGGGCAAGAGCATTTGCCTCACCAAACCACTCTGTACCTGCAATCAGAGTCCAGTGTACAGTTAATTAGCATCTATACAATTAGAAAAGTTAAATATGAAAAACTCAGCTCTCCCCAGTATGTTGCCAGTCTACAGGATTTGGAACTAAATGCCTGTTTCAGGCTTTTCAAAGAAGCTTGGTCAAATTTTCTCCCGAAGCTGATAGAGAAACTTAGGAGAACAGTTAAAAAGAAAAAAAAAGTAGGACTGGGCAAAAACTGTAAGGACAAGACTAAAGAAGGATAATTTGGTACTTATCTAACCAGTCAAAACAGTTAATCATCAAGTTAAGAGATAAACAGTTATTCCATACAGAAGCTGAACTTAAAATCTCTTTTCTCCCAATTCAGACATTCAAGAAAGTTTTTTTTTTCCTTACCAGTTACATCTGAAAATATTCACATTATTAAAGCTACATTTACAAATGAGTTTACTGCAAAACCAAAGAGTTAGAGAAGTCAAAATGAGGATCCAGGTATAACACTATTAGAGACTCCTGACTGATCATCTAACGTGCATGAGAACTCCTGCTTACACGTCTGGAAGATCAGTTTTTCAATTCCTATTTCAAATCCAGGAAACCTGGAGGGCTCCAGGGACAAGAATTGGATTAAGACAAGCTTCTTCATCAATAGGATTGCATAAGCCTCACCTAGACATCAAAACCTCTGGGGTTTTCAAATTTTATAACAAACGCAAAGCAAACAAACAAACAAACAAAGTGTTCTTCATTTGCACACTAAGTATACATCTGCTCATCTTGAGCATTTTTAAGTTATTAAATATTCTTTTTACACAGATGCTTGAAGGCTGACAGTATGCACACCAAATACTTCACCTCTTGCCTAAAGTTGATTATTTATTCAAAGCTGGCTCCAAGAACCAAAAAGGTGGGCAAGTCTGCCAACTACATGCAGCATATTTCAGGAAAATGACTCATTAAGTTCAAAATGTTTTACACATTTAATTAAGCCTTACGCTAACTCCAGTTGGCAAGCAGGAGTATGAATCATGGAAGCCAGATCACAGGAGCAAACTCAAAGCAACACAAAAGCTTAACTGCTTACTTCTGGAGCTGAACAATTACTTACTGAAGCAGGGATCCAAGAGGATACTCTTTACTTCATGGGCCAGTGTAGTACAGATAGGAAGCAAGGGGGAGGGAGAAGAGCACTGCCATGACCTGAAGCCCAGAGGCTGCACCAACCTGACATCAAGCCCTCTGCTAATCCTCACCGTGCTGCCCACTGACACTGCAACACTGACCTGCTGCTCTTCAGCATCTTCTACAAAGAAAGATGCCTTCTTCCTTTGTTAAGAGTGGAACATCGAGGACAAGGAGGAAGCGGTAATTATGTCATTAGCACAATTTTTGTATCATCACTATATGTACTCAGTGGTTACCATGCTGTTACTTGACATATTATGCACTGCATTATCCTGAGCTCTTTTACTGTAAAAGAGATCAAACTAGAACAAAATAGTCCTGATGCCAAAATAAAAACTCTTATGCACATATATGTGCATTATCCTGTTGTCCACAGGTTGCCCATTCCCACTGCTGACAGCAGTGAGCTAAAGTAATTAAGAACACAGAAGAGAGATATGAAGTTCCACAAGACCACAGAAAAATTTGCAACAGACGTTTAGTTTAAAAGGATCCACAGAACATCCATAAGATGTGCTATAAATCAGCTCCCCTCACGCCCTTAAAAAAAAAGGAGAGCAGTAGCACACAAAACAACCCCCATATACACCCCACTAGCTGGCTGCAAAGAAACACAAGTACATTGTCCTCTGCACCCTTATAAACGACTCCAGATATTTCATATTGTAACTAAATTCCCACAGTGCTATTAGTGCATCCCCCTCTATCCTCAACAGCCTGACCTGCAGGATGACTGGCTTACCACGTTAGACAAGGGGACACAAACAATCGCCATGCAGTCAAGGATCTCACTGTTACTTACCATTTCAACCAGCACAAAGTTGTACAACTGAGGGCATACGTTCGGCACAACAAAGGTACAAGATCACCAGAGGTCCCCATTAACTGCAGTAGATATTAGTATCAGCAATAAGATTGCTTCTCATGCACCATTTCCAGAAGAAGTCTCTGTGAAACCAGATGCATACTCTGAAGCTTCAGGGCTACCTTCCCCTCCCTGAGGTGTGCTTATATCAGGCTAGGAAAACCAACACAAGGCAATTCAAGATAATAAACCAATCAGGTATAGAAATAAATCCAGACACATAACACAAATCTCCTACCCCAACAGATCTTGTGACTCAATTCTTTGGGTCAGATGTGCCCTGTGCATCTAATCTACATCACCCCATGCAAATTTCAAAGAAATGAGTAATCCTTCAGTTTTTTTCCTCAAAGTTAACAGCATTATACATACCAGGCTTAGGCATACAGATTTGTCATTTTCTTCACTGCTAATAGTACAAGAGATCACTTTAGGCATCTGTCGAGAACCTAGACAGCTGTTTGAGAAGGAACTCCCAAAAACACCTGTGTGAATCCAGCTACCTACCACACAGCCCTGCTGGGATAGGACCCTGACCTTGCTTGGCACCCACAAGGCCAAGGAACCAAGGCTCCTTCTGACAAGAGGGTTGCCCAAAGGATGCTGCCCCAGGAGAACTTCCCTCTGGAGAAAATCCATCATCTGCACCTCTGCAAATAGCTTCTCTGCAGTGCTGCAGCAGGACAGGCTCTAAACAGACCTCACCTCAGAGGTCCCTTGTTTCAGGTGCAGTCAGGAGTACTGCAGTTAGGAAGCTGGGAATCACTATCACCTTGCTCTAGGTCTGATTTTTGGAACAGAACTTAGCCCTCTTTCTACTGCTACTCTCCCCCTTCTAAAGTGCCTCCCAAAATGACTTGAAAAGAGACAAAGGGATCAAGCATTTCAAAGACTTTTTTAACCAAAACCACAAATAGATAAGTAAATATAATACACCCCCCTCACCATGTCCTCCCTACTCAGCTGTGCAGAGTGCTCAGAGTAGCCTTCATGACCACTGCTGCAGCATTTCAAGCAGGATTTCAGAAACAGCTTTCAGATGACAGACACTCAGAGGAGGCTCACTGACATGACCATAACACTAATGCAGTTTAATTCTGTTGTAACAGCTTCCTTTATAGGAAGGGTGACTCACAGCCCTTAGCTTTCTTAAAAAAGAAATAAAGCAAATCACATTAAAAGCTGCTGTAATATATACAAAAAGTCTCTCAAGACTGTTCATCATAATAGAAAACTTTTTATAGGGAAATGCAGTAGAGCATACCAACTAAACATGCATAATTAATAGCACACACCAGGAAGCAATCCACTCAAATAACAGGTCTCATGTGCAAGAGTATTTCAGCATTAACAGTACCATGCTGCTCATTGTTCTGTTTGCAATGTTTGCTTCCATAAGAGCTATTGCTAAGAATATATTAGTATTACCTTTGCACCACAGTTGAAAATTGAGAATTGGACTGAAAAAGAAAGTCTTAGATTTGTAAATTCTGAGAACCCCTCAGTTACTGATTACTGGAGTTACTGATTACTAGCAACAGTGGTTGCTAGTGTACACAAGGATCAGACTACTTGTTCAAGTGCTAAATATGAATAAATATGCCTAATCTGCACACTTAAAACCCAGATCACCCCAAATAACAAAAGACACCCATGAAAGGGATAGACTGTACTTCAATTATCCATCATATATGTGAATGCCAGTTAGCACCCATGTGCTTTCCCTCTCTTTTTCTTTGAAGTTTGTTATCAGAAAGAATAATTCTAGACCAGACTAAACAAGCCTACTAATCACTTTAATTACTGACCCAATAGAATTTAAAAGGGGAGAAAACACATACAAAATACAGACTAAAATAGCAATCAGGAAATCCACATGCACTTTTGATGAAACAGGTTGGAGCAGGGGTAGAATTTGTCATTTACTATGCTTCTCACATCCAAAATTGAAATGCTTAGAAGACCTCAGGTTTCTACCTTGCATAATTACAAAGGGGTCATTTGATCATGATACCTACACTTCAAGAAACTTAGATATACCAGGAATTCTACGTAGATGCTGGATCAAAGTTTTCAACAGCTGGGAACTTGCAGTTAACTTCACAGATACAACATTGTAAAAACACCCACTGCAACCCTAGACATCAGGTCTTCATATTCAGCCCCACACTTCCCTGGTGTTGAAGCAAACCTCTTCCAAAGAGGTGACACACAACTTGACTTTTCTGGCCACCTTTCAGAAATAACAGGCTGGATGAGACAAAGCATCTGGTAGTTTTAAGCATGTGGGTGCTTAAGAAGAGATAATTTGTCTTCCTTCTCGACTTCTAGAACTTACGCAGTGTTGTTTATGTTGCTGCTCTGAGTATTTCACATGCCACTTGTAAATGTCAACATAATCTTTGTGAAACCCCGAGTGCCATAAACATGCCCATGTGCTGATCACACATTCCATAAACAGAGAACTTCTGCAAGTGTAATTCATTTGTTCAAAATGCAGCCAGACTAATTTATTACCAAAAGCTCCCTTTCAAGTCAGCAGGGAAAACTACTCAAGTCTTGAAAAAAATAAATTGCACCATGAAGCACATAACTATCTAGAAACAGAAGCTTAATACTTGACATCTCCAGTAACAACATAACTCTTCTGTGTCTAACCATGCCCGTTTGAGAATACACTTTTACTTTTTTTTTTTTTTTTCTTTAGATTTAGAGCTACCTTCTGATTTTTCCTATCAAATCTTTGGAAGAAAGCAGTCAGAGGAAGACTTTCTTCCAAAATAACAGTGCTCTTCTTGCTTCTTTGTCACATGACTTTTCCTTTGGTTGAAAGCTATTTATAAACCTTGGAAGTAGCAGGAAAGGAGAGAAGAAGATTCAAAGAACTCTCATTTCAACACAAAACACTTTGTTCTAAAGAGAGAACAAACCACAGTATGAGAAAGAAAATTAGAGCAATCTAGTAGGAAAAAAAGTAAAACAATTGACTTTCACTTCATTGTAATGAAGAAAAATGGATAATTCTCACCCTAGAGTTGTAACCATCTGTGTGTAAATTGTAGTTTGTTTCCACTTTAAATAACACAACTCTCTAGGAGGCACCATACTCATCAAAGAAACAATTTATCCTTGACTCTGGGGAGTGCCAAGTGACTCAGCTCTCCTGATGACACAATTCACTCACAGCCAGCACACTCTTGGGTACCAGCTGCCATTATGCTACAAGATTGTTTTTATTGGGAAATGGTTTTCCCCAGATGAATTTTCATTTGTCTTAAGTAATAACCCTTTTTCAAAATCAAGGGGCCTAACTCCATGAAGCATTTTACATCTTGCAAATACTGTCAGAATGTTTTTTCCCTGTTCAGCATGACATTTGCTCAGTTGTGACCACTGCAGTGCAATCTGCAAGGGTTATTCCAAAAGCTTACAAACACGGTATACTTGTTGTGCACCCAAGCGCCTATCTAAATGATTAAATCAGAGTTGGCCATTTTAGGAAAAAACACTTTGTTGTTTGGCTGTTTGTTCAACTGCTAAACACTGCAAACTTAAAAATCCAACACACTACTGAAAACACACCAATAAAACCCACACTCCCCATGCATCATTCTTGAACTCTGCAGGTAGCAGCACCCTACTGTGTCAGTGCTTCCTGGAGTACCGGGAACAGAGGTGAAATCACCACCACATCAAGGTTCTGATTCAATAAAGGCTCAAGAAGATCAGGGCCAACACATGTAGAAGTTACACTTCAATAGGAGGGAGCATCAGCTATTATCTCAAGGGAAGCTCTGCTGCCAACTTTAATTATCAGCAACTTCCCATCACCTTCTCATTTAGGGTCTCAAGAGATATGAAGACATAGTTCATTTTTGGTTCTGAAAGACTGAGATTTCTGAGAAATAGTATCTGTGACCCTTTGGCCATGGAGAATATAGCTTCAATGCAGGTTGCCACTCACCACAGATAGAAGCATTTAGCAATGGATGCAGAAAGCCAGAAGGGTTGAAAAATCCTGAGAAGGGTTCAAAGACTTCTGAAGAAGTTTTTTTAAGGTGCTTTTATCTTCTCTCTAATGCACCTGAGCCATAACAGCACACAGTGCCAAAGCAGTAATTCAAAAAAGTAACAAAAGGCTGTGCAATAAAAACAGCTAGAACTGAAGGGTAACATGAATGGGATATCATAAATAAATATGATGTTAAACTTAGATGTTTAAGTTGAAATATCACAAGTCTTTCAGTTTGTAAGTTTTCCTACATAGTACTTACCCTCAAAAATTTCTCTATTTGCTGTATAAAACATACAAGGAGGAGGGGAAAGAAAAAAAGTGAAAAAAAAATGTTTTCTTTTATATTGATATCTCTCCTATGTCTGTCTTAATTCAGTTGATGAGGACAGTGACAACAAAAAATCAATTTACAAAGAATCATAAGTAACAAAATTCTATTTCAGTAAGAGTAGCACAGCTGTTGTCCTGCCAGCTTCCCTTTCATTGCTGGAATTCTGAACACATGCTCTGGGGTGCAAGAGAAGGAGGAGACATTTCATTCATTCCATGACCCCTGCTGCCCCCCCCCCTCACATTTTAGCCACACAAAGTCAGTGACAAAAAAAACTTTTCATCATTATCAAGGACACACATTTTTATAGACTACTTTTCATGGAGTTAAATAGAAACCAATATTCTGTTGGTTGCCTGATCAGCTTCATTCCAAAACAAATCAGTTATTTACTCTTTTTAAAAGTGTTAGACAATAGGCACTGTAGATTAATATATTCTGGGAATTAAAACGGTTTCTAAAAAAATCAATTTACAAAGTTATTACCTATCAAATGCTTCATAAGAGTTTAATAACAGAGTTTTGGGGATTTTTAATGAAAAATTTTAACTAGAACAGCTTACACTGCCTACACCACATGCTCAAAGAACTATGGAAAGGAGAAAATTTATTTCTTAAATAAATCATCAGTGTGATTTTGTAAGAATCTATGCAAGGTCATAATTTTCCAGTAAGGGCCTGCATTTGAGTTCCCTCAGCATCTACTTGTACAGAGAGATACAAGTCATCCCAGATAGATGCCTACAAATCTTTCTTTTAGAAAGGAGTGTAGCACAATACTTAAACTTACAATTACTTGCATACTGTGATTACAAAGCATTACTTGATACAAAAAAAAATTATTACTTAGAACTTTTTTATTAAACAAGGTTCTTTAATTCTGAGTGTTTGGTTGTTGTTGGGTTTGATTGCTTGGTGTTTTGGAGGAAGAAAAAAAACTCAGTATGTTCAAATACGTTGCTGTCATCTAGCAACCTGAACCTGGCTTCCCTCCTCAAAAGTTTTTACACTGTATTACAAAATTGTACTTCTCTACACTTTGTGCCATACCACTCATTTGATGATAAGCTTCCTATTTTTTTTTCAGGAAAGGAAAACTCCTCCTATAGCCCAAGCTTTTTAATAAGGTACAGACTTCTTGTGGGTGTATATCTGTAGACATGCACACCAAGAAATTTCTTGTGTTCTGCGATCATTCCTGACAACACACAACTCACAAAGCAGTGGAAAACTGAAGTTTTTCTGTTTGAAGGATCCCAATACACATGCTAATCTGTGACCCACAAGCTCAGCCACTGAGATGCAGATATTTTCCTTCACGACACTATGCAGTCATTTATTATTTCTATGAAAAATCATCCCCAACATACATTTAGTTTTATAATGAATTGAACACTCTATACCAGGTGTATCAAGACTTTTAATTAATTGAAATGGGTGACACAAGGGAAAGTTCACTAGATATTATTGGAAAAAACTACCACGTCTCCAACTTTGCAACAAAAGCAACTCTTTTAATTGCAAATCAGAATGTTCTGAAAATCACAACAAACAGCCCAGAAGCATTCCCTATTGTCACTGTAGCTGAATATGACTCCAGCCCCTTCAAAAGAGAGGCTGCTACTGGTGCTTCAACATTACTGCAGCATAGATGTGTCTCAGCACTGTGGCAGGCACCTACTATAGACAACCTCTCCAAGAAGAAGCAGAGGCCATCTTCAGAAAACAGGAAGAAACTTTATATGTACAGACTGTAATCCTCAAAGAATCCACTTTATCCACTCTGGTATCTTCTGAAAGTCAAAAGCAATGCACGAGACTGCTGCAGTGATGAATTCTTGATACAGGGGATCTACAAGCCAATAAGGAAAGTTGTTCTGCGAAGCTGATCCCAACAAACAAAAAAAGAACTAGTCAAGGCTGAAGTTCAAGAGCAGTTTTCTTTGCAGTTATCATGAAAGAAAACTCAAGATCCCGAGACAAAAGAGCAAAGCAAAAGTCAAGATTGCAATTGGAGACTTCATGAGGGCAGATTTTGTTCTCTTCAGGCACCTGCTTGGATGAATCCCATGGCAGATGACTTGGGAAGAAAGAGGAGTCCAGTACAGCTGAATAATTTTCAAGGATCACCTCCTCCTATCTCAGGATTTGGCCACTCTGACCAACAAAAAAAAAAAAACAAAACCAAAAACAACAACAACAACAAAAAATATCACACAAAGGCAGCCAAAGGCCTGCATGAATGAACAAGGAGGATAAAACCTCAGACAGCAAAGTATAAATAAATGGAGGAAACAGAGGTGCCCAGGAGGAGCATGAAGACTATTAAGCATGAAGTGATGGTGTCAGGAAAGCCAAAGCCCACACACAACTGAAGCTGGTGACAGAGAGTAACAAGAAGGACTGCTACAGTTCTAGCAGCAGTAGAAGGAATACCTTTGGTCCTGCTCCTTAGTGGGGAAGGAGAGGTGGTGACAAAGAATACGAGAAAGCCAAGTTACCCAGTGCTTTCTTTGCCTTGGTCTTTACTGGTAATTCTGAGCCTTTAGGACTCCCAAGTCCCTGAAAACAGGTGAGAAGAAGGATTTGGCTTTGGTGAAGGAGGGTCAGGTTGGGGGGGTGGCATTTAAACAAACAGGACATACCCTGCAAAACCAATGTGTGACTTGATGAGACATATCCATGAGTGCGGAGGGAACTGACCACTATCATTGTGTGGCCATTCCCAGTACTCTGATGACTCACGGCAATTGGAAAAGCTTCTTGAGAGCTGTGAGAAAGCATGTAGATCCTTTCTTCAAGAAGAAAGATCCAGCAAATTGCAAGCCTGTCAGCCTCACTGCAATATGTGGAAGGGTGATGAATCAAATCCCTCTGGAAAGAATTCACAAGCATTCGAATGACAAGAAAATCATTTGCCATAGTCACCATAGATATGTGAAGAGGGAAAGTGTGCTTAAACACAGCCTTCACCATTTTGAAGAATGAAGGTGCAGGCTCCAAGGACGACTTTTGACTGCCTCCCACACCATCTCAGGCAAACAGATGAAGCAGTGATTGAAGCAGGTAAGCGAACAGTGAGATGGATCACAAACTGAACCACACTACCCAGAGGATTGGGATCAGCACAAAGTATCAGCAGAAGTCACATGTCTTTGGAAACTGCACAGGAGTTAACAGTAAGCCTAGGTACTGCCATTTTCAGTTCTGCCATGCAGTCCTGATTGTGTATCAGCATTTCCACTGTGTATCTCCTCTACTTTCCCCGAGAGCCCCATGCAGTGCTTGAACTAGAGCATACAAATTCCCTTGAAAGGGTAAAGCAGCTCAAAGCAATGTTACAAGACAGTTTCTGAATGCTGTAATTTCAAAGTACTGCGAGCTGTTTTGCACATATTCTCATTATTTTAGAAAAATGTGACAAAGAGTTTTTCTGCCAACTGCACCTTCAAGGAAGTTTAGACAGAATGTCAACACTTTGACCTAGACTAGACTGCAAGACCCATCATCCTAAAGTATGCCAGGGTCTCTAACCAACACAGATGGTCAGATTTATCCCTCTCTATCAAGAAAAAGCCATTTTGTCAAAAAGAACCTCTTAAGGAAAAACTACACAAGTCTAAGCAAGAACTACTGTAGGAGTATAAAAGCCTCTTAAGGAAATTTCCATCCACTAATCTGCTTGCTTTTGTGGCAGGACAAACAGGATCTGTGGGATGTTCCTCCTCCTAGGAAAAAACCTTCATGATAGCAAGCTTGAATAATCTGGGTGACAGCTCTAGAGCAGAGCTGACACACTGCTCTAGGGCCAAGACGTGCCTCGGAAACACTTGTTGTATCCAACAGTCCCATTAAGTTATACCCCCAAGAAATTTTAAAAAAAATTATCAACAGGAAAATCAGATCTCAGAAAAAAAAAAAAGAGAAAGGAAGTTTTTATAATGCATTTTTCCACTATCTCATTTGTCCATACTATACATAGCATGGGAGAAACAGCAGGAGGCCAGCATAGACTAAGGTAGGTTATTTACAAGAACATCCTTTAAGCAGGTATGAACCATTGCATTATATGAGTTAAATTAACTCCTTAAGTCATGCTTCAATGTCTCAAAAAAAAAAAAAAAAAAAAACCCACAAAACAAACAAACAAAAAAAAACCAACAAACACAAACACTTTGGGGTTGGGCACAGTAGTACAGCTATCAGTCACTTGAAGACAAGACTGTTCTTTCATAGAATACCATACAGCAGGACACAAGCTTCATAGAAATGGAAGAAACTTACAGACCCAGCCAGCAAAGGGCTGAAATACCAGGCAGCTGCAGAGTAAGGGAGAAAAAGTCAAATTTTCTTATTGTGTTTTTCTGTAGTACTGTGTAGTGAAGGCACATGGAAAGTTAAGTGAAACAAGGGGTGCTTCTGCATTGGACACTGGTATTTCACTGTCAATAATTTGTTAGTGGCCACTGTGTATATATTTTATAAAGCACAAGTGCAGCAGGCTTTTCAATCAGATAAATACGTGCTGCCACTTGTCATACAGATACTGTGACTGTCCTGCTGAGGCAGGAGTAAACATACAGAAAGAAACACCATTTATAGATATTAAATTGCACACTGCAATGCTTACTTCAGAAAATGAGAACACAGAATTAAGGTTGCTACCCAAGCAGTTATTACATGCCTTTTTTTCCTGCCAAATTTAAAAATTATAAGAAGCATCTCCAATGAACATTAGCTAGGTTTAAATTGATTTGGGAAATGAAGGATATATTTTAAAGAAAGTCCTCCCAAAACCCACAAACCAGAAATTTTATCTTCATCTATATCCTCAAAGAAAGTGATGAGCCAAGCTACCTGCACTTAATTTCTTCCTCAAGCTTTTTGAAGAGTAATTTACTGCTCTTTTTAAGAAATGGTAATGGAAGGGGGAAAAAAAATCCATTTGGAAGTTGCACTCATTTCAGAGATCAAAGCTAAGATTTCTTCTTCCCTCCTATGATTAGGGGCTTAAACCATGCCTTTAACATGGTAAAAATTAATAAAAACACATCCTTGCACAGAAAACTAGACATCAAAGGTAAGTTGTTTATTTCAAGGAGTAAGAGATACCAGGAAGTTGATCTTCAAAAGGTAGCCACTTAGACATGCATCTTTGCAGCCTCCCACCAGTCCCGAAGGGATTCAGTCTGCTTTGCTTTTTGACATCAGCAAATGGCCAATGATGTATCAAGCACACTCTGTTTACCCTACACAAACCAGAAGCACATTGCACTGACACCTGGGACCAATGTCAAGCTTTGCCCTCAACTCATCATAATAGTGAATGAGGATTTGATCTTACCTGCTTTATATCTTCATATCCCTTATTTGGCATCTAAACACTTTGTGGCAAGACTTACCTTTCCCTGTGGATTTGGATTGTTTTGTATTTTGGATTTGTTTTTTTTTTTTTTTTAATTAGCACAATAGTACAGTGCTACAATAATATAAACAACAGATTAACTTGAAGCATAGGGTTAGCTCAGTCTTGTTCTGGTGAAGAGACAGCCAAGGGAACAAGCAGTAATGACTTCAACTTAATAGTATGTGGAATTAACTTATGCACAATTTACAATACAGAAACCTTGTTAATATGACAGCTACTCTTTTTAAGGTCATTACAAAATCTTCTTGGCAGGAAAAAATATATAGCTCAAGAAGTTGTGTGCTCTTCCTTGGAAAAACTGTACAAACAATATCTGTAAAATAAAATTCCCTAACCTTTAGTTGAACACATCTTTTAAATTCCTCACTTGACCTTGTAAAAAAATGCGCTGGCTTTACATCTTCACAGATAGAAGCACGAAGAAAATATGTACCAGAAACATCTTTTTCATGAAGATAGAAAGTGATTTGTTAACATTTGTGTGATCCATGAATAAGTTGATTTACCTCTTTTACAGGTTCTTCATCCAGGGCAGCATCTTCTACCACACTCTAGTGAACAGAGAAAAGAGGAAAAAAATCCTGTAAATATTCATTACCAAGAAAGACAATTCTAATCCAAGACCTAGCACAAAAGACAGTCAATTTAGTTTTAGACAGTTACATTTATCTCAATTTATACTACCATAAGCAGGCTTGTTCGATTCTTCACATTTTGCACAGGTAAATTAACCTTTGAATCCATGGGGACCTGCTTTCTCCAAGATATAGAAAATGTTAAGAGAAGAAAGCACAATTAAAGAACTATTGAAATTGCTGATGAAGACTTAAAGCCAAATTTGTTATAGAATGGATAAAGAGCAAAAGATTATTACTGAAAAAAAACTAGAAAAATGGAACAGCATTTCTTGCTGACAAGAGAGAATATATGTGTACATACAGGACCAAATTTTCTAAACACTCAGCTTCCATTTAAATGTTGTGCTCACCTAAAATCCATTAAGTGGTGAACCCTTTGGAAAATAGGTAGAGAGATTATATAGAGCTTGATCACACAACCCTTTCTCAGGAAAAAATATTCCTAAAGCTGTAATTTGCTATCCTATCCATCCATCTTGAGTGGGATCAATAACTTTGCCTACTCTCAAAGAAATTGTAGAACAGCAAATATCGCAATTTTCTTGCTTACTTGTCAAACACAATTAATGACCTCCTGAGCCAACAGGTGAAAGCGGCAGTATTTCACTCTAATCTTCCTTTACACAAACATAATATGGAACATGCCCTCGATGCACTTTTCCTTATCAAGCGATTGATTTACTGTAAAAGCTGTCTTTAATATCTGCAAGTCATTCACCTGAGTCATGCACAGGCACTCATAAATGCCTCTGTTTTAAAAGGTTTTTTGGCACTAAGGAAGGGAAGGAGAAAGAGGTCCATACGCATCAAAGAATTAAACTGTCTCCCTCCTTGTCTACTATCTGTGAAAATCTTCTGTGGAAAAGAACAACTTAGAGACAATCATGAAAACATTTTATCCCACACAGATTCTGAGACCATGACAGCTCCCTTGAATCAGTACAACCACCAGTGTTTAAGCTGCATTCAGCTCATTAAAGAGTAAATGTTTCTGCTGATTGAAAATGTCTTCATGGACAAGAGCCCACAAGAGAGGAAATTAATTTCTATGTGCTTTTACTAGATTTGAGCAAACACTACTTTAGTAATTCTATCTACAGCACAATCTAAAATGGTCTGAAGTTATAGCATATCTTTATTGTGCTTAGAGACAGCAATAAATAGAGCCAATAAATGGTGCTTTATCTGTCGTTCTCATCTAAACTGTATGAGTTTATGCCTGTAATTCTTTAACCCTCTGAACTCTTTGTAACTGAAATCTCAGCAAGTGATAGAACAGTGGAGCTCAGCTATGTTATTCTTTTAAGCAGGAAATGAAAAAGAAAGCACTACCAAAACCTACAAACCCACACATCTGATGAACTGTCATTGCAATGGGTCAGTCACACTTGGTAAGAAGATTCACCTAATTTCTTCTGAAAGAAAGGTGCAAATAGTCCTCTACCAGCAGAAGAGGTGACAATACAAAGACGTTTTCCCAGGCAATGTACATTAGGCTTTAGTGCAGGATTTACCCTGTGATCTAGAGGAGTTTTTCCCAGAAAATGACAGCAGAAAAATAATGACTGAAGTGCTTTCTGTCTGGACCAGAAAGATAAACATTGCACACACACAAAAGAAACTGATATTAAGAA
This sequence comes from Lanius collurio, assembly GCA_020086605.1. Taxonomy (NCBI): domain Eukaryota; kingdom Metazoa; phylum Chordata; class Aves; order Passeriformes; family Laniidae; genus Lanius; species Lanius collurio. The sequence continues at coordinate 21,101,907 of JACBWW010000002.1, read as the reverse complement.
GAAAGGAAGGAGGAAGAAAAAAACCAGGCATGTATATGCACTTGGAATACCAGTCAATGGCAAGGTAGACTTGGGAGGGGAACACCATTTTTATGACGTTCAGCAGAAAACCGTTCACCATAAATATAGTTATACAAGTCTTCTCATTTTGCAAGTGATTTAACAAGATGTCAGCTGACTTCTCAAACAAAATCAGGAATGATACACAGTTTCCCAGCTACAAAATGTTTATTAGCACTCAAATTCTTTGCATCTCACAAAGTGGAACAAGTGACAATATTCAGAAGTGAATTACATTATTTAAACCTCTGCAAGCCCCTCCCAGCTTGTTTTAACCTAAGGATTCCAAAATGAGCTGTGCTGGTATAATCTATCACATTATCACTTCTGCTGTATCGTATAGATATACATACTAACACCTTGCATGAAATCTTTCCTGTCATTCAGCAACCCGTTTTGAGTCAAGTGTTTTGTGCTCTCCATAACCTGTCTGGCTTAATTACACTCCCCTCCGTCCCTCTCCCCAAAGCCATGTTACACTACTTCAATCAAACAATTGGATGGGGGTGTTAAAATATAAACAAACCTCCACATCCCACAAGTTTCACTCATCTATTTCTACCAACTGTTCATTACAAATGTGCATCCTGTGCTGCAAATAATTGACCTGAAATACTTTGGGGTTTTTGCACTACTCAACAGTCCCAGAAATACTCAGGAATCTACCTTGTCCCACTATAGTACAAAAATCATAAAATCGTAGAATAACCCAAGCTAGAAGGTGCCCACAAGGATCACAGAGTCCAACTCCTTCACAGAACAACCCCAAGAATCACACCACGTGACTGAGAGCACTGTCCGAACACCTCTTGAACTTGAATGATGCCTTTCTTGACACAAGATAACCTTGGATTGAAGGTAAAGAAAACACTACAAGACAAGTGGTGAGCACACACAACACAGCAGCCAGCTAATTAGCACAGTCTCAGGTTTCCAGTTTGATCCAGAAAGCAGTCTTGTGCCAAGAGGTAATGGGAAAATGGGTAATCAAAACCCAAGTGAGGTACACGGACCTACTGGAGCCTCAAATTACAGATCACATATTTCCTGTTTAACTGTGAGACTGAGTCCGACACAGCCCGCTTTGCGGGTTTCTATCTGTGGTATATACTCTTTCCTTTCCAGCCACCCCAGTGCCCCGGGGCACGGTTCCGACCCGAGCCCGGTGCCGCGCGGGCGGGTGGACAGGACCGGTCAGCACGGGATATCCCGCACCGCCCGGGCTCCACGGCCGCCGCTCCCAACCGCTCGACGTGTGAGGCAACAGGTTCCCGAGCCTCGCCTGGCTCTCCCCGCCCTCAGCAGCGAGCAGAGCGGGCGAGGGATGCTCATCGCATCCCGTTTCGTGAGGTCTTGGAGCACCACCGAGGTGGTCCCCCCGGCGGGAAAGGGGGGCCGGCAGCACCGCTGCGGCCGCACGCCCCCGCTGCCGCTCACCTCCGTCTCCATGGGCTCCACCTCTATCCCTTTCCATAGCTCCAGCAAGTGGGCGATCGGCATGCTGGGCGATTCCTGCGTGAGGACGGGATCGAGCAGAAGGAGCGCGCGTCGGCCGCCGGTGAGAGCGGGAGCGGAGAAGGGAAGGTGTCAGCGGGAGACAGGACACCGCGCCGAGCGGGACCGGGACCCTCCACCCACCCGCTCGGCAAAATGGCTCCGCGCTGCCCCCAGGGGAGCCGCAGGCGGGGCGCGGGCGCCCCGCAGGCGCGGGGGGCAGGACAAGGCGGCGGCCGCCGCTCCGCAGCCGGCGACGGACCCCCGCCCACCCGTCCCGTCCTTCTCGGCCGCCGCGTCCGCCTTGGCTCGCTTTTAAGCCAGGGGGAAAGTTGCTGCGGAGGATGCTGCGGCGGCGGCGGACGCTGCCATGGCAACGGCAGCGCGGCCCCCCCGCGGCCCCGCCCGCAGCGCCCGTCCCGCAGCGCCCGGGGGGCGAGAACGGCGCCGAGGCCGAACTGGGGCTGGAGAGGCAACAGGAAAATTTGCCGGTCTATAGCCACGATTTAGAATGTTGGCATCGTGATAGAAGGCGCAGCTAGCAGAAGGATGTCTAAGGTTTACAAAGCCCGGTATTTTTCCAGTCTTAGAAAGAAATAGCTATCACTTCCTCTACTATCTCATCTCTGTACTACGAATCCTGTAGTAAAGTCTGTTGTTTCAGATGCCCTTTCCTCCTCCTTCAGATCTCAAAAGATACTACAAGCCTTACTATGACATTCATGAAAATACACCACATGCCCAGCTGCAGAGACCATGATTTATGCTGTTGATTTGAATTCTCTTCAAATTTAGGACAAAATATGCATTTTAACTTGTTCAGACAACTTCATCCGGGTCCAAAAGGTTTTACTGTTAAATAAATCACTGTTCTTCAAAGAACAATTTTGAAATGAATAGTCAATGTGCAGGGTGCATTTTTCTTCTATTCCATGCTCAAAATGCCATAGTTTGCTTACATATAAGCAGTGCTGTACAAATTCAGAACAAGTTTTAGTTAACAATACAAATTCTTCTGCCACTCTACAAAGGAACACTTGAGAAATGTTCCTCCTCCAGTCCCAACTGAGGTCCCCCAAGCTCTATTTAATGTGAATAAGCTGCCCTGCAAGTCCAAATGCTAAACACAGTTAGGAAATTCAAATTCACTAATCATAATAAAGAAAAAAAACCAAAAAATCATACCACAAACAGATTCACAAACAGAGCCATGCATTTTGATATGCTGCAAGAATTCAGTCTTTTAATTCCGTGTTCGAATATGAACACTTTTTTTTGACATCTGTGACAATTAAGTAACAACTTGTAACACCAATTATGCAGTTTCATCTGCTTTACAGATTGAGCAATTAAATATCTGGATTACTGCCTTTACTCACTGCTAACCAAAAAAGCATAGTGGGAGTGATGTCAATCATACAACAGACACAACTGAGGTCAGAAGCTACAGTACTGCAGCTCTAACATACTTCCTGGCTCTTGTGTACTGTCTCTACTTCTTCCCCAGCAGCACATGAGAGACAGAGTTACTACCTTTAACTTGACATACAGGCACTCCCAAACAACCTCATGGCACCAACACCTGTGAGGACAGAGCCAGGACCAAACACAACAAATTCAGAGCACAAACCACACTAGATTTACAAAACCCAGAGACCTTTATCAATCCAACACATGATTCCAGAGAATATACATGAAGATCGTGCATGATTATATCACATGCCATCTTGATTTTTAAAAACTCTGTTTAACTCAAATTTATGGGACAGTATTTTTGCCTTTGAGATACAAATCTTGGATGCTACAGGCTGAGAGCAAGAGCAAAGTGTCTGTGACAACAGGGAACTGGGGAGATGAGACTTGTCTAGATAATCCCAGGGAAGGAAACTCCAAGGTTTGGGGTCATTGCACCTGCAGTCAAGTAAAAAAAAAAACATGTGCATGTAAATCTAACGGTTTTGCTTCTTTTCCAAGAACTTCACTTAATTCTTGAGTCATACAATTACAGGCTTCCATAAGTGTTAATCTATTATCAAACTGGGACATCAAAACCCACAGGTTTATTTCCAGATCTGTTTGGTCACTCTAAGCATGCATGAATTGAAACCTGGGAAAAACAACTGATAAGATCTTGTTATTGCTTTAGCATATATACTTCTGTTAGAAGCATGAGACACGCATTGTGTGATGGACTCACTGTACTCATTCAGCACCAATGTATCAATTAGACCCAAATTAAATATTCAAGTTTACTAGACTAACCAAATCATGCATTCCATACAATTCTTATCCCTACCTAATGAAAACCAGAAATTTTTTACCTCAGCTCAAAAGAAAATGTGGGGTTTGGTAATTTTCCCCATGGTCTTTATTTTGCTGCATTTATTTGAAGTAATTCCACTGAAGTCTCCAGAATGATGTTTGACTAGAGATTTTGTAAGAACAGGGTCTCCTTCATTCATATGTATGCCTGATTTCACTCTTCATGAATTGAGTGTTCTGCCATAATCTTCATTTGTGAGAAAAAACATTTTTGTGCGTCCACAAGCTTCAGATTCCTAAGCATTTGGCAAACTAAATTCATCATATAAGAAATTGGAATATTTGTAATTAAGAAGAATCTGAAACAAAAGATTAATTATGTATTGCTAGAAATAATTGTGTTACTAAAAAGGGACCAGTCATTTTCATTATGGTAACATCTAATGGACAACAAAGACTGACATTGTTTTCTGCGAATAGAGTAGCAGAAAAATCCATGCTTCACTCCCCAAGCTCCTCTATGATCCACTTAAAGATATTGGGTCAGAAAAAGACTGAATATCACAAAATCAGAAGTCGTCCACTTCCAAAAATACCTCATTAGAAGCAGAATAAAGAAATAGAAGGGAAGGGGGGAACGGAACATTAAAGCAAAAAAAAACACACAAAAGAGCAGACAGAAGTTCAAAGCAATTGGTCTCTGAGGACACACAAGAAATCTGATTAGAGCCAGAAGTAGTTACAGATTTTTTCCTAGGAAAAAATATTAGTTAACCACATTCACAATTTAGCAGAAGTAATATTTGCAGATATGATAGCTAGGCTGAGAATTGCAAGGAGATTGGTTCAACTTGCATCGAGAGAATAAAAGCATTCTTATCTCCTGTGTAAGGGAGCACTGCACTACTTGCATCATAATTTTTCATCTATTTTTACCTGTCTCCCGAGTGGTAGCTAATGGTTGCTGCCAGATGCAGAGTGGGGGATCAGGCACATCAATATCCTGCTGGGTTACAGTAACTCCTACTCTTGCAGGAGATACACAAGTACAGAAGAAAATTTCTAAAGAGCATTGTGTATAAATTAAACTATGATACTTCAATAACTTATGTGTCCACAGCTTTGTGAAAAAGGAAAGTACTACTGCCTCATTTGATGCAAAAAAGGGAAGAAGCACAGAGAAATATTATTTTCTGTCACTAGCTCAACACACTGCTAGGTTCATGACTTCAGTGTTCAGTTGAATGTAATCGTCCCAAAACACATGCATTCGTTTGCACACAGCGTGAGCTCAAAGCTCACTCAGAGCTTGAGCTAGATAACTTTCTGCCTGTCCAATAGCCAAAAGAGATACTACTGACATAAAAGTCAGCAAAAAATCCTCTCTCCTTGCATTCCCAAGGTCCTCCTCCGCATTTAAATCTCTCTTCCTGGTTGCCAGTGTACAAACACCACCTACTATTAGGCTGGCTACAGTGCCAGACCAGCATTATCTGATCAATTTTTTTTTTTTATTTCCTTTTCTAAATTTCAGTCAAGTTTTCACTCAAGTGAAAACTCTTTCCTTGCACATAAATTTCCGGGACAAGACTAACCACTTAGCTGTCTGTTCATCGGCGGCTTTATACAAGCAAGATTTAAGCTTCATGTTCACCAACTCTCAGGCAAACAAGAGCTACATGGAACAATTTTGTAAAGGATGGAGTCTCCCAAATGCCAGCTGAGAAGTTGTCAGGTCTCTGGAGGGTCAGTAAAAGAGGGAGGAAAAAAAATTGCTAAGAGCAAAGTAGTAACACTCCCCTGTCCCTTTCACATGCTGCACTAGAGAGCATCCATTGAGGGCATTACTTGTCTGATGCCATTTTTGGCTGCTAAAAGACTCCTGGAAAGCCTTGAATGCTCAACTACAAAAAACCTGACCACTGATCTTCCCTTAATCTCCACAGAAATCAGACTGTGCAATATGTGCTGAAGTTCCCCCAAAGGTCACTTAAGAATAAAATCAGAGCAGAGCACTTGCAACATTTCCTGCAGATTAATTCAATTTCCCAGGGCACAAAAAAGGAGTCTCTTTGGTCCTTTGCAATGGCTCCTGCTACATATTGCAGCCTAAAAGGATGGACCAGGTGCAAAAAGATCTCCGCCCTGCAGCACATAAACACACATTTCAAGCAAGCAGTTATCTTTCAACATCTTTATTCTGTTGAATATTTGTACCTATGGAATAAGCACATAGGGAGGGATGCTGAATTGCCCTTTCTGTGAAGAAATTCCTCCTAATGTCCAAAAACAGTAAAGAACAAGGCACATTGAAAGAACACTTCTGACACATTTTCTGACAGTAAATGGTTGGCATAAACTGGAGGAAATCACAATAGAAGTCCTGCTGACTGAGACCCTTCAGCTAAAGGACTGAGCACCCTGTGATGAAAAAAACACTGCTGGCTACACTCAGAAGGTGAAGGTGACAGAAGGTGACACACACAGACCATGCACAAGCAGAATCTCAACAGCAAGAGAAGTCTGAGCAAATGCCACTGATGGTGTTAGAGCCACACAGACCACTATCATCATGTATATCCATCATGATGACATATCCATCAGCTGCCACTCCAGTTTACCATAAAATGCAGCCTTATGGCAGAGAAGTAGAAAGCATGGTCCTTGAAGCTAATATGGGACATTCATTACACCATCCCAAATGTGAAAGAAACCAGCTGTGCATGACTAGTTTCCTATAATCTGTGCAGTCAAGCTTGTGTTAGATGGATGAAATCTGTGGCAAATGGTTGAGCATCAAATGCTAGAAGTAACCAGTAAAAGTAGGGCAGGTTTTAAACTAAACACATTCTTTGATGGAGGGAAGTCTAAGTTGCCTATAAATTTTTGGGTTTTGTACTAAAGCTACCAGAAGCTACTCTTCTGAGTTGGAAGCAAATAAACAAAATCCCTCACACTACCTTTTATCCATGAGAGCAGCTGTTGAAATGTTTTAAGCTCATTCCTAAACAAGATTAATACATTTCTACTCAGCTTCTTTGTTCAGTGCCTCAGCATTAAGTACGTCAAGCTCAGCACTTGGATAGCTTACCATCATTTGTGCAGAACCCAAGAGAAGCACAAAACAGTATCTACACACTGCTAATTGCACCAGGCACAGGGGAAATTTTATTTACTCCAGTAGGAGAGTCATCACTAGTGCTGCTAAAACAATTTACTGTTTAGTTGTGAAGTAAATCCCTGAGAAACACGAGAGGAAACAGTGGCAAATAAGGCATTTAGTATCAAAGCAGGGTGCATCTGTCCCCTGCAAAGCTCATAACTTAACATTTTCAAATTAAAATCATGTCTGCTTAGTCCCCTGAAATAAGAAATGCTCAAAACTGGAGAGAAAGTCAGCTTAGTTCCTAACCTCTGCAATGCTCTAGCTTCACCATTTGTGTTTAATGAGAAGGTCTAGACTGAACATTAAAATCAATATGCTTAGAGAGCATCGATGGTAATTAGACTACTTCAGTTTAAAGGGGGCAACAGGCAGCTATTACAAGCCAGCCTGGTGCCTCTGCAAAACAGGGATGAAGGCTATTAGGACCTGTAGAAAAACACTTTTCATATCTGTTAGTTATCTGCATTAGGGCTGCAGGTACTTGGCACATTCTATATTAATCAGCTCTTAATATTAGTGAATGGTTAAATACTGGAAGAACTATCTTGGAAAACAGAAAACCTAGTTCAGATATCTGCAGCAGACCAGCTTCCTTCAGTACAGACATGGCTTAGCTGCTGTTCCCAGCAGGGATAATTGGGAAGAACAGCAGAGACCCCAGCCTGTTCCTACATTGACCCATCCATCAGTTTAGTCGAGGTACAGTGTTGGGTCTGGCTTCAATAGCCTGAGTGCCTTGGGGCTGGTGAGCCAGTGCAGAATACTGGAAGCAGCACCAAGTGGAGCATCAGGCAAGCTCCACAGTCCACTTGAGTGCCACCTACTCAACCAGGTGATGACTGTTTTTTCCACAAGCCATGCGAGTACCTGCATCATGTTTGCACTGCAAGCCTGCACAGCTAGAAAGCCTGAGCTGATTTGCTGACAGTTTGCCTGAAATCCAAAGCCTGCTAGTCTCCTTACTGTGCAAGGCATTTACCACTCTCAGCTGAGCTGCCAAACACAGAGTAGCCTTACCCACTATATTCTGTATCTAATAAAGAAAAAATGAAAGGACTCCTGTGGCAAAGGGGCTAACCATCAGAAAGATTTACTCAAGTAATCTCCTACACGGCCATTCCCTGTGCAAACTTCTGGGATATTCTTCATCAAGGCAGTAATTCCCCATTACAAGCTGGTAAACAGTTAAAGATGTTCAATAAAGATAAGCTGTAACAAAAGCTTTCCTGCTACACAAGATTACACTAAGTTTTGTGATTTCACATTTTCATCTTACAAGCACAGAAGAGACTGTTTTCCCCAAAACACACTATATATAGCTCTTCAAGGAGCAGTTCACAATGCCTGAGAGCAGAGATTTCCAAGGACACATGCCCATCTCTGCCAGTTCCTACTGCAGCAGCAGTACCTTGGCTGAACAAAGAGGCTTCCACACCCCAGCTGCACACAGCCACTTTTGTCACAGGTTGGAGAGCTGGACACAACAGCTCCAGACACGTTGGATCAAGGCTTCTCAGCAGCTGCAGCACAGATTGAGCACTTACCACAGCCAAAATGAGGGGATAGGAAAGGAAAAGGACAATCACATTGCCCTCAACTCAGGGCAAAGAAAACTGGTTTGGAGGCAATAAAGCAATTCAGAATGATGGGAAAGAGTGTTTGACAATTCATTTACCCTACATGCCACACTCACTGCATCCAATACTACCCCAACACACCCTTCTTCCCTCCCCCAAAAAAAACCAAGCAAAAGCTCTTCCCTGTCACCTCAATGCCATAGGAGTGGGGCACACAGCAAAAAAGATAGTAACTGCAACTTAGTCTCTCCTACTGCTTAAACACCTCCTTGCTGAACAGAGCAGGAACAACTTTGCTACCTCAATTGGACCATGCAGAAGGGGCAGAAATACCAGAAGAAAAAGATGATAGAGCTGCATCTTACTAGGGAGGTTGTGGCTGCACTATACAGGGTAAGAGCACCTGTGTTACTTCAGCATACACAGGAAGAATTGTCCCCAAGAAATAAATTTAATTCTTCATTGAATTTCTTTGATGAAACAAACTACTTTCATACAGGTCACTGCTTCCATCAGTAGTTATATTTAGAAGTACAAGCAAATCATCAACCTAAGTACATAACGAAATTATTATTTTAGATCTACAACAACATTCTAGTGACAGAATTCTCAGGAACTAATTTTTTTCATATATAATTTCTAAATTAAAAAAATATTAGAACTAAAAAGCTTACTTCCTTAATTTTCTTTCTATAGCAGACTAGGAAACATTGTGATAGCAGAGAAGCGAAAACTGCCTAAAAATACAGGGAGAGGGCTGTAAGCAATATTTCAGGCATAATTCAGTAAGAGTAACATTAATGTGATGTAAGATTGCACATCATAGAAAACCTCACAGTAAGCTACCCACAAGCTGTGACAGAGACACTTTAGGTGACTGAGGACAAAAGTACTAATTCATTTGTGGGCAGACTTTCAGTTTAGATCCTGCTAGAGACACACACTGCTTAAACACATGGAATAACTGAATTACAGCCTTCCTAAAAGAAGATCCATTTTTCATTCAATGTTGGGGGGGAAGGTGGGGGAGCATAGCATCAATAAAATGGACTTTATTACTTTCAGGATGTCTACTCAGACAAAAGACTCAAACCCATACACAGACACAAGATATTCAGCTATTACAAACATATTTGAAGAAACAATGGAGAAACGAGACATTCAAAAGATGCACACAGAGCCTGAAGAAGTCACACCTTCGAACAGAGGAAAGGATCGGAATATTTGCAATCCATTTTGAAAGCCTGGGCATGCTGCTAGGTTTTCACTAAGTAAATCATGATCTCATGCACTAAGAACAGGAGTGAATGCAGCACTAACTGAAGCTGACATACTTCAGCTTCATAAGTTCTTCTTCAAGGGATTAACATACAGACTAGAAACTAATAAAGTCTATTCAACACAAACAGTACTAATCTTCTTATTACAGGAGTTTTCCAATATCAAGTGTCTTTAGTATCAAAGGGAATTATTTCCTCAAATCAATAGAGACCACAGAAATCATACACGCAAATTAAATCAGAAATCAAGAGCTTCTAATCCAAAACCAAATAGGCAGTATGATTTCTTGCCCTTCAATCAGTTCACATTTGTCTTTTTAAAGATTACTTTAGCTTGAAGATGAGAAAGAAAAATGGAGATCCTAAACTCTGCAGGTGTTTTATATCCAATTCTGGTAAAAAAACAAATCAGACCCCAAACTGAGTTAATTTCTCCAATGTTTTGAATTTTAAGCAGACAGAAGTAACAGCTTTTTAGGGTTGGTATTTTAAGCATATGACATGCTGTATTTTCATTACTTTTTCCAAATGAATACCGCAGAAGCTGCTTGTTTTTATAGACAAGTATGAGATAACTGAGATTCAGATTTGACTAGCTGAGCTCAAAAAATGGAGCATATTATGGGTGATGATTAAAGGTTTTTTGTTTGCAGCCCAGCCTGCACCTATCAATTGCACAATTCCAGAAAGAATTCCACCACATCGTGGGAGTTGCCATTAGCAAAGGCAAGGACAGAGGAGAAAGCTGGGGACAGAAAGCCATAGACCAGAGCTAAAATCCTCTCATGCTGTGAGACTGAACAGAGAGCCAGGCTACACAGCACAGCTGTATACCACCCCCATGTAACTCACATTTCATATTCCTTTCGGGAAGGATTAAAAAAAGGTGAAAAAAAGCAGTTTGGTGGGCAAGTTAAAATCACGCTGCACAAGGGACCAAACCATTTAACACTTCCAGTGCCTGCTAGCAGAGAGACACCAGCTGTAACAAAGCAACTCTTTCCAAAAGAGATATTAGAGGTCAAGCAAGCACTTCCAGCAGCAACAGCACTGAGATGAGTTACATGCACAAACCAGAATTCCTACCTACTGGTGGGGTAGGAACACACAAGGCTACAATGGGGTGTCCACAGGTGAGCCTGTTACGCCACACAGCCAGGCTCCCACTCCCAAAGGCACAGCAGAAAGGCCCAGACGGAAACAACAAGCCTGGCCAAACAGTTTCCATACCATTTACCACTTTTCAAGATGAGTAAGTCAGGAAGTTATGTGCTACCAGCCTATCTCTAAGTGCCATTCTTCCCCCTCCAGAGAAGCAGTAAGGAAATGATGTTACTCAAAGCCACTTTCCTACCGTCACAGGTCAAGGTGCAGCAGTACCACAGCCCAGGAGCTCACAGGGATGGTGTGGTTCCATATCCACCATCCAAGCAATGTTGCCCCAGAGTACAGCAACACCAGCACAAACTGCAAAAGACACCACCAAGACAGCCAAAGCTTGTGTGCCCAGCCTGCGCTAATTTATAGCCCCTCCTCCACATAACGAGGATCACCTGGGTGAGGCCACCTGGAGGAGAGCCAGCTGCTCCTAGGTTCCCGAGGGAAAGAGCTGTACTCCTGGTGCTAGTGCTGGCAGCCCTTTCCAGGAATGGCTTTCTGGTGAGAATGGAACAGTTGCTTCCCTTGACCTCTTGTTGCGGGTCAGACATACATCCTGCCCTGAGCAAGGGCAGAGAGTGCTTGCAGTGGTGGAAATGCAGAGAGCAATCTACTCTCATGTCTGACCCATGGGGCTGTCAGTCAGATGTGCACTGGCTGACTGATATTTTGATTCAGATGCATATTAAATTGTAGGAACTTACTGACAGTGGGGGTTTTGCTGCCAGCAAGAACTATTGAGAGAAAGAGGGTACAATGGAATAAATCCCAGCTAGTAAAAAACCCTGATGTTTTAAGATGTGGATTTCCCGGGTTTTCTTTTATCATCCATTTGCTATCTTTCCATCAAGAGAGTTTGAAAAGCTCTGGAACAAGTAGAGTATATTATTTGTTCCAAAATTAATGTTTTTCTTGACTGTAAATAAAATTAAGCCTTATGTTTGATGTTCACTTATAAATTATGATTTCTGTGCTCTGCTTCAAGAACCATTATATGTCCCTAACTTGCTTTTGTATTCCTGAAAAAAATGTAATGTACAATATGTGAAGCAAGGCATGAAAAGCAAAAGCTTGCCAAACTTGGTGTATGAGTACTGATCAAGAAAAGCTTATTTGCATTAGAAAAGAAATGCAATTGTTCTGCAAGAATAGCAGAATTTAATATCTTAAGTTACTTGTAAAGGAGCTTAAAAAAAAGTTTCAAGGCCTCATACACAGGTGACTATATGAGCCTGAGCACCAGCTGGCCAAAGACATAAAAAAGGGACAAAATTCAGAGCAGGGTTGCAGCTGTTCCATAGCAATACTCAACCAGAGAAGGCAGGGCAATGGTGGCCAGAGGCAAACCTGTCTTAAATTTTGCAAATGAGGTCCAATTCTCCTTGGAAAG
>JACBWW010000002.1:20985178-21084520 GCA_020086605.1 Lanius collurio | reverse complement strand
CTTTGGGAGAGTCTTTGGGAGAACTTGATGAAAGAGCTTATTTTGCTTGCTAAGTAGGAAAACTTGTGAAGTTTAGGAAAGCATTCTAAGGGGCCAGCGTGCTCTTAGCGGGTGGGTGCTTCATGGAAAAAAGCCTTTTGGGATGACTGGCAGCACAGATTTCCACCCGCTCCAGCGTATAAGGATCTCAAGGACAGCAATGATTCATCTCTGCATGGGCAATGCACGTTGTCTGGGGGAATTAGAAGTCTTATAAGAAGTGTTTCAAAATGCATGCTGACTTGTCTTGATGTTATAAATTAATACATTTTGAAAGCAGATACATGGCACATTATTTTCAGACTGTTTCTCCTGCAGTCATTTATTTGTAAAACAGCACCTGTAGGAACAAAACATTGTTATTTATAACTCTGCTCTCTGTCACATGAAAAAATCCTTTGCCAAATCCCTTACAATACTGTGCAACAATACAGAGCAAATAATACTGCAAATCTAATTTCAGCTAATACAGGCAGCACTAAATGAGGTTTTGGTCATGACTGATTTTACTTCTCTGTAATCTGCAGCAAATCACTTGGTCCTTTGGTTTCTTTCCCTCTCCTGTAAAATTCAGAATAGGAAGGCTAACGTAAACAAGACAGAAGTTCAGATTGGAAGTACAAGTAATGTCAGAATTTCAGAACTGAATTGTCTGAAACACTAATGCTTTCATCCAGCTATAACAGAATAAAGCACAGATCTGCACTGTGATATTCTTGGAACTGTAAATATCTTGGCTGCATTAGGAATGTTTTCTGTTGGTTGCTGAAGTCTAGAAAAGGCTCACTGAAAAATAAATTCAGACTTGTGGAAAATGGATGGCTTGGAAAGTTGTTCTCCTAGGACAGAAATACAGCCAACGACCACAGTGTGTACAACTGAGATTCAGAAATATTCTGGATGAATCCTGGAACAAATCAGCTCTTTGGCCAACCTGGACACATCCAGTATGTTAGCTGGATTGATAGTCTTCTCCTCTAACCAAATCCCACTTTTCACTTGACAAAGTGGAAAAGGTTTCTCAAAAGTAAAATGTTTCCCAAAAAGTCACAACTAATAGAATCTGGAATTGCTTATTGTCTCATATAAATAACACCAACTGTACAATTTTCTCTATTTTATAAACTGCCCTGAAATGCTTCTGAGAGCAGGTCACATGGTAGCTAATTCCAGAAAATGTATAAAGTATGAAATAAAATTTGGTAATAAACTGTCCTAGTGCAGTCAGGCAGCATCAGGACACACTCACTATCTCAGAGTCTTTACCTCTGATTCTTTGTGTATAATAAAGAAAATGAAGACAAAACTTCTTCCTATGGAACTATAACTACTTTTCTAAAGCAAAACGACTCCACTAACATGGTTTTCTCTGCAAACCTTTTTGCTCCCTTATTTGAATGCAAATTCCAGCTGTCTTGTAATACAAATATCCTTTAACGAAACTGAAGTTGACTGTGACATTTCAGGAAATGTTCATGTAAATAACGTCTTCACAAAGAGTGACTACAAAACTCAACCTCCCAGCCTAAATGTGAATGATGCCAAATAACCTAGAAGAGAAACATGCTGTTACTGAAAGCAGGGAGATTAAACAGGAGCTTTATTGTCAGTCATTCGTAATGATGCAAAAGTTGGGGATTAACAGAGTCTGACTGTGATTTGTTCAACTGATTATAAAAATTTGCCTTCATGCAATAGGACCCCCAAGTGCTATAGGTGGAGCCAACAGCATTGGGCTTCTGTGTTGTAAAGAAATTGAGGGGGAAAAATAAAGTTAAGCAAGTCTCTGAAAAGCAGCCTCAGCCTGGTTTCTTTCTCTAAATCTAGCCATGATGCTACTTAATATTTCATCTGAAATTCTTGGCTAAATGGAAATAATTTTATTACTATTACTCTGCTACAAAGTATTAGTATTACCCCAATATTGGTAATTGGCTTTTGGCAGTTTTATTACAGCTTAGTCTATCTTGTAAAAAAGATAAATATAGTACAAAGCTTACAAAGATGGATGTTATTAAAATCATTGAAAATTGCAATCATAAATAATTGAATATCTGTGCTGTGTATTTAACTAAGTGGTATTTGAATTACTCATGTTACTGAGCTCTAAAGTACTGGAAAATTCCCAACAGTTTCTAAGTTAAGCAAACATGATGAACTAAGCATATAAAATCTCACTATTTTTTTTTGTTCTGTCCAGTGTGCTGGACACTGGCTTCTGAATCAGGTCCTATTGCATTATCTAAAGTAAATTTTCATCTCCTTCTAGCCATCCCAATTGCAAAAACTTAAAATAAATTGCTAAGAATTGCCTGTGTGATATATTTTTCACGCTCACTATCTAATTTCACAATGACCTATGATGACATGGTGCAGTCAGATTACCATAAAACACTAAGATTGGAACAAGAGCTTATTAGAAGCTCTTTACAATGAAGCCAGTACTTCTACGGAATAACAAAGCAGCAGCTTTTTCTTTCAAAATAGCTAATAAAATTTTCTTCTGGGAAACTGTGATAAATATCTGCAATTTAAGTTTGTGTAGTTCTCCCTGATTGACTGTAATGAGTCTCAATTTGTCTTGTAAACTGAATACTTAATTGCCGTGTTCAAAATGACATCAAGTTATTACAGTGTTCAGTATGTCTAAACCAAAAAGTTATTAACTGGCTGATTTGCAAGCCTAAAGGGACTTCAGCATCTCTGTTAGGTAATATATTATTTATAATTTAGGCTTATGGAATTAGCTCTGTCTGGCTCTCTGTGGCTTATAAAATAAGCTGCCAGTAATTAAAATTTCCACCACTGACCACTAGTGGCTTCCAGCAGAATTCAGCTGAAGAGGGGGAAATGGACAGAACACTGTTTAGCCAATTTTAAGAGATGGATGAGAAAAAGCATGTGTGCTTCTTGTGAAATTTGGGAGAATTTAGGCATGAAAAGCATAAAATCTCATTTTATAAAACTCTGCTTCACTTGGCACCTCGTTCTGCAAGGTCCTCCCTCTCACCATTTATCCTGACATTCCCCAAGCACTTTGATACGCGCTGCTGAGGCTCATCCATCTGGGTGAGGATGAGGAGTTTCAGCACCCAGTGCACTCCTTCCTTGCCAGGTAGGTTATTTCCTTCACCTACCAGTTCCTGGGGCAGCTTCCTAAGAGTCCTCGTCACTTATCCCAACAGGACAAAATTCATAGCAAAAGATAACACCCATTGTGTTTAACATACAGCTGAAAGTACTGGAGCTGTGTGTAGGAGTCAGCAAGTGAAGCAGGGGTCCCAGCCACAGGAAAGGAGGTCCCTTGTACTCTCCCCTCAAACAGGGACAGACACTTCCTTTTCCCCTCTTGAGCATCCAAACCACTAGACTGGGAGCTTTTTTTTTTTTTTGCACAGGGCCTCCTCCAAGTCTCTCCTTGTGAAGCTGTGAAGAAAACTGGCTAGATTGCCTGAAGTGGGGAGAAGCCCTCTCATCTCTGGCACAAAAACTGCTTCAGCAAATTCTCCAGAGGCCTTTTGTAGCAGCAGAAACCTCTCTGGGGTGACTGGAAGACTGTGTCTGTGCCATATGACTTATTTACACTAACCAGAGATGTCTGGGCTCTTGCCAGGAACGCCATACCTAGTTTATCTCAAAAGGCTTAGGAAGGTCTGCACCAGACCAGCAGGACATTCTTCCTTGCCACCCAGGGAAGAAGCTGGATTTAAGACTCAGTCCAACTATTGCATGAGGCATCTCTCTGCAGCACTACTTAATTCACACCACGTAAACAAAAGGAGCTCAGATGCTTAAACCAGGGGTTTGACCATGTAGGGACCAGGTGTTTGACCATGTAGGGACCTCCAAAAGCCATGATATTTTTAAGCATTTAGACTTTACTTATCCAGGGCTAGGGAAGATGAAATGGTCCTCTGCAGACAGTTAGTGTGTGGAAGTCTTATTTAATTTGTGAGACTTAAAATTGTCATCAGATTTCAAGCTGAATTTCACTTGCAGGGGCGATAGTGGCAGAGCTAAGAAAACATATCCCGATTACCCTGTTCTCCCATCTGCCCAGAAAGACCAGGCTACCCATGCCATATTTCTGTTTAAGTAATTAAGGAGGCCCCAGACTGTCGCTGTTATCCCCAGGGACGGCGAGAAGAACGTGCATAGAGATCTCAGGAGAATATGGCTGAAGCCTTGTTTAATGAAAATCCATACTTTTTATAGCACAGTTCACAAAAGAGAAATGACATGATTGGTTCTCAGGTTACCGAAATAATTGGATGAGCGGTAAAACACTCATTTCCAAATATTATTCTTAAAGAAGAGAAATAATCTTCACAGTTCTTAAAACAATTCTGCAGCTGCAAAATAACTTACTTTTCTCTAACTGCTTTCTCATGAGAAAGAAGTGTTTCACAGGAAAATTCCTCTGCTAGCTCTTCTTAGCATCTACACCAGACTGTTAACTGATTTAATAAATATCCATTTTTCCCACCTTTTTAAATTCATTTTTTGAGATATTGTTCTTGGTCAGTTGTGAATGTATCAGCAAGTCTGTTAATCAGCCAGGCTGGCCAAAAAGCTATCCATCAATACACCTACCTTCTTTCCGACCTGCAGGGTTCCTTGCAGTCAGAATCCTTCAAAGTCATAGAGGGGGAGGGGAAATGGGGAGATAAAATAGGTGTTTATTTTGAGAATATTTTGTCCATGAGATTTAAGAGATTTTTCTCTCTTAAAATATCTGTGCCTTCAATTACTCTGCAAGATCATAAGCATTCATCCCTCAAATCACTGAGGATAACGAAAGGAATCGAAAACAACACGAAGCACTGGAAATGAGAGGGTAGTTTCTGTCCCAGAGCTATTTTATTAGAGCGATTATCCTGCAGTAGCCTTCAGAAATGACAAGCGGCTCACTAAATCTCACAGAATCTGTGAGAAAGAAATCTCTGAAGATATCCAGGGGCTGAAGGATGAAAAATAAGTCAGGGCCAGCTGTTATGTATAAAACAACTGCCTCAGCAGGATATGAGTATTCTAAGCCTCAAACATCTTGAGAGTCTGGGAGACAACAAAGTGGTTCCCACTTCACACATCAGTCAGTCAGCCTCCTGACTAATAAATCCTTGACAAATGCATACCCCAGGCATTTAGCAAATATCTGTGAATTAGGCTTTATAAGGAGGGGCAGTCCCTTCACAATGTTCTTTTGAACGCAATCCCACAACAGCTGGCACTGGGAATTGTTAGTGCAAATCATCTGGATATGTGGGACCTTCATAACCTATGAAATCTTGGTAAGGGAGATCTATCTGCAGAAGGCTGATGGGCTAAAATCACAGCAGTCAGGCAACATGACAGCTCTTCCAGCCTCTGCTAGAAGCACACACAGCTTCTCCACCCTCAGCTGAGCACTTTGGAAAGGGAGAAATCTCTCCAAGGCCGATAGCAAAAAGTTTTACTCAATACTAAGTAGAAGTAAGTGATCCAATCACAGCTACCTGCTGGGATGAATCGTGCTTGTTTATAGAGATTGGAATTGCTACAAGGTATCTGCTGTGCTTTTAATTCTTGCTAATTTTGTTTAGCTCATCTCTTCTAATTTGCATGCAGAGCACAGGTTTCTAACATGAACAATTGTGTGAGTTAAAGAAAGAAAACCTAAGCAAACAGACTCTTTTCTGGGAAATGAGGCTGTGCTCATTAAAGTATTTCTTTTCAAAACAAAACAGCACTGTGGTATTCTCTAGGTTGCTTAGGAATTTTGTAACACCTTAAAATTGTTATCAAGTATGGTAATTTTTCCTTCTTTTGTTTTAGAAAAGATTACTGAAGTATCAGTCCTTTAGACTGAGCATTGCAAATAAATGTCAGCACTGTGATTTTCACGTTGAATGATGTATTGATTTACACCATCAATCTGTGGGCATGGTTGGGTTTGGCTGCCCCTGAGGTATATATAATCCTCCTCCAGTCTGTGATGCTCCAGTGTACTTTGGGGGTAAGGAATAATGGAAATCACATCACAAACACAAAATAATCTGCCTGTCTTGCACATCAGGTCTCACTTTGCCTGTACACTGCTCTTGTTCTTCAAAAGCACAAGAAATCTAAATACTTTCTAAAATTAATTATTTGTATCAGCTCTGGGTAATCTATGGCAACCTCATTAAACAGGGAATATTTACAGAAACAGGAGGCATGCATTGACCCTTGTGAAGGAAGCTGCCATATCAGCATGACAGTCTGAATTTACAACAGGTACAATCTTCTTCATCGATTGCTCCGTTCCTGGGAAAGCAACTTGCAAAGTCCTGACAATTTCCCTTTGCATCACCAGTACCATCATCAGGCATCAATAACACTATTAGAAGCACCATTAACCTTCTGTGGCCTTGGCTTAACAGTGCTCTGTGCCAGATCCACAGCACAGCTGACTGAAGCACAACTACACTAGAAATGAGGTGCCCAAATTCAAGAACCCATTCCAGCCAATATCCCCCTTCCCAACCTGCTGCTTTGCAGCTGTAGACACCTAGCCTGTTCTACTCTGTGGGATTTGATGTGCAGCATACTGATGTGCTGTGTGGACACTGCAGTCCTGCCCCAACTCTTCTTCTTCCAGTCAGCAGCAGGCTGGGGCAGCAGCACAGCCCAGCACTCCCCAGCCACTGAGGGTGCAGAGCAGGGACACAGCCAGAGGCCGGTGCCACCTCCATTCCGGCCTGCAGAGGCACCTCTGCCTACCCCTTGGGCAACAGCAACCAGGTGCTGCCCTCACTAAGAACAACAGTGATGGGGAGAAGTCCCCTCTGCTTCTTGCATCTCCTGTTGCAGTTGGCAGGGGCAGATCAGCTGCCTGCTGCTAAGGAGAGACAGATGTACCCCTAAGCACAGTATGCATGCACATGGGGAGCTACCTCATGAAACTGAGCAGAAGCTGCATTTTCCCATCTCCTATTCTGCCCCACCATAAACTTGGCTGAAGCTGGGCTCCTGTGCAGCTAAGAAAGGCTCAGGACATGAAGAGACCAAAAAACAAAGAGAGAGAAATAAACCTGCCCATGCACCAGGAAGAGGAGCTGTCCTTGGAAAAGGGACACAGCCCCATGCTCAAACCTGCATGCCAAGGGATGCTCAAAGATTTTGCATGAAAGAGCACAAGGACAAAGGGTATAAACAAGCTAAGTCTGTTTGTGGAGTTGATTAGTGTTTTAAACCAAGACTGCACACATATCTCTCCTGGAATTTACTTAATTTATTCAATGATGTAGAAAAGAATACAGGACCCATCATCCCCAGGCTGAGCTGAATTTTCAAGGCTTACAGAATTTATATGGCATAAGGAAGTGAGTGACACTTCTCAGAATTGAATTTTATGGCTCCCCATATACCTTTGTTTTCTTCTTGTATTTAAATTGCCTTAATCCAACACTTGAAATTATAGACATTCTGATGAAAAGCAACTCACAAGGCTCACAACTGGCTGTGAGCCATTGCTAGAGAGAACACAAAGGGCTGGACACAATTTTTGGTCTAAAGTGGTGATAGCATTCATTCACTTGCTCTCCAAGCTGCCCACATACAGACCTTAAAGCAGCGCTTAAATATATCACTTAAAACTTCATAATGTCTTGGCACATCTCTCTATAAAAATCAGCCAGTAGCTTTTAAAAGACATTTGAATCTTCCTCGAAGTTAGGCAGGTGGGTTTGCCAAAACCCATGCAACAGTAGTCATATATACACGGTGTCATTGATACTACTGAAAAGTTCACTATAGAAAATTTAAATATTTAATGAGGAGTAAAAAGTACATGGGTGTATTTTTTTTTAAGGCAAACACAGTACTCCAGGTATGTCCCTTTAAATGGGACTTCAGAGTATGTGAGGTTACTTTAGCCAACCTTTGCTTTTTCTCAGTCAATTTTTACTCAGTTGCAGCCTGCATGTTTTCTCCCTCACTCATTTTGGATGATGTTATTTTCTTCTCAAAGTTTTAAAACTTATCAGCTCCTTCACATTTCTTTCATTTGAAAACAAGGTTGAAAAATGCATGGAAACGTATCTACTCCACTACAGAGTTCCCTTTGGAAACATCCAACCTTGTGGCATGTTACTAGTCATTATGGGGTAGAGATACACTATTGCTAACATCTGTATTTCTTACTGAAAATCCTGTAATATTTATTGTTTCATCTACAAAAAGCTGTTTCTTGCAACAAAGTGATTACGAGACAATCTTTTTATATACTTTTTACATAAAAGTGCAGACGCACATGTAGTAATGCTGAATGCTCAAACAGAACTAAAAATTAGCAACAATATATTTCTAGGGCATAATATTCTCCTATACTAACATCTAAGTTCTAGCACTGGTTGTTCCTCAAGACTGCATGGAGCTACTGCCACAAAAATAATCAAAGAACAGGTAAGGCTACAAATACAGTCTCCCTGGGATTTTTTGGTAGAGGAGCCAAAACTTGAATAACATTATTACTTCACTAAGAAGTTATACAAAAGTTGGCTTTGGTCCACTGTGATTCCCTCAGTGAGGAAAGGTTCAACACTTCTCCTCAGAAGACATGATCTCTGTTCTGCACTTCTGGAGAACTATTACGCAAGGCAGTGGGTATTACATCTGGGAATGGTCCTTCAGACAGGTCTCAGAATTCTTTTTGTTTACAGTATTTTCTTCTCAAGAAATTATCATCTCATCTCAGAGAGACAATCATCCTTTCAATACAAAGAATTACTTAATTTCCCTGACTCACTGGTAAAACCAAAAAGCTAAGTGCTTAACTGCATGTCAAACTGAAAAGTCACAGTTCTCTTCTGAACACTGATTCCAACTATAAGCAAGGCAAAAAATCCAGACCAAGCTGTAGATCAGATGCTGATCCCATCATGTGGGCCACTCTCCTTTAATAGCAAAAGAACTTTGTTTTCCAGCAGAAATCTTCACCGTAGGCCTGTGATAGGGACAGGGGCTCATGATATTACATGAGTTTGGGTTTTCTTGCTGTTTAAAAAGTTTTTCTCAATCTTATGGCTTCATTTGTGATCTTGAACCTCTGAAGGATAATAGGTTGGGAGAGTATCATTGCAGACCGACAGCTCTTCAGTTCCAAGCTTCAAGTGAGCCTGCATTGGGCTGGATTCACCCTTTGGCACCATGCAGTTTATCAGTTGCAGCTCTTTGGTGAAGCAGAATTCAATCTGGCCAATTGTTTGTGCTTTTTCACCCTAGAAACACGAAGGGTAAGATCAGTCTCATGGGGAGAAGAAAATACATCAATTCTTCAGCTACATTGCCCTATGTATAGAATACAGTCATGGTTATTTGTGTATTTACCAGATGAAGCACAAGAGGCATCCACTCTGAACAGCTTATAGTACATACTGTTACTCAGTACCAATCTGGGGAGTTGTCTAACAAGTAAGCCTCGTTATGAAAGGCTGTGACACCTTATCCTGGCTTTTACTCATCTGCACAGTGCACAGAAGCTGTTCAACTTCATGATGAGCTCAGGCTGAACTCTGTGAATATTGAAGGGTTCATGCAACCAGAAAGACACTTTTCACCAACTCTTCATAGCCGGACAGGAATTGAGGCAAATAACATTCTCCATAAATGAGAACAGAAACTAAATTTTATAATAGCTTTTATAGAAAAGACTACAGAACCAAGCTGTCAGGAGAAATGTTATTTTTGGACTACAGGACAGGCTAGGAAGAAAAATTCTGACCATGAAAAAAGCAGGTAGGCATGGGGGCCTGTCATGTTGCAAAAAGATTACAGGAAAATCCCCCAAAATGCTCAGGTCGAACAAAATGTGGAAAAAAAATGGGTTTGAAACAATTAAGCAGAAAAAGATACATGCAAGGCAAAAGTAACTGGGGGGAGGATTTTTTTTTTTTGTTTGGAGTTTGTGTTATTGGGGGCATTGTTTGTTTTAGGGGTTTTTTTATGTTTTGGGGTTTTTTAAAGAAATTTAAGAACAGAGAGTGTGTCTAACATATTTCAAACATCAAAGTACCTCCATCATGCATTTCAGGCATGGACATGGCTAGAACTCTGAAAAAGGCCTGTCTTCAAATAACTGAGATGTAGTTTTTCATTTCTATTACCCAACACCTTCAGCTGTTAAGTACATGAGATCCAAGCTGTAAATTACTTTCATATAATTGGAGCAGTATCCCAAGGGTACTAAAAGCAATGGCAGAACAACAGAGCTAGAAACTAGAGTTTGTGTTAGTCTGTATTTCTTTAATGTCAAAAGGTGGATCACTGTACCACTCACATTCAACTAGTACTCCTTTGTTCCTTAAAGTAACTCGTAAACACATTCTAAAAATATTGTAACCTATAGACTTTTTTCATGTTAAAAAACATATGAATACAGAAACCTCAGAGCATTACTAAAGCAAATGAGTTGACAACATACTCCAATAGCAACTGTATCTTAGCAAGTTTTCATAAATTGTCGCCTGTGTATGGGCAATAACTCTGCCAAGTGTTTTGTAGTAAATCACCTTTAACAAGCTGAGATAAAAAGGAACCACTTACAAGAGTGAAAGCTAACCTTGTGGGTTTTGTTTTCTACTTTATTTTCTATAAATGTAGAGTAACCTAGGTGAAAAAAAAGGAAAGAAAGAACTCTACAACCTACACATGTAATTGTTCAGAATATTATTTTGTTCCTTCAAAGGCACTTTTGGTTCAGATATGGTGACCTACACTTTACAACACATTGTCTTTGTGTACCACCATCTCTACTGCATCATGATGCACAGCACAATCGTTGGCAAGGAAAAGTAAAAAGAAATGGAAATCTGAGACATGACTGGCTCAAAAAGAAAGACTAGACTGACCCTGAACCACAGTGAAGCTCAAAATGCCTTTTTGTACCTGTTTAGATATGGGATTTCTGGAATAATCTCAGAGACAAGCTTCTGAGCTGCTTTATTTCGGAAGGATTCTGTTCACTGAGTAACGTCTTCATACAGAACACAAGAGCCATGCTCAGTGAAAGGAAGGCTACTGCTGACAGCAGTACCCTCGCCAAGGCTGACAGTCACTGGCTCCATTCAGCTCACTCTTGTAGGATTTAGTAATCTGCCATGCAGCAATTAAATTTTAGCAGGCACAGTGGAAAGTGCTCAGCTACAGCAATACCTCTGGCATGGTGGTTACAGAACTCATGCAAGAGATACAGGTTTAAATCTTTTAAGATGGAGACCTTTAAAACCCAAGTCCAAGAATCAAATAATATCTACATGCAAACAGCTGTATACACAAGGAACACTGAGACCTAAGTTTCACCACACTGAAGATTTTTCACTCTTATTTTTGTTTTATTTTTGAAAAAAAAAATGTTGGTTTTTTGTTGTTTTTTTTTTTTCCATTTTGGGAAGTTAGGGGAGTTTTTACCTCTTCTGGAGGAAGGCATTGGATCTTTGGTGTTACACCATAAAAACTCGTAAGAGCTTCCTTTATAGCAGTCATCTGAAAAAGTAAAAAGTTTATAGAGATTAACAGGTCATGAATACATCTTCCAACAGCTGCCACACTGGTTAAACTCCCCAAAACTTTTATAAAAAGCACAACCTTAAAGAACTGAACAGTTTTTAAAAGCTCATTTGTTCTACAGAAATTAGTTGACTCCTACTGAAAAAGGGTGCATGCATATGATTTTGTTTTATAAAAGGTTGCCTCTTACCTTGTAATATGAACTGCTTGGCTTTATTCCAGCTTTCAAGAGACAACTGAAATAAAGATAAAACATTTTCTCCATGTTTCCTGTATGCAAACATACCTTCATAATCATTAGGTAAAACAGAATCTTAAGAACCTGTCAAGCATTACAGTGATGGGAGCAAGGGCAATTGTCTTCCCTTCTTTGCCAGCCTATGAAAGGCCTTTTTATGAAAGGCCACTTCCCATCTAACTTGGTAGGGTCAGGAAGAACCCTTTCCCACACTTTAAACTGAGGAGCTGGAGTAGTTCAGTCTTCAGACATAGCTAGGGGAAAGGGAGTTTCAGAATGCTCTGTTCATTGCCAGGTAGGGCATGCAGTTAAATCGCTTCCTTTCCCCTGCCTTGAGACATTTGCCTGTGCTCCAGCCACTGCGGAGGGCTCAGGGACAGACCTGTGAGGGTGCTCTAGGCACCCTCATATTCAAACACTGGATGGGCTTCCTGTGGTGGGAGACACACAGCACACCGGGAGAGGGATACAGCACGTCAGGCTGGATTGAGGTTAGTGTCAGGGCAGAAACTTTTCCTAATAAATACGGTTTTTAAGTGGAAAAGTAGGTCACATGAGAGAAATGAGGTAATGATCAAGAACCTCTAGCCTGTGCACCCCTTCCTTTAGGTTCAGTCCTGAGGGGAGTCCACATGTCCACAGTGACAAGACTCAGGACCTAACATGTGATGAGCCTGTGAGTCCCAGCTTCTTCTGTAAGAAGTGGGAATAGTCAGTATCTTGCAGGATTTAATCCACAAATGCTGATAATGCTCAACCCTTCCCTTCCAAGGTCATTTTTGGAACAAGGAAGATTTTACCCACCTGACTAAAGGACAAGCTGTTTCTCACTGTC
Organism: Lanius collurio; assembly: GCA_020086605.1. Taxonomy (NCBI): domain Eukaryota; kingdom Metazoa; phylum Chordata; class Aves; order Passeriformes; family Laniidae; genus Lanius; species Lanius collurio. The sequence continues at coordinate 21,071,882 of JACBWW010000002.1, read as the reverse complement.
ATTTTACACTGGATATAAAGAGGCCAATAAAATAGATGAATGTTCTGTTAATTCTTACAGAACTTTGCATGATGTCCTCTTTTTAATAATTTGCTTTTTGGACACTTTTTTTTAATCACTGTCATTATTTTTTCCCATTCAACTATAAGTGATATACAGTGAGAATATTGGCCGTCTTTTTGTTTTTCAGTAAAGATAAAATTAAAAATATTCATTTCCACAATAGATAATAAGCTTTGAGCAATTAATTTCAACATGCTTCAGGATCTACTCTTTTGCAGTGTTGCACATGCTGATACAGAGTCACATCATTGGTCACTGTGCCATCTGTAAATGTTTTAGTCACACTATCACAGCTACTTAGGCAATTGACTTAGACATTATTAATTTTAACATTGCATATGACATGCCCAACACTGTGTTCAGAAAAAATCTGCTACAGTTTTAAAAGATCTACAAAACTGAGGTGGGAGGGAAGACTTATTTCCTTTGTGCATATGCAAAATAAATGAGACTTTGCCTAGGAGATTGCTTAGACAGGACACTGGCAGAGCATAAACAGAATGGGCTGATTTGGGGTTTCCTTGGGGTTGTTTTATTGAGTTTTTTTAAAGGTATGTTTCTTGGTACAGAACTATTTCCTCTCTCAGACACTGTCCTCTTATACAGACAGACAATTTGTGGTCAACAAATCTAAGTCAAACATCCTCTCACCCATACCAAGCACTGATAAGGAAAGGACTTCAACCTTCTGGCATTCACCTGCAGCCAGAAGCATGCAAACAGTGTTTGGACAAGCCACAACAGTCTCATCAAGATTATGAATCTGGCATGGCCAGTGCTTTGGAATCACGAGGAGAAGTTAGCCCCTAGGACAACGCACTGGAGTTGTTAGAAAGGACAGCAGAGGACTGCCTGCAGCGACTGAACACCACCCTCATAACCTCCTCTCTTGCTGTTGCCTCTCAGCCTTTTCCCAGGATGTCCTGCATGCTTTTGCCTGCAGCTTGTCTTTTCCGCCGAACAGAGCACTGTCTTAAAAACAAGTGTTTGGGGCTCAGCATGACTCAGAAGTTTGGGGGGTTTTGTCTCATGATGTAGAACATTACAGGTACCATAGCTTTTGGTATCAAGATATAGCCTGTGAAACTTCTCAAAAATTCACTGGCTCACACTGTCTAAACAATGCTGTTAAGGATGCTGCTGGCTTACCTGACTCTGAAGACACCAGAGACTGCTCCTCAGGGTGAGAACTGCTCCTCTGAATGTCAGTACTAAAAATAATTTACACTAATACTCATTTCCTCTCTACCTTCAGATTTTTAGACTTTCATTTTAGGCTAGATTTGAAACTTTTAGAAACTGTTTGAAATAAATGGCAGATCATCAAGTTTATTTACATACCCATTGAGATCAACACGCTGGTAGAGTTCTAAGGCTTTACCAAAGTACTTTTTCTGAGAATTAAGGACCTCAAGTGTGGCTGCACAAGTGCCATGTTTGTCCCACTCATGTTTCCTATAGAAAAAAGCAAAATGCAAATTTTAGAACACATTATTTGCAAATATATGTGCTGTACAAGCTAGCCATTATACTTAAATCAAGCATCTGAAGGGCTACACATGTGGAGTAGGACACTGCACTCAAATTCATTGAACATGCAAAAAGTAAACCCAATCAAGATCACTCCCACCATTTCAGTTACAGCAACATCTATACATTCAGGAAGTAAACGTCTCATGCTCTTATGATCTCTCAGTGTATTTACACAGAGATCAGAATGCAAACAATTTGCTTAGAAAACTACCATCTCTAAGCTTTTTGTAAGTTTTAGTAGAACCTTTTGTGTTAAATGCACTTTCAAAGCACTACATTTTTTCTGAATTCCAAAACCTAAGCCTTATTTTGGGTGAAACAGTAAAATTGCACAAGCTGCTAAGATTTTAACACCAACTTTTATGCTGGCCTGTGGCAGAATTTTCACAGGCCTCCTCTTAAGTCTTACTTCTACTCTACCATCCATTCTCCCACGAGCAGGGAACAGAGAGCCAGAGAAAGAAATTCTTGCAGTGTACCGTAGACAAACTCAAACAGGACAAAAACTGGGAAAAAGACAAAAATGTTCCTATCAATTCCAAAGTACATGGAAAGACTAAGCAGTATAATCTTTATTGACACTGTGGATGCCTTTTTTTTTTTTAATTCTTTTCAAATTTTCACAAGCCACTTGTACTATACAGGTATCAGTTCAGCAGATATACATAAAGATTATCTGTCAAAAACTCCTGCCATCATCACAGCATCCTGTGACCTTACGATGCCTGAAGTACATCATCAAAAAGCAGAAAAGAAGGACAATTATTATTCACTTGAAAGCCTGCCCTGGTATTGTCCATTTGTAATAAAAACTTCAGATTTTTCTTAAGGAATGAAAACATCTTAAAAGAGTATGTTTGGATCTAGAGAAATAGCACACTACCCCTGAACAGAGAATTAATAAAGCAACTGTTGTGTCAGGAGATTTGAGGCAGGGGAGAAGATGCTTTATGATTTTCACTGTATCTTCCCAAATTTAGCCTTGCAGATAGTTCTCATCTTAGCTGTAACATTCAATACAACTGCATGTCAAATGGATTGTTTACTGCTTGGAAGAGTCCAGTTTCCATGGGTAGATTTCTCCATAAGGGATTTTAAATTACTAATGAGAAAAGATACCACAGTTTTAAAGTAAATACAAGCCCTTTAAGGGGTAAACTTAGCAAGAGACAGAGTTTGCTTGGATGAGAAGCAGACAATAGCCAAATCCAAAGGGCTACTGAAAGAGCAGTAAGCTGGAGGCAAGGCTTTGCACGTAGGATGGTAATTTTAATTCAGAGAACGTATGCATGCACGTGTGTAAAACTAATGATGAAGTGCTTGTCTTTTGAAGGTTTCAGTAACACTTGTATTTAAGCATCCTGCTCTTCCTAAAAAGGTGGCAGAAATAGAGGGCCAAAGATCTGGCATTCTAGAAGCCTGTGATTGCTACCATGGAACTGCTACTGGAGTGGTTTGGTGCAGTCTGCACTGACAGTGCCTGTGCACCATCATCTGCAGCAAGCCAAGAATGCACCAGGCCCAAGTGTTTTAACCAGTCCTGTGAGTTTCCACGATGGACAGAGACTTTATTCTCCACAAAATACTTACTGATTTTAAAATGGTACTCCTCATAGTGTTACTTTATTTTGCAGCACAGCTACGTAAAATAAATAAATAAATAAATAGATACTGAGAACAGCTATGAATAGTCTTGAAGGCGCCCATCCTTCTGCACCTCTTGCACTCACAAGCTTGGTGGTAGCACAGAGCTGCTGTCAGTAACTTCACTGAACAAAGAGGCGACTGCCATGACAGAGAGCATTCTATTTCTCTATCTCATCTTCTATGAGGAAGCCCAAAAGAAAGCTCTCTCAAGGCCAGCAACACAGTGAAACTAGCTAGGGAAAGAGACCTGGAAGTTGCTCTTGCAGCTATCTGTGAAATCCCAGGAGTGCTACTGCTAATCACATTTTATGTGTCAACAGCAGCTGTTTTTCCTCCCTGGGGACAAAGGAAGGAAACACTCTCTCACTAAGTTTCACTTCTCCAAAACTCCTGCCATAGCCCTGTCTTCAACAGCTGCATTTAAAAGAGAACAGATATATACTGTAAATGAGACTAGTAAGAAACGCTGCTTTAGTGGCCTCCTGGACACTTCTTCTCATGCACAACATCTCACCCAAAGAACTACTCAGAAGGACTTTTTATAAAATAATATCCAAAATGCTTTTTAGAGCTTTTTTATACTCACCAGAACTGGGTGCGATTCAGAGATGAATGAAGCACATCAGGCCAGTACTGTCTCATGTCTGACATAAGATCCTAAAAATATCACAATTAATAAATGCACCTACAGCATTGAAAAGCTATTTCTTAGACAATCTACATATATTGATACATTTTCTACAACTGAAGCCTCATCTCTCAGTGTCCATAACTGAAATATTTAATTGAAGAAAAATAAAAAGTCTCTTTACCCCATGTTCTGAAAATGCTGTTGTCAGAGGTAACAGGTACACCTACCTAAATATCTGAGCATACTGATACTGACACACTGCCTCAAAGCAAAACTTTCCTTCAGCTGTCCCTGCAGAAGTTGTTCAATCATGCAGCTTTTCACATTTGTCAGCTCAAGTCTCTTATCCCTGGTTACAACACGCAAATTAATTTTGTTGAAATTAATACATTGGGGTATTTTAAGTAGAAAAAGAAAAAAAAAAAAGGACTAATGCTCTAGTAAAAAAAAATACAGAAAACAGTACTCTGAACTCTTACTTTCTTTGTTTTGATTTTGCAGCAGAAAATGTGAAAAGAGAGCACAAACTGACTGAATCTTTTTCTTTTCACAGGTACTTCTTTGCCACTGCAGATCCAGCACTCGTGGGGGGTGGAACTCAGATTTTTTTAAGGAGGATGTAGCTGAATGAGCCAAACTGCATGTTTACAAAATCAAGTAAGTACAGCTGCTAATGATCACAAGGACTGCAACTTCAAGTAGTACCAGAAGCACTTAAAGAATTCCTGGAGTCCTTAACAAACTATACCTCTCAATAAGCATTAAGAGCAATATTATAAACTGCATATTTTTTCATTTAGGGTGGGCAAAAGAAATTACATTTAGCTCTGCTTGGTATGTCTGGTTTTGTTTTAAATACCTTGATCTCAGTAACATTGAAATGCCATGTCCTGTTACAGTCTTCAGCTCTGTCAGGCCTAGGGAAGCAAAATAAAATTGAAACAAAGATGTCTCCTAACTCACTAATGGTAGCTAACATAAGCCTGAATTTTAAATATGCAGGATTATAGCTGGAGATTTTACTTAAAAATGCAAGTAAACCATCAGAATCTACAGTGGTTTAGAAGTAAAACCTTCAAGATATTAATTATGGCCAAAAGATTTCTCACAAAGATTCAGAAGATGGCCAAAAGATTTCTTCATTATTTCTTTGTTTGGCCCTTTGGTCTCTTTCATTCTATATAAAAGTCATATGGGTGTGCCAGGGATTTAGAAGAGTCTTGCACATGATGCCACTGGTGTCACCAATGGTGCTGACCTCGTAAATTGCTGCACCTTCTGATGTTTCTGCAAGTATCACCAAGACTCACTGGGAATCTATACATAATGCTATTCACTTTTCCAGGAGGCATAGCTTAAACTCCTGTACTGATTTTAACCTGTATTTGTCAGGAAAAATTTTGAATTGCTGCCATTGACACCAATTCCAGTAAGTTGATTCCTTTGAAGCAAATTAGTTTTTCCTATACTTTTGCAGTATTTGTGTGGAGATAAGATACTTAAAGCCACAAGCAGTCATGAGATACCAAATTATTTTTACTCAGAGAGATGAAAAAAAGAAGGGAAACTATAGTTCCCTTTCTTCTTAAGACTGTTCCTGATCTTATGAGGACATGTATAAATAAAATGCTTATGTGGCCAGAGGATTTTAACAGTTCAGTGAGTCATGAGATACAGAAGTGTATTTCAGTTTTATGTCAAACCATAGGGTTTTCATTTTGTTTAAAGGAATCATAAGGACAGATTAGGATCTCCAAAAACCTCACAAAAAAACAACAAACCAAACCAAACAAAAACACACCCAAAAAAATAAACAAACCAAAACTCAAAAAACCCCCCAATCCAACCAACCAACTCCCACCCAATAAAACCAAATCCCTAAACATCCCGGTACAAAATCTGTTTTTTCCCTTCCAGGTTGAAATAAAAACACTCTATGATCATACCACAATCCATGGATTGTCCAGTACTTTGGAGGGTCATGACAATCATTAGCATTCATCTGTAGCAAACAAAAGCACAGAATATTTGTTGCATGTGTCCAGGAATAAAGGTTTAAAGGGAAAAGTAAAACCTCATTTGCTCATGGCCCAAGGTCCTACTGTGACATGCTAACTTTTACTTGCCAAGTCAGGAGCTGGTGAACTCCAGTTACTTGAAGCTGTCGTGGATTACGTCACTTAGGGACCCCCTAGCATTAAAATTTTGAAGCAGATCAAGTGAATACTGGGACATTCTGAACAGGCAGTGTAAAAAGAAGACAAAAGGACAGGTTCTGAGGTAACAGGAAATAGCCCAATCCATGCTAAATGAACAGAGCTTTATCTGCCTTTATAATATTCCAGGTGGCAGCTCTCTGTATTTCTCTCCTCACCACATCCTTTCAAGGAGTGCAGAGCCATTAAAATAAAAACATGCAAAACAAACAATTACATTAGACAAGCACACAACCCTCTTAAAGCATAGAGGAGTAGTGTTCTCACTGTAATAAAAGTGAAAAATACAAAGAAGAGATTAAATGTGTTGCTTATTCCAAGTAAAACTGACATGTTTTAGAGATTTTGACTTGAGGGACAAAAGAATGGAGAGAAAAAGAAAGACTAAACACCTTCCCACAGAAACAAAAAACAGAGCCTTCAACAAAAACTGTTGATAATATAGGAGAAATAGCCTACATATTATTTTTTAGATCAGAGACATATCCCTGAAAAGAACAAACCGAAAAAGTCCATGTCACACATCACAGAATACCACTATTGTATTTTTCCCAGATTATTCTTCTTAGCAATTAGAGCTCTTTTAAGTAAACACTTTTTGCCATTAACTAACAACCTCCTCAGACATTCTTTTCCCATAATAATAGCTTTCCTTTTCGGCTCTGCATTCTGTCTTAATTATGCCACAATGCCTTTTATGTGGTGCCAGAGCAAGACCAGAATGTAGAGAAGAGTAGAGACAGGCCTGTAATCGAACTAATTGCCTTCCACACGCCACAGACTAGTGGCAGCAAATCTGCAAGTTCTGCAAGACTTTCTTGTTCTGTGTCCATTTCCTTCCTCTCCTCTCTTGCCACCAACAATACAAGCAATTATACCCAGCAACAGCTTTTTTTCCTGAAAGGAGTATTTTGAACAAACACACACTGCAAATACCTAAACAATATTGCTCCTGTCACGATACAAGCTTTGTGGAGCTGGAAGGGTTTGGCTATCTAGCCCAAAGCACAGCATATTAATAGTCAACAGCTTGCTCAAGTGAGGTGGCAACAAAAACAGTGCAACTGTGCTCCTTATTCAATCTTTAACTGCAGTTGTCAGACATGCTAATGATTTTGAACACCCAGAGCATTTTAAACTTGGAATCAGTTCTCCCCTATCATGGCACTGACCTTCCTAGCAGTTTCTCTATGTGTTTGTGACTCCCGGTGTTACCCTGCATGCTGGCAGAACTGCGAGGTCAATGCAACCTACAACACATTAGTTCACACTCTGCATGCTTTGGCCAGCTTCATTCAACCTCCTTTTTAATTGTAGTCTTGCTATCTTTCCAATGCTCATTTTAAATCAGCACTATAAAAAATACAAATGCTGGTCTGCAAAGCTGAGTACCCCTGCTTGCAAAAACACCTCTTCTCAGCCTTCCCATTTATCATAGACTGATTACTGGAGAATTGATTCAACCTCAGGCAATCACAGACTTGAAACAGAGCTATAAATAGTTATTTTCAAGTGTGCACTGGACCCCAGAAAGCCCTATATACCTAGATAATTTGAAAAAGCAGCATGAACCATGTAAAACTGAGCAAAGTGCTGTGAGGCTGTAGAGTACCTGCCAAGCTGAGGGAATGCTACAGCAAAGGGATCAGCCTATTTGTAACAGTAAGACGTTGCACAAATAGCATGTGCCAGAAGCATGAAAGCTTTTATCATCTCCAAAATGCCAAAAAGTGAAACACATTCAACCTGTCACAGAAGTGTTACCGGTAGATCTGCTCAACTTACAAACCCCTTAGTACAGCAGCTGGTAAATGTGAGAGTAGTGCTTCTGGAACACACATCAAGCTGAAATCTTCTAGGAAGTGAAATATTTAATCCTGCTCTTCCTTCCCAGAATCTTGCTAAAGTAGGCCATCTTTTTAATTAAGATAAAGTGCAAGTTGTTTTGTAATGAAACATGGCAACTGCTAAGAAAAATCCTTGCTTTTCAAACTGTGGAGAGAGTTCATCTCTTCAACTACTTCCCCTCAAACAGTGTCCAGTTACTCCCCTTTCTCCTTCTCCCCACCTCTTGCCTAAAACAAATGAATAAATGAACCAAATTTATAAGGTTGCTGAAAAAAACTGGGAGGCAAATAAAACATATTTCTTTCTTACTGAATACCTCTAGCAGGAGCTGATAAGCTAAAGCTTTTCACAAGTTTTCCTTACAGAATAAAAAGACCCACAAAACCATCTAAACTAGACCTTATTCACAGAAAACTTGTAAAAATTTTAGACATGTTATCTTACAAGTTACATAGACATTAGGGAAAACATTTCTTTTGTTCCAGAACAGGTAAGAGTTGAAATTACTTTGACACACCTGGCTTAACATAGAAAAGAAATAGCAAAGAATCAAGCAAAGATCAAAGAACTTTTTAATCTAATGCTAGATCACAGTAGTGTACTGCCCTCACTTTAGCCGCTTTAATTCTTTCTGTATTATGTGACTACTTCTATTTTTACCAAAAAAGACGGAAAAACAGTGTTTCTATTCTTCATTTAAGCCTTTGCTAAAAAATTATTGCCAAAGCCTGAACTTAGGAAAATTTTTTTATCTCATATTAAAAAAAAATCTGTTGCTTAACACAACATTCAAACTTGAATTCAGACTGTTCTGTTCATTACTCTATTCTATTGTCCTTTTTTTGACTCTGTCCCTTGATCAGCACATATGTGCAGTAAAAGGCATATGACAGCAGGTACCATTTCCCTATTGTCCTTCCCATTCCTAAAAGAGAAGGAACTGAAAAACTTACAAACTTCCACTGATTTTTCCACATTTCACACACACACAAAAAAAACAACCACTGAGAAAATTTTATCTTTTTGCAATCTCCAGGATGCAAAAGCTGAAATAATAGTTCTCCTTTTCAGTTCTTGAATGAAAGATCTTCACAGCTCCATAAAAAAGGGAGTAGGAAATTCCCTCTTCTTGCCCTTGAGTTGCTCTTAAGTCACATTGATTTGTTACTGAAAAGTGTGGCACGAATTAGCCACAGGCACAATTTTTTATGGGAACATGAAATTCATAGTCACTTGAGGTCTGAATTTAGCCTAGGCACCTTTGCATAAAACATAGTCACCTTAGGTCAATTATATGGTACTGGAATTTCAAGTCACATTACAAGGAAGAACTTCTCCCTTCTGCCTTCACCCTTTTCACTGCAGTAGTCAGTAACCAGGTCCTGGGCTTATCATTTGCTTCCATGATACTACTTTATTCTAATGAGTTAGTTAGGAAGACACAATTACAAAACACTTTCCAATTTAACTGTGCTGATCACACTCAGTACCAGCTGAACACTTATTGTTTAAAGCCCAGGAAGAGCTGGGAGAGATGTATTCTTAAATTTCTGGCATGCTGATCTGTGCCCTCCAAACTTTAAAGCAGGCCTTTTGGGCCTTCAAAAGCCTGAAAAACTTTTCAAGCAGAGATATACAAAACAGGTAGGAATTCAGATGCAGCACATCCACACACCTCTCAAGAATACATTATGTACAAAAGAGTCTATAATCAGATTCTTTTACACAGGAGGCATAAACTAAGAAGTACTTTCAGGAAAAAAAAGTATCTCAAAGCTTTTTTCCATAAATGATATAATGGCTTTTGCTGTTTCTTTCACACAGCTTTTTCGTTTCAACACCATGTCAACAGTTTTAAACTGAATAATAACATTAAAAATATTTACTCCCTGAAGCAAAACAGTGATCATATATAAATATACCAAACATGCAGAAGAATCCACCTATTTAAAAATACTTAAATGAATTCCTGAGTTTAGGAACTCCTCTTATGTAAAACAAGAAAATTGTTATAGGAGTACAGTTGAGATCTTCTTTCTGCATATGACTGAATGATGGGAAACTAGGAAAAAAAAATCACTTAATATGATTTTAATTTCCCTTTTTCTTCACTTCTTTAAATGCTTCTGTCCACCTCTTACTACAAAAGATCAACAGAAGTCAATAAAGTGTAAGGATGCCTACATTTTCTGATGCTCAACACCTTCAATTACTCATTACAACTTCACTAGAAGGTTAAGAAAGTAATTTGTCAATTTATCAATTGCATTACCCTGGAACTCAGAGGAGGACCAGCATAAACACACAGTGGGAAAACTGGTCTGTAGGGGTTTGTTCAGGTAACAGCAATAGTACACCTCTTAGGTGGGCTTTGACAGACCTGTGTCAGAAGGTTGGGTTCATTTTGGGTTCACATCCCTCAAATACAGCAAAAAATGCAGAAATACTCAGACATGCCTGCCACACCTTTATAGCTCTCTTTACTGACTGAATCAGTATTTGATGACATCATAGAAATACTGAAGCCAATATTACAAAGCTAAAATCTGCGCAGCAGATAGTTTGGGTACTGATCTGTTGTTAGCCAAACAAAGCAGGCAAGGCTTCCTACAGTCTGCTGAAAGTCTAGGATTAAGTTTACAACTAACAAGATGCCATAAATTCTGTAACAAGCTTAGTGCATAGTATGCCCTACACTGACGATCTGTAACACACCACAATCTTGCCCTGTTATGGCTGCTCTGGAATGTAGGGGAAGTAACAAAAGTTGCATCAAGATCAGCAAAAGCCTTTATAAAGGCATAAAAAACATTAAATATTTAATGGGCCTTATTCAATCTGTTTTCATATGCTTATTATCCAATGCTACCTTTGTTAGGATAAAAGAGAAACACAAAAATCTCACCTTGCATACAGTCACTGGCCAATGATGAGCAAAATACAGCTTTTTCCAGGGATGAGGGTGGTTGTCACTGGAGAGAGACAGACATTTATTTTTCCTCAAGCATTTTCCAAAGAGGAACACCTTCAGGCACACACTCCAGCCACAAAGTAACAAGTCACAGAGAAACAGCATATTTGGAAACCTGCTAATATCCCCTATTTTTAAACAAATTCCCCTTCTGGCACCCTAGCTCCATGTCCTTTCCATTTCTTAAGCATGGAAAAAAACACATTTTTCTGTTTTATATTTAGGAGAGCACTTACTGGCATGCTTTTAAAACAATATTTTTTTTTAAAACGTCTTTTAATTTTTTTAGAATTTCTTTGTTTAGGATGTTAAGAATCTAATTCTTCTTGATAGACACATTATCTAGAAAAAACAAAGCATACAACCTTCTTGGAACTGTAACTACTCTTCTAAAAAAGAAAGACTACAACCACTCACAGACTATGTAGTTTACACTGCAGGAGATGCAACTGGATCTGGCAAGTGTCTCCAAACTTTTTGATTAAAAAAAAAAATTCAGAATAAAAAGTAATGTACAAACTACAACTCTCCAAAATCCTGACTTTCTCAGTTTATAGGCATTTAATTCAAACACTACATTTTCAGATGCTTACTAAAAAATTAATTAATTTTTAAACTTTTAATAAGTGATCAAACCGTGACAAAGTCTTCAGGTTACCTACAGAATAATTTAAGGAGTATTCTGTATTTTACAAGAACATGCCTGTTTCAAAGTCTCTAAGAATAAGAGATCCATAACTCACGGACACACCAGTACTATTTTATTTCTATGCAGAGGGGAAAAAAAAAAAAGTCAAAAATTTGTTCAAGGAGTGTTGGAAGCCTGTATCACATCACTTCTATAGAGCCCTTTTCCAACAGTTTGGAGCAGACCTAGTCTCATTAAAGTAGAAGTAAATAAAAAACCCGTTGCATCAGACACTATAGCAGATGTATTTAGCTGTTAAGCAACCAGACAAAGTAATTAAATAGAACAGCAAATGGGAAAAAATAAACAGAATTGTAAATTATTTAAACCAACAGCATTATGTGCAGGACTGTCAAAATAAATTGTTATTCTCCGGAAGCTAATAGCCACTTGTCAGTCATTAGTTCTTGCCAGAGGACAGTACCAAAAGGAAAAAAAAAAAAAAAGGAATAAAACACATACTAATTCTTCTCACCCTGAGGACAACCTAGGGATGCTTCTGTGTTATGTCTCTGTTTTTTCTTCTAGTCTTTCTATGTTGCAATGGCCACATTTTCTCTTAAACATTTATGTGTATCTGCAGTTTTCTATATAACTTAGGAGAACAGCTCTGGAACTTATCAGCATAACCACAATGAAAACTATTAACACTTTTATATGGGTCTTTACTGTTGCTGTAGAAACCTGAATAGAGGAATTACCCTATATTGCAGAGCAGTTAATTTCCTTGGTTTTAAAAAGTCCTTTCTTAGAAAAGATCTTTCATTAGATTTTTCATTAGATCTATCATCTGTATTTTAAATAGCAGCTGAACTGCAATGTCAGTCATGCCGAAAGGAGTTCTCCTAGAACACACTTTTTGGCTAAGGATAGGTCAGAAAACTGTACTTATTAAACAGAGCAAGTTAATCTCAGAACTGGAATCCAAGGAAAGCCATTTTCAATATCTCTGCAGCTTCAGAGGTATCTCCCCTTCTTTGGGTCTGAGTTATCCTGCTCTGTGCAGCTCGAGAATGTGCCTCTAGAGCTGACTCTGTTGGCATCCTGGGGATTGAAGAAACTCAGCAGTTTCTAAACTGCGAACCAGCTGCAAAGTAGGTACTGAAAGAAGTTTAGCACTGAACTGAGCACCCTTAACCATTCTCTTGCCAAAGCACTGAAAGGAAGCAGAAAAGTTTATTTCCTCATACAATGCAATAAGAATTTCAGCTCTGTCCACAGAAGGGTGTGATTTGGGGTGTGGTTTCTCCCACGGCCCATTAGTACTGAAGCCCAGATTCTGCAAAAGTGCAACAACTGCCAAAAAGTTTTGCAGCAATATGATCCAGTTGGGATGCCATGAAAAAGAATTTTTTATGGTCAGAACTGAGAAAATAGCAAGAAAAAATAAGATTAAATGTAAACAATGCAGCAGTTGGTGCAGTTCATGCCACAGGGATGACACCAGATTTATTGCTCTAAGTCTCAAAATAATTTTCAGCTTTTGTCATTACTACATCACACCTCTAAAGGATTCATATACAGCAAGATTAGAAAAGTTTTAAGTGCAACAAATGGAATTTAAGTTTCCCCTCTTTCTTCATGCTGAAACATTAATAAACATAAAGGTTTTCTCAGGCGTGATCCTTGCTCCTCCAGTTAATGCAGATGCTTGATAATAAGTCACCTAAGGTAAGAATAACACATCAAAAATAGTACATATTAACAAATTTACATTAGAAGTTAAACAATATGCACTTAATGAGTTGTCAAGACGTTTCATTTTAAAGCACAACTTACCTTTGAGTAAATGTATCTGAAGTACACCAACAACATAGTGCCATGGAAAACCAACCCAGAGTCCAATAGTGCAGCTTTGCAGGTTTCATTTTGTTATCCAAGTAGCTATAAAAAGGTGTTGAAATAAGAAATCTGTTACCTATCCAACACATTTAAATGTTAGAATGCAGAAAAACACTACCACGTCAGAAACAGCAGGTAACAGTAACTCTAGATTAGATTTATAACCATGGGTAAAATGAGGATCTTTTTCAGACTGTGCCTGATTCCTCAGCTTGTATGGTAATTTTCATAAACTAATGCCATCAAGGATGAAATGACCATTTCCTATTTTTTCTTTACTTGCACACAGTCCCAACAGAGCCACCTTCCAATTAACAGAGATACATCAATCTTCTGCACAACTATACTTTATATAATTGAAGACTACCACTACTTGTGGTCAGCTCAAATGCCCAAAGGGATTCATTAATGAAACTTAACATTGAATATTTGTGTTGGATTGGCCAAGGCCAGTATTAGAAACTCACAGGAAGCCAAGTATGATGTCTAAAGATGAAATTCTGTTTAAATGCTAGTCGACTACTGAACTGGTATTTAAAAAAAAATGCTGCTAAAACCAGATGAGTTTCTGTTCTTGATACAAACCTGCGATAGCCTCTATGAAACCATGCACAATTTGCCTAATACCTCATGGACCTTAGAAGTCAGGGGACAAAAAACCAAATTATCTTAACCTTCACCAATAGAAGGACTTTCACTTGGCACAGGTCAAAAAACACAACTGCCTCCTGTATCCGCCAGCCACTTCACAGCATTTCAAATGCTACCTCCTAGAAACAGGTGTACATGCATGTATTTACATGCAAGTTATTAAAACCTCACCAAACCTACTTCCCAACTTCCTCAAAATGAGAATTCTACACTGCAAGACTCTGCATGCAACCCAGGTGACCTAAGATTGCTCACTACACAAGTCGTATCCTTTTTTTTCTGTGAATGTTTTTTTAATGCATAAATACAGCCTGTTTTGACACCAGTAAAGACATGGCTGATTCAGCCATTAAAGCTAACTTAAGAAAACTCAGTGTACTTCTGATTCACAGCTCATTATAAAGAAGAGCCCGTTTTCCCGCAGTTATAATATGGCTCTGGACCCAGTGTGCAGGATCCCACAGTTCTGCAAAGGCTGTGCCAGAGCTGAAACACAAATGAGGGAGCCTCGCTGCTTGCAAAATGTGTGGGGATTTCAAAAGTCATGAGGGGCTTGGGCAACAACAAAAACCATTAACCAGCTAAATTTATCACAAGGTCTTGCTAAATTGTGAGGAAGCCAACGCCTTTAAGACATTCTTCTATTTTGTACATTAATGCCTCTCTAATTTGTAACGGACACACTATCAAGGTATTTGGCCTAGCAGAAGATATCGTAAGATAAATATTAGTTGCGAACTGTCAATTTCCTAATCTAGTTTCTTTAAAAAATGCCTGAAGGAATTTCACTCACCAGGCAAAATAAGGAAAAAAAAAAATCATTTGGACTGTGCTACTTGTATAGAAAAGCAAACAAAAATGTAGAACTATGTAGGGTCTGACAAGCCCCTGTCCTGGCAGGAAGCCCTTGTTTAGATAAAGGGAACTGCAGCATCTCCAGATGTGGGGTCTGATAAGCCCCTGCCTTGGCAGGGAGACCTGGAGATAAGGAGGTTGCACAATCTCCCTGCAGGCCCGTCTTGGGGAAAGAGCGAGCCTTTTAGGTTACGGCGAGAAAAGACAGACCCATGATCCTCTAGGAAACTGTATGTAAAATACCCTAGTACCCATTGGTTTCTCACCCTTTCACACCCACCTCTGTACCCCCATAAAAGAGACCCCTCTGCCCCGAGTAAGGAGAGGATCCGTCTCTGGTCACCCCTTTGCGGAAGATGCAAGAATAAAGCTGCTTCTGCGGAACCACCAACAGGACCTCTCCTCTCTCTATCTGGGCCTGGCCAGGGGGGTTCTGCCTTGCAGAGCAGAGCTGAAATCACTGCTGAATCTCTAAGAGCTGATGGCTGCTGAGCCAGGCACCTCTGCAGGCAACCCCGGCCGAGGGCTGAGAGAAGCCACGACCCCCTGGGAGATGGTTCCTCACGGGATCACCTCTCTGGGTCGGCCATGGCTTCTTGGGTCTGAGCCTCAGACCCCAACCAGCACGGGCCGGGAGAACCCCCTGAGCATAACAACTTTAAAACTAATCTTTAGCAAAAGCTGGCTAAAGCAAGACACATGCTGCACTAAAGAAATTCATATATTCATACATTGTATTCATAAGTAATAAGTAATTAACTGCTGGATATTCAATTTCCCCACAAGTTCTGCACCTTAAGTGATCTCAAGCCTCAACACTTGAGCAACAGGAATTAATGATATGAGATTCTGCCCTATAGACCTGCTTAAGGAATTAATCTTAAATTATTTTCAACTAAAAACTAACCAAGCAAGACTACTTTTCTGCATGAAAAACTACCTACCCGAGACAAAACATTGAGAGATGTAAGGAGTATAAGATTCATGTAAAATTTGGCCCTACCTATAAAAAGCAATACGTACCACTTAAAAGCTAGTAATGTCACACATCACCAAAAAAAGCTGCACTCTACAAAAGTGTGCAAGAAACACCTTAAGTAAGTAGATTCTGAAAGAAAAATAACCCAGCAAGCATTTTTTTTGATATAGGTTGGTAGGCAGAAAAACTTTTTTTTTCAGGGACTAAGTTGTCAAAAAAAGCATAAAGGCAATTATCTCCTTTCTCACTGGACTCTTACATTTGATCAAGTAATGACCAGGAACAGAGGGAGCTTCAAAAAATGCTGCTATCAGAACAGAACAATGTGCTGATTTCTTCTACATATTGTTCTGAACTCTGGAACCAGAACACAGGGACAACGAAGACACTGAGCAGATTTAAAAGTCCCCAGTCTGTAACTTATGCTTTTTTCCACTGATAAACAACACATAAACTCTCTCTAAGGTATTAGCTCAGAAGACAACATTGCACCTATCACAGTATCATCATGACAGACGGAGTGATTTATTCAAGCTGACCTTTTATTTGTCTGTGACATTGGTGGAGGGTGAAAAGTGCATCAATCTCACCTTCAAAGCACCAAAATGATGTGGATATGAGGAAATACACATGCAAATGAAAGCTGCATTAACAACAAAGATGTATAAAGCACATTATTTTTTAATAAAAATTGCTTCCGTTTACTAAAAATTACATTAGATTACTAATTCCACAATAAAAGAAAGAATATATTTAACAAACCTTATACCAACTCTTCTGTAATAAGAAACAGGGATTTCATACTATGAAAGTTAGTTATAAAAAAAGTCATGATGTTCCAAAAGACTTCATAACGTAAAATACTTAAAACTTCAAAATGAAATCTGCACACATACATAAAATTACTATTTGAAACTAGGCTATCAGTTAATTTTCATTATACATAAAACTACAAGGAGTAAGAACAGCTTCATTTACTATAAGACTCTTGTTTACTTTTCGTTTACTATGAGACTCTCGTTTACATAAGACTCATCGTTTACTATACCTAGAAAAGGAATGTAAAACACATCTCTGAGTGTGTTAGTAACCAAGTCAGGACAAGGTCACTTTCAGTTATGTTAGCATTGTTCCCAGCTGGGTTCAAAATTATCTACTCAGGCTTATTAAAGACTTGGGAGAACTTGTAATAAATTCTGAGGAAATCCTCCTTTAACACATTTACTATGGTTTGAATTCTAACATACCATCTTGAGGGCGCTGTTGATGTAGCACATGCTTCTTTTGGACACTAGCAATTAGTCACCTCTATTTTATTCCCTTATTTTCTTTTTTTGCTTTTAACAATTAGCTTGACTAGCAAATCCCTCATTTATATTAAATTTCCTGCTCTACAGTTAAGTTCAGCATGTAGAATCAGAAGAGATGCTGCAGAAGAGCATTCGAGCAGGAAATGCCCATGGTTATGACATAGCATGCAGGCAGCTAAATGCTGGCAACAATGCCCAGAGATAAGATTTAGGACTGTTAACCTGGCATCTAAAGCCACAAAAATTAACACCTAAGGCTCTGGCAGCATCCCAAACAAGTCAGCACGCACTGCCTCTGCCACGAGTCAGACAAGCCAAGTCACAACACTGTATGCTAGAAGCATTGTAACAACGCTCTTAAGCTTCGGCAATTTAAACCCCCGCAGTCCACCCCCAGCAAACCATTCATCCCAAGCCCGAGTAACTGCAAAAAGTTCTCTGAAGCCTTTTCATAGGCAATAGTCAGGCCCACCGCCACAGCACGATTTTAGCAGTACCTCTCTCAGAGCGTTCAGTGCGATGCACAGCTCGCCGCCGGGGCTGAGCGGTGTCGGGCTGAGCCCGGCGGGAGCAGCTGCTGCGCTCAGGCCCGCTGACTTCCTGGGGAAGAGCTGAGCACGGCGGCACCTCGCCCTCCTGGCACACCAACCAACACACGGCTCTGCTCTTAGCACCGATGTAACTCCGGAACACCAGAAAGCCTTTGCTACAGAAAAACAATCATTACTGAGGCGTCTCCACAACCTGCAAAGACTGCAATCACCCAAGCACCGGAAGAGGGAGGCCTCCAGGCGACAAGAGGAAGCCAAAACTCATGTCAAGTGTAAAACAAAACAACTATTAACAGTTCTCCCGCCTCTGGAAAATGCTGGCATTTATTTGGGTGACTTTCGATTTGCTACGCATGGAATTTAATGCATAAAGAAGTGAGAGCTAACACGATTTGAGCCCGTCCCAGGCCTGCAAGTCCCACCTTTGCACTTCGCACAACTGAGAATCGCAGTGGCAGAGAGTCACTCTCCCAAGCAAAAAAGCCTACCCAGAAACACGTCGGGCGGGCCGAACCGCAGCTCCCTCCTGCCCGGCCGCCACCGCGGGAGCGCAGCCCCACGGCGGGCAGGGGGTGGGAAGAAGGAACAGAGGGAAGCTGGAGCGGGGAAACTCTCATATCCGACCTCCACTGCCTCGGGTTCAGACCTCGCCGCACCTCAGCACGCTGCACATACCTACCCGCCCCCCGCCCGCTTTACCTTCCTCCCTCTCCTCCGGTGCTATCCGCAGCAGCTACCCCGCGGCCGCCCCGTTCTCCAGGGCCCCGCCTCAGAGGGCGGGCGGTGGGGAGCGGCACCGCCTCTCACCGCAGCGGCTGCCCGCGGCCTGCCGAGGCGCTGGGCGCCGCTGCGGACCTGCGGGCCCGGGGCTTGGGGCCAGCGGCGCCCCGCGGCATCCCTGGAGCATCCCCTCAGCCAGCCGGGCACCCCGGGAACAAGCCCTTGTGAGCGCGGGCAAGAAAGGAGCGCCGGGTGGCAGCGGGCTGCGGAGGAAGTAACTTGTGTGGATGGTTTTGCTCGTCCTGCTGTTTTGGTTGGTTGTTCTTTAGCATATTTAAGGGTTTAGTTATGATGATTTCAGACTGAGCATTCGCGTGCCACAGAGGTCTTCGAGAGTGCGATGGGGACTCTAAATAGGAGACTTCTGACTAATGCAAGCCCAGCAGCTGACACAGGCGTCTGTGGCGTGCTTCTCCAAATAGAGAAGTTTGGAATGGTAACAACTCGTGTTTGGGAGAAGTAGGAAGTTTCTGAGGAAGGAGCCCCAAGGGATGAGTCAGGACTTGGTTCAATATTTTCTCAGTGGTATGTTAAACTATGAAACATATTCTGACCCCTCTTTCTCTGCCGATGCATGAGTCATAAATACAAAGTGTGATTATTAATTACTATTACATAGTTTTGAACTACAGGGGGTGTATTACAACCATCCTACATTAATGCGTTTAAGAAATAAAGTGGGTGGATCTGCTTCCACAAGCAAAACCACATTTGTTTTAAACAGATTAATTACAGTCCTTGTAATAAGGTCTCTGTTCAAAGTCTCAGTTTTATTAACTGGTAAAAAAAAAAAATATTATGTTTATGCATTTACGTGGTAAGAAGGAGATGAGGCAAAACTAATCTCTTTGCTTACCTTTCTGTGGAAACATGAAAATGTGCTGGATGGAATGAGTGATCCATCTGTTGTTGTCTAAGAGGTATTAAAAGTTTCAGAAATTTTCTTTAAGAGTTAAAAAGAGAGAAGCTCTCCAGATCCTTGTAAATCAGTGCGGTTCGTCCTGCCGCTGAGGACATCAGGGCTCCGTTTGCCCATTTTCACTGCCCATTAAGTCAGTAGATAAGCACAGAGTTGTTCTCTCAGACTGATTTTATCAGTGCAGACTAGGGGTGAAAAGACTGGGCTGTACTGCACATACTTTCCAGCCTGCAGGGTCATGTGCTCCAATGCTAATCCTGTTTGAGGTGCAGTAGGAATTTGCTCTGAGACTGAGGCTCCTTACAACTTTCTGTTTAAGATTTATCTGTCCGCTGTGATCTTTTGTTTCTCTATTGACTTTTATCTCCTGATCGCTGCCTATTAGCACTCATGATGCTATGAAAAAAATGAGAAAATGTCAGAATATTTGAAAAGTTTCTTTTAAATTTCATGAAAATTTCATTCTCCTCAGAAAATTCTGAACAAATGTGGTAGTATCCTAGATTTCTATACATTTTTATGTTGAAATGTGTGGCCTTAAAAAATAAAAAACAGTCCAAAATGAGTTGAAACGCTTCAATAGAATACACTTTTCCAGCTTTCAGCCGTTTGTTAGGATTCAAGAATCAAGATAGAGACTTTCAAATTTTGTCCCCATTACATTGCTTTGCTTTGATTGTTTCCATTGCACAAATAAAACAAACAAATCCAGCTAGACTTTATTCTTAGAAGTGTGGTAAGGAAACATTTACAATACTCTGAGCAGATGTACGCATTTCAGAACAAGTATATTCTCATGTCCTAATTTTAAGTCAATAGACTTGGTCCTTGGGTAATTTTGAAAGCTTAAATTTGTCTTAAATTGTGTTAAAAGGTGGTAGCTATGTGTTTCTATGATTTCCACAGAGTTAGACTTGGGAATTACATACAATCAGAATGGCAACATTTCCTTCAAACGTGAGACAGTTTGAGTACATTGCAATAGGATGCTGGACTGTGCTTTGCTGCCCTCAAGCTGATGGATATTTAGCTGTATAATAGTCTGGTATTTTGCAGAGCTCAGAAGGGGTTATCTGTAGAATGGATTCAAAATATTATATATATATTTGAAAGCTGGAAGGCATTGTTAGTGAAATGCTGAAATGAATCTTACAAATTATAAACTACCTGCTGTGTCTACTGATTTTACTTCCTTTGTTCCATCTTTCCTTTAACTCTATCAAATATTTTTTCAAGTGGCTTTTGTCTTTCTATTAAGTTTGGAAATCTAGTGGACAAATAAAAATAACTGTAATACCAAACATTATGTTTCTCCATTTACTATTTGTTTCTGTTTCTGACACAGTTTTGAAAAATTACATGGAAAGAATTGTTGTCTTAAGTGCTTAAGTACAGTGTTTTGTACTTACTTTAACACAGTTTTGTACTGAAGTGAAAGACTGCTAATGTTTCCAAGCTTCAGGACTTCAGAATACAACACTGTATCCTTCGGGCAGCTGTGGGAACGGGCATGGAGCTCCAGCAGTATCTCGCATGTGTTCAGCAGCAGTGGGGCGGGGTGATGGACACCTGTCCTCACAGGCTTGGCCGAGTCTTTAGAGCATCCCTGAACAGTCGGTGCACATGTTTTAAAATCAGCCTCCAGAATGCCCTGCCTTGCCTCAGAGCTGTACATGCTCCCTTGGAGCATTCCTAACTTAAGAAATTATTTGTCATATATTGGACTTCACGAAAAATAATAAGCAGTTCAGCGTGGAAAAAAATGCCACATGTAGTGCTGCAGAATAAGCATTACAATTTACAAAGCTTTATACTTTTTGTTTTAAGGAGCAACAACGAACATGCTTGTTATGAAACAAGGGGTCCAGAAGCCCCTTTTGGTGCTGTGCAGCACCCGGTGCCCTTGTGGGCAACAGAGCAGGTGAGTGAGACTTTGCCCGGAGCCCACTGCTGCCCTGGCCCAGCTGCCCCGTCAGAAGCTGCTGGAGCGAGCTTGGCGCTGGAACGGGGGCTGTTCACCCCTTCAGCCCGAATACAGAGCAGCTGCAGCTGCCAGGTGGGGAGAGGGTGGCTTGAGAGTGTTGTCCAAGCGCTTCTTTGAACTTTGACCGGCTTGGTGCTGGGACCACTTCCCTGGGGAGCACTAGGGTGCCTCTTTCAGTGTCCAGCTACTCTCTGGATGAAAACATTTTCCTGATATCTAACCTAAACCGCCCGTGACTCAGCTTCATGCCATTCCTTTGGGTTCTGTCACTGATCCACACAGAGAGATCGCTGCGTGCCCCTGCTTCCCTCACGAAAAAATTGAAGACTGTGATGAGATCTCCCCTCAGTCTCCTCCAGGCTGAACAGACCAAATGAGCTCAGCCGCTCCTCGAATGGTTCCTTGGGTCCGAGCGTGGCGGGAGAAATGGAGGGACAGGGAGGATCTGCGGAGCCGCTTGCGGGCTGCGCAGTTCAGCCGTTACCGCCGCCCCCACTTTGAACTTCCCGCCGGCCGCCCGCGCTGTCCGTTCGCCGCCGCAGTTTCCAGGCTCTGCGGGCGGCAAAAGCGCCGGATGGCCGCGGCCTCTCTGCGTCCCCTCTCGGGGCAGTGCTGAGGACGGCCACCTGTCCAGTCCGCCGCGTTCCCTCGGGTCTGCCCTAGGCTGGTGCCTCTGGCGGCGGCGAATCTGCCGGGCCGGTCCCGCCGCTAGCGCGGTTTGGGCGGTTGTCAGGGAGAAGCAAGATGGCGGCCGCGGCGGCGGAGGAGGACACGGAGCTGCGGGACCTGCTGGTGCAGACGCTGGAGAGCAGCGGGGTGCTCAATAAGATTAAGGTGGGCGAAGAAGAGCCTCCCGCCGGCGGGGAGCGTTAGCTGGCGCTGACGGCGGCTCGCGGCCCTTCGGAGTGTGGAAGGACTGAGGCTTCCTGAGCTCCGTCCCCTCTCACTCCCGCTTCCAGCCGGTGTTCCCGGCTGGGGCGCTCCCTCGGCGTCGCGGCCTGGCGGTGGCGCCTGCTTTCCCCGTGGTGTTCCCCTGCCGCTCGTGGTGGAGCTGGTACGAGGGCCCGGGGCCTGACCGTCGCACGGCGCTGCCCCGCGGCCGCGGGAATTCGGGATCCCCCGGGCGGGCAGAGGGAGGGGAGCGCGGGGCCGCCGCAGGGAGCCCGGCCCCGGCTGTGCGCGTCCCCCCCCGCAGGTACCGTGTGGCCGCAAGAGCTCCCTTGCTGCCGCCAAACTGGCTGGAAGCGATGGGAAGCCGGGGGGTGCGGGACGGGGCGGGTAAAGTTAATCCCTGCTTCCATACGGAAAGCCCTTACTGAAAATTTCAAGCGGGAGTTATTGTGGGTCTCTATTTAAGCATTTGTTCTTCTTGAGTGTGGGTTGTTTCAGCTGTGCCTTGAAGGCTTGCTAAGTCTGGAAACTGTCTGGGGATGCTGCCTGCTTACAGGGAGCAAATAACGCTATGTTAAGAAAATAAGTGGAAGATAGTGGAGTGCACATTACTTCTGAGTTTATGGTGCAGCCTGAGCTTGTGCCAGAAAGAGTAGGAAAAATGGTTCCATGGATTCTTGTTCAAGTAAAAAGTTCCCAGCAATAATTATTGTGCATAATGGAGAGCAAAACAGGTATGGAAGCCTAAAAATAAATGTCTTTCCTTCAAGGCCAGAGGAGAAATGAAGTGTAGCCTTCAGGTCAAGGATGGGGTGTTTATCCACAGTGCTCTAAGTCTCCACAGGTGAATGGATGGTTGCTGCTGATATTTCAAGAACAGTTCAACAACTGAAGTGGTTTATGGAAGTGAGAGCATCTTAGTGTGCATACTTTCAAGTCTACTGCATTTTGAACTAGTCATACTTTTCAGCAAAATACTATTCAAAACCATGTTGTTCATCCCTTTCAAATGGATGATCCTTATATAAGTTGTGTAAGTGAATGAAGATTCTAGCTCGTGTAAATGTGTTCTGAGTAGTGAGATCTTTTGCTAATAGATGTCAGATAGGCCTTTTGGGCCACCTGTTAACCACTCACACACTATTAAACAATTCAAGTATGGTGATAATAAAATTCTAATTTAAAAAAGAATGGCAATTGGGTCACCCTGAGCTCATGAACTGTAGTTTCCTAATTCCCACCTTTATATAGTGTGTAAATTTTCATACTATGGTTGCCAGTCCACTGAATTTTGTGTAAATACATTTGTTGTAGTTCACTTTTCTATAATGCTTAAAGTGTGCAATATGCAGTATTGTGTAAGGTGTCATTAAGGCAAGCTAGCAAATGGCTTAGAAAAACACAAACTGCAGCCTCCTTGCTGGAGTATGTCTCTCTTTAATGCAAGATGTTACTGTTTAATAACCGATATGCTAATGGCTAAGGCTGTTGACTGGAGGAATTCATGGTGGGTTTTTTTACTTAGCTGTAAACCTTAATTAGCATGTCAGTTTGATGACTGTTGATTGGTAGTGTTAATGACTTACAGAATTTGTTCTACTATTACATGACAAGCCCATTGCTGGAAGAATTAAGGTTGAACAAGACTTCTTAAACTCTCATCTTTTAATTGAAATTAGATTATATCACTCATTAGAAGATTTGCAGTCATCCTTTTATTAAAATTAATTAAACATAATTTTGTTCAATAGTGTTTATCTATTATGTGTCAATATTTTTTTTATTATGTGGTAGAACTGAACATTTACATGTTATCAGAACCATTGCTTATTTTATACTTTACAATGAGTACTGACCATTTTTCAAGATGGATGAGGCTAGAAAGCTATAATAATGCATTTGTGATTTATTGAAGTAGCTACATTAAGGAGAAAAATATGTGGTCAATGTATAAATGCCTTGGTGTGAAGCACTATAGATAAAGACATCTCTGGAAGGATTAGAATTCAAGGGGAATTTTTTCAGTGGATGGAATGTATCAGAGTGTCACACATTTTGTAACATAATAAGAGTAATTTTTAGAAAGAAACTTAGTTTCATAATTTAGTTCTCTAATAAAACATGATTTTTATAATGGGTTGCAGTTTATTAGTTTACTCTTATTTTGAGATTAATTTCTTGGGTGCAATGTTGATGTAAATTACTTAGTTGAAAAAATGTTACTTATGTGACATTTAACATTTTTTTTCATGATTTTTGTATTTGTCATAAAGTTTGAGCACTGGAGTAATTAATAAAGTAATATTATAAAAACTGGAAGTTGTGTAAATGTGTTTGCTGCTTGCAGTTGAGAATTTTCTGTATTCTCTAAGCTGCAATATGTATGTGTATAAATATATATATATGGAGACATAAATATATATATATAGTACAGATGTATACTATATATAATTTGTTAATCATTGGAATTAACCTGATGAATAAGACAGCTTCCTAATTAATTCTGCAAACACAGAGAATATAATTGTAGATGTTTGTACTTCAGTGAAAATTATCACTGTTTCTGTGTGTACAATTAGGGGTGTTCTGTCTTGAAGAGAATGTGATCTTTCTCCTAGGGAAGCTGTCGTCATCTGAGCAAGAGGAGCCATTATGCTTCTTGTGTGTTTGTTATCTTATTTTGTTTTGGCTTATATCTTTTAATCTCTTCTTTTGGAATAATTTAAGTTTATATTACCTGAATTTTGCATCTTCTCTGGAATTTGCTGTTGCTACAGTTATGTGAGGGAGGTTAGCATCACTAATGTCATATGCCTAGTAAAGGTTTTGGCCAGCTACTACTGCTGATTTCTTACTAATTTGCTTCAAAGCCTAGACAGCTGAGTTAAAGGCAAATTATGTGATGTTAGAGAGGATAAAAGTACTAGTTTTTAATGTGAACTGTTAACTGCATGTGCACAGGCCAGTTAAAATTGTCCTGTTTGCTTTTGCATCTTCAATCCATGTACTAGAATGAACAATGCTTTTAAATGTCTTAGAATTATTAACTGTCACAATGAGCGTGCTGTGCACTACAGTGTAAGCTCCCATTTTCTGCGTGTTGTGATGTGTTGTTTGTTTTAAAGCAGTTCATACCAGAAAATCAACTTCTTTCTTGGATTCAAGCAGAATCACTATTTTTTTATGTAACATTTATTTCTTTTTAGTTTTTTAAGTCAAGTTAAATATAACTGTTTTTAATTGTTTCAAATTAACTGAAATTCAATATTTAAATGTCAATATGGCCCTCATAATGTTCTCAGAGAGGGGTCTAAGTATGACTGGTTCTACTCCTAGTCCAAGACTTTGTTTATGTCTGAAGGATTATATGTGCACAATCAATCCCTTATGTCACTTAGCCAAGATTTCAAAGTTTAGCAGGCAATGGGGGAGAGTATACCCACCCAAATGCTCAAGAATGAGAATCTTTACAGATTTTGCAGATGGAGATGCAGGGAGGGTACTAGTGAATAATATTAGTAGAGAAATTGCTGCTTATGGTTTGGCACCAGCCTTGGATTTGTGATGCATATAGAGTGGTATAGGTTTTTTTTTTCCCAGTGCATACAGAGGTTTAGCCTGGTTTGATCACCAGCAGTTAAACTACTCAATGTTCTGCCATTTCTCTTTCCAGAGTAGTGCTTCTGCTCTCTATCTACCAAGGTGTATGACAGTTCTCCTGGCCTTAGGAAGTGGAGATGCTGAGAGTTGTGCAGAAAGGTGCCCATGTGCCACTGAATTTTACATGTTCAAGAGATTGTTTATGCTTGGGCACCCATGGGGCTGTTCCACAGCAGTGCTCAGATGGCAGTTATACATTCCTGTGCTTTGCCTGGCAGATCTCTCAGCATTACCCTGCAAAATCTTACGGATTACTTCAGTTGTTTCACTGCCCTAAACACACATTTAAC
This sequence comes from Lanius collurio, assembly GCA_020086605.1. Taxonomy (NCBI): domain Eukaryota; kingdom Metazoa; phylum Chordata; class Aves; order Passeriformes; family Laniidae; genus Lanius; species Lanius collurio. The sequence goes on along the minus strand of JACBWW010000002.1, from coordinate 21,045,573 downwards.
CACACTATCCACTGATGCACATCTTGATAATGATTTGTGAATGTAAGCTTGCACGAGATTTTGCACCTCCAGCTGGCCCATTGCAGATGTCTGAAGTGTCTCCCATATTGACGCTTGCTGAACTTGCCTAGCCCTTGTTTCTTAGGGAATACACAAAGTAGCCTGTGTGGCTTCAAAACCAGTATGTTCAGCTGCTGAAGTGGGTTGAGAAGGGTAGTACCATATGCATTTGGCAGGCTTTTATTAATTTATATTATGGTTTCTGCTAATGGGTCTTGGATGAAAAAAAAAAAAAAATCCCAGGACTTGCTTTGCAAAAGCTGCGGAACTCTAAGGGTTTGTAGAAATATTGAGATGCATGAAGCAGACAGCAGGGCTCTGTTAACTAGCAGACAATGTCATACTCAACTGTGCAATAGGTGCAAAGCAGTTTATGAAACACAAGTGCCCACTTTTTTACCTACTATTCCAGAGCATTTGGAGATCAGTGTTGGAAAACCATTCCCCATTCATATGAAGTATAGCCCCAGGAATAGAAAGTGTGAAGAGAGTTTGATAGGAAAAAAATATTTTTATGAGATCTCTTTGGAAGATGTTGGGATATTTTGATTGCAAGTGAATTGTGTAGCTGTACAAAGGAGACAGAATGCAAGGAACAACCCATATCCAGAGTTTGTGCTTATTATAAAAAATCATCTTGGTCACAGATGTGCCTACATACTTTGAGGTGTAGAAATGAGTTTGAAGTTCACAAGTGTTTTCCTATTGGAAAACACAGTCTCAAGTTTTGTCAAGTTTTTGTCTTAAGAAAGTCAGATCTCTTGTTTAAATCCTGGACAAGTGTATTCCAGCACAATCAAGGACAAATACTACCAAAAAAAAAAAAAACCATGAAGTTTGGTGGACGTGCTAAATATTACACCTTTTGGAAGTAGTTACAGGCTACAAGTCATCTTTTGTAGAAAATATATAGGGGGCGCGGTACTCAGTCGGTTCAGGGATGATTTCTACAGTTCAAGGCAGCTCCTGAAACATGCAGTTTATTTGCAAGGGTCGTGGGTGCAGGAGCTCTGCTTAAGCTGCCAGCCACAGCTTAGAGCAAGCCCCAGAGAGAGCGAGAGAGCATAGGGGTAAGAAGGAAGAGTAGAGAGCTTAGGAGACGAGAGCTTAAGAGAGGTAAAAGTCTGGTTACATGATATTATATCTCTTCCTATACTGAATATGGTAATATTACAACATCCAATCAATAGAAGACAGAAGTCCTTATAGAATTTACATACAACCTATCACAACTATTACATTACCATACTGTGTTACATTTTAACTCCTAAAAATTATTTTCTAAAACTACTTTTTTCTTCCCTGCCACGCTGGCAGGGTTTTTCTGACTCTTGGACTTTTCCGTTTGCTGAAGCATCCTCTTCTTTGCTAAAGACATTGCTCAATCAAGAGAGGTTCTCCTTCAGCTGGCTAGCTTGTTGTTTTTTAGTTGTAAAGTAACTAACAGCTTGGTATCTTATATCTCAAAGCCAGCTTTCATCTCTATTTCACCTACAGATTTTATATTTCCAGAATCTTTTGCCAAGCAGTCACATTTATAAGGTTTCCTTATTTCATCCTCCCCAACATCTTTCAGTCCTGAATGGTCTCTATCTTATCCTTTCACTTTTCATCCTGTATCTGCTATGGGAGATGCTGTGGAAGGCTTTACAAGCATACTACTAAATCAGACCAATAACCTTGTTAATGTAGGTGCTCACTGTCTTCCTATTAAGAGCATATTTCCAAATTAGATAGGCTTTTTTTTAGATGCTACCTAAAAAGTGTGTTTGGGGAGCTCTTGAGATAGTAAGAACTGTTACCCCGTTTCCAGGGAATGCAGATTGAGGGAGCTGTTTTCCTGGACAGTGCTTAAGATATTTGCAAAAGTGTCTCTATCCAGAATAGGGTAAACTTACCCAGGTTCTAAAGGAGAATACTATAGTTCAGTGCAGAAAATATGCTTTTTTCATAGACTGCAATTTCTGATTTGTAGTATGACAACAATCAGTAGTAAACAGTGTTGTCTGATAAGCTGTAAATGCCTGGAAGGAAGAGGGGAAATGTACTTTTGTTTCAAAACACTGACCCATACATTTCTTTAACACAGACAGTTTTTGTCATATACAATGTTAGCCGTACTTGTTTTAGCTAAGTTCAGTGAAACCAAATTGTTGTTTCATTGACATGAGCTCTTGCCTGGTAAAACTACTTAGGGATAGAATAGAATGGGTATCTTTCATAGTATGAGAAAGGAGTCTGTAGGCTTGATGGATGTAAAAGTGATAAACACTTAGTCATCAACTTCTGTTTCTGTTGACATAATCCTGTTTTATTGAAGACTTAGAAAGAATATGTATGGGGAATTCGAATATCAGGCTTTGTTCTGCTTTACTACTAGATGGTGTGTAAAATTCTCCATATTATATTTGGATTATGTTGAAAACTGCTAGCAGAATGAGGCAGTGTGGAATAGGGAAATGTGGAAAATGACAAGAGCAGATTGTAACAATGTATGAAACACGGATTGGGCTGATGCCAAAGGGTACTGGGGCAAAGACAATCGCTACCGGTGATACTCATTAAAAACAAAAGAAGTGTGAGAAGAACACTGTAAATGGATTAATCTGTGTAGTTACATAAACCTTCAAATCTGCTGGTGGGAGCAAATTGCTGTGGCCATGCCTAATGATGGTGATCTCAATCTCTGGTGTTCAGATTCTCTGTGACTGGCCTCAGGTCCTGAAAAGCCTGTATGACATTGTCCATCCTACTGGTGTAGTGCGATTCATCCTGTAGTAGGGTGATTACTCCTTTGGCCTCAGGTTTCTTACTGTTGCTTTTTACATTCTGCAGTTGAGAATTACTGCTTTAACCTCACACAAATTCTGGTGTAAGGTTCTTTGTCTAAATTTATTGAGATGATATTTTGAGAATATTTTGCTATGATCTGAGCACTACCCACCTCGAAGTATGAAGGTCAGTGTGTTGTTTTAGTAGTGTAAACTTTCCTTGTGGGGATAGTACAGGAAAGTGTAACTTCAAACATTGGGATGCTCGCAGGATTGGAGGGTCGATTGTGGGACTGTCTATCTGTGGAAAGGCTATAGGGTAGTATTCTAGATAATGCAGGTAGGCTAAAGGGAGGTATAAATACCAATGGAATTGTCTTCTGGTGATCAGTCCCTGACTTTAATAGTATTAATTGGGCACTGAAATAAATAAAGGTGAAGCAGCTATTCACGGAGAATGGCGACATCTGGGAGCAATTGACCATGTGTCATTAAATAAATAAGAAGAGGAACAAAAACACCTCCATTAGTAATTAAAAGCTGTTGGATTGAACCTAGAGGAGTGAAGCAGACAAAAAATCCCAGTTAAGTGAAAAAAGAAAAGACAGTTGTGATATTGTTCCAGAATCTCAAAACAGGTCAGATCTGGATTAGCTGATGTACTGGCAGCTACTTTCAGACAACTTTATTCTTCATTCCCATGATCCAGACCCCTAGGGGGATTTGCCACTACTCACATTGACTGGTGTGTTTTATTTTGAACAGTTGTAATAACCAGTCAGGAATGCTTTGGTATTTTTATTATCTTCTTATGTAAATGTGTTTGGTTTCTGTGGCCTAAGTGACAAAGAAAGCCTTGCAACTGTTTCAGGTTTATTTTAGTTACAAAAGATTAAATAAACAAGTTATTAGCTGTTGGTTGCAAAGTTAAATGAAACCTGATTTTGTAAGAATAATATTTAGGTTAATGGGGTGTGTAAAAGTTCTTACTATTTGACAGTTGTAACCCAATACCTGAAAAAAGGTAAGAGTAATAAATAAATTGACTGCTTATAAGAGGATTTTCTGATTGAATGCTGTATCCCAGCAACTGAAAAATGTGATTGCAGTGTGAGTATAACCATTGCATATAATTATTGTAAACATTTTACTCTTCTTTTGGTGAGAAATTCTTTTAGCTTTTTTGCATTATTTTTTTTCCATCAAAAGGGTGTCCAAATGGGGTTCCTTAAAAAGAAAGTGTTTGTTTTTCTCATGAAAGGTGTTTGGGTTTTTTGGTATGGTTATTTTTTGGTTGGATTTTTTTTTTTGATTGGTTAGTTTAGTTTTGATGTTTGGGGTTTTTTTGGGTTTTTTTTTGTTTGGTTGGATTTGTGTTTTTTTGCTCTGTTGGGGTTGTTTTGGGTGGGCAGTTACTTTTGTTTTGTTTTTTTTTTTTTTATGGGAGGGAACAGTTACTTCATGTTTAGTACCTCTTAAGGTGTATATATATATATATGAAAGTCCAGACATTTTTCATATTGGTCTTATTCTTAGGTATGAAAATAAATATTTCTTTTAAATTCTCCTTTCTTTTTTCTGTTGAGAAAACTTTAGTATACTGTCTTTTATAGTTTATTACTGCAGTGTTATCTACTGACTTACTTCAAAATGTCAGATTAAGAGTTGATTAAAGTGGCAAACTACTTCATCACATGTATGTTATCCGTTTGGCGTGTTCAGTGGAAAAAGTAGAAAAACTGTAGTGCTTATAAAAATTTTTTAAAAGTAGGCAAGGCTTAAGTGTCAATATTCAAAGTAGTCCTTAGAAGAATTCTGATTCTTTAGAATAATATATTTAGAATTGGGTAAGTAAAACATTACTAACAGGCATATTTGAATGACTGTGATCGTGTTCTTTTCCTTGAGAAGTTCTGGGGTTTTGAGTGTACTCTGACAAGAAATCATAGGAATTTGTATATCTTAATGTTTAGCTTTTTAATGGGTTATTATGACCTATTTGTTCATATTTCCTGAATGAATTGTAAATGAAGGGTAGGTGTTTTGAAGTTGCCGGAGACAGATGGATGTTTAACTCTTGGCAGAAACTAATAAGAGATAATGTAGGTACTTCGGAATCTTTTTATGTACAAAGAAATAATGTTGGAAGCCTTGTATCAAATTATGCTGCCCTCTGCCTTGTTCTCAGACTGGAAACTTATTTCTCTGCCTGAAGTCACATTGCCTGTAATCTTAAGTGTTTTAATTGCACTGATACAGATTAGAGTCCATGCCAAGTTGCTTGAGGAGAAACAAATAGCTGTAAAGCCACGTGCTAACTCTTTGCATCCTATGTGCATAGGAAGAACAGAGCTTGTAGAAATGCTATGTTTTGTTTTTTATTTGGCAGGCAGAGTTACGAGCAGCTGTGTTTTTGGCATTAGAAGAACAAGAGAAAGTAGAGGTAAGAGAACCTTAAAAAATATATCAGAAAGAAAAAACATCCTTCATGTAGAATTAAATATAATAGCTTTAATACTTTCTATTTGTGAAATGTAGCAAGATAAAAAGATGTATTTCTGCATAAGAACACAAAACAGGACTATCAGGTGTTTCGTGATGTTTCAAAACAGGAATTACTAAATAGTCTTTTGATATTATAATTTTAAGTGTCTGTCTCTGCCGGGTTTATATGGCTTCTGTCCAGTTGACCAGAATAACTATTTTTCCATCTAATACATCTTCTAAAAAAGATATCTACTTGAATGATTGAGATTTTATCAAATCAGAATAATGTCTTTTGAAATTGAAAATATTATACTGGGGTATTTTGACAAGTGCATTGTGAAAGCAGTTTAATGCAGTAAAATGCGAAGTATGCTAATGCTTATGGTGTTTCCATAAGGATGTTGTAGGCTTGCTTCAGGATAATTTGCTTTAACACTTGAGGATGAACTCTTAATTAAGAGATGGACTACATACTGATACTTTGGCAATATAATAATATTAAGGGAATGAGATACTATCATTATTGCATAACAGTACTGCTGTGGTATACAGATACCAGTTTTGTGACCTCTTCTACTGACAGCTTTGCTGTGTCGCTCTGTTTTCTAGAACTGGGGAGTAGAGAGTACTGTATATCCAGCTTCTGTGCTTCAAAAGGAGAGGAATGAAAAACTGTTTTATACCTATACTGGCTCAGTGGTTGTGCTCTTTCTGGAAAAAAGCTTAACTGAAGCAGACAATATTGGGATGTTAGTAAGGAGGGGAAGTAGATATTCTATGATATGAGATTCCATATTCCAGAAATTTAATATAATGTCATTGAAGACATGATGGCAGGGTAATATAGAAGAACAGTGCCATCTCTTTATGGGAAGCTTCAGTGTATTATAGAGCACCCAGAGAGCAACCTCCCATGCTACCTGGAGAGTAATAGCAGTAGTTCAAGAAGAGAGATTTGCTACAGTGCATTTCAGCTTACAATTTCTCAAAAAGCTTACATGTATCATGATATTTTAAATTTATACTGTAGACACTGGTGATACATTAATACTTACAGTACTGTAAATTCTTAAATATTAAGAAAGATTTTCTTTTTTCAGATAGAACTTTCTTCTGTGCTACCATTTGCAACTGTAGTGATAAATACCTATAACTGATCCTTTTCTTACCCAGGATATCGATTCCATCTTACAAATGGCATTTAGAATTTGTTTTGAAAAATCCCAGAATTGTTTGACAAACCCAGACATGGCATATTGATTTATTTCTGTTTAAAAATTGAAGAGGGCAAATCTAACAAGGGAGAAAAAAACATTTTATTAATATCTTTGAAGGTCTTTTATTTTATAGAAGGTTAGTGTTGATTTGTGTGCTAGTAATTAGCATGGTCCACTCTTCATCTGGAAGATTTGTAAATTTCCATTTTTTAAAAGGTTGGACTGAATTGCCTTAAACTTTGCACTATATTAGAGGAGCAGCTTGGGAAGTTAGCATACTGATTTTTTTATATAATAACTGAGGAAGTAAGCTAAGTAGCTATTAAGAATTTTGATGAAATTACTTTAGCTCCGAAACAAATTTAATTTGCCTAAATAAATTTATTGCTACATAGCTTTTACTTGTAGTTGTAGAATTAGTACAAAGGGAGATTTTTGAGAAGGGAATTACATGGGCAGGGCATCATTGCAGAACAGAGTACACCAAAACACTATCTTGCTGTGGTTTTCACTTTCGTGCTAGCATGTAGATGACATTAATTACTGTTTGGTTTTTGCTTTTTGACAGAACAAAGCACCTCTGGTAAATGAAAGCTTGAAAAGTTTTTTAGGTACAAAGGATGGTAAGTTCTTTGTTTAGTATATACTTCTCCAGATAATAAAAAGAGGAGACAAAGGATTAAATCTTTGAATCTTATTAACAGTACAGTCTCCATGACATTAAGTATACTTTTTTTTCTTTCAAGTGTCCTAATTACTACTCATTCAGAATAGAATTAAGTCTATAATTTTTAAAGTTAATATCACTGAAGTTGCAATAAAAACCTTAGTTTTTGACTAAGGTGATTAATGCATTGAAATTAATATTTCATGATGACTTACTAATGACTTGTGCTAACTCAGAGACATTCTACACCAATAGAAACAGTAACCAGTGAAAACTAAGAGTAGTGGTACAGGAGTGAATGCATATATACAACAATTGTCAAAGTAATGTTTTTAAAACAGCTGAATAGTTTAAAAAATGTGCTGTACAAATATTTTGTAAGCAATCTGTATGCTCTTGCAGTATTACTGGCTTAAATGATTTTGATACAACATGTGAGTTCAAAATTAGAGAGTTGGTATTCAAACTTGCTATGAGGTGGTAGTTTGCTGAATGTCTAAACTATGTCCATAGTGAAGCCATACATGCTAGTGTTAATGTTAAATCTTTGACATATTTTTATATCTGGTGTATTTTAACTCCCCTCATTTTCTTTTTAGGTCGCTTGGTAGCAGGTCTTGTTGCAGAATTTCTACGGTTTTTCAATCTTGATTTTACTTTAGCTGTTTTTCAGCCTGAATCAAGCACAGTAAGATATACTGGTTTTGTTTGTATGCTATGCTCACTGTTTGAAGTGCATGGCAATGAATTCAGAAGCTATGGCAGATTTGTTTAAACCACTTACTTGTTTCTATTAAAAATAAATTTTTTTATGCTTTGTCTGTGAAAGGTACCTAGTGTCATAAAGACACATTTTTCAGGAAAGTAGGCTAATATGACTATTTCTCTTTATCAAAATCAATGCTTGATAATAATTTAATTTTCAATGAACAAGTTGATAGTTTTTGTGAGATCATATAATAGTATACAAATCCTGCATATTCCTGCAACATTTTGCCACTAACTTTACTATGTCATAATATCAAGTTAGTATTGTTTCATGAAAATTGAAATAATGTCAGTCATCTACTCTGAGAGAAATTTCAGTGACACAAAGACTTAGTGCAATATACTCAACAGAAAGTGATTGAATAGAATAGTTCAGTGGGGAGGGAAATGCAGTGATCATATGGCCCAAATTAAGGCTTTAGATACTGAATTAGAGGGTTTTCATCATCTTTGTCCTTTTGTCTCTTTTTATGATATAAAGGTTTTAATAATAATTTTGGGTTTGAAGTAGTTTTATTTTACTACAGAATTTTTTGTTACATCTCAAGTACTTTTTTTTTTCTTGAAATCAGTTTAAATATGTAATATTATAAAAATCCAATTTTTTCAAATCAGTCAATTAGTTGACTTCTATTTTTCAGAACTGCATGTTTCTTTTTAGGTGCTTATTCAAAGAAAATCCCCTACAACTGTGTTTTTTGCCAAATATCCTTAGCTAAATTAGTTGCTAATTTATTACTAGAACACATCTAAAGATTCATGTTCATGCTACCAAATAGAAAGAAAACCAGCCACACTTTCTGTTGTGTTGCCAGTCACTCTTGGGAGCAATGCTTCAGTTGTATTGTAAAGGCATCTCATGCTCTATGAAACGTTCCCTTCTGTTTTCCAATAAGTGTGTCCATTTCACCTATTGCAGTGCATAAAGGAAATTTGGCCCAAGTTAAGTAAGCTGGCCAAGACTGCTGTGTATAGTGCTGAGAGATTTGACTTTGTCTTTCTCTACTAGCCCCTGCCTCTGAGCAGTTTCTTGTACTTTGTTTGGTCACCGTTTCAGTGTGTTTCACTCGTGGTGGCTCATGTCAGTATTTGCTTGACCAGTGTTCTGATGGGAAGTGTCACTATATGATCATAAGAGATCAAGATAAACTGGTGCGCTTTGCAGTGTTGCCATCTGGGGTTGTGCTAACCAGCCTGAGTTTGCTGTAGCATTCTGCTTCTCTTATAGTGTGAAGCTGAGCTTGAGGAAGTGTTGTTGGGTTTTTTTGGATGATACCAAATTGCTTTCATCCCTTTTTCTGTCCAAACCTCTGTTGTTTTTAAAGAGGAACAGAGGCTGAAAGTAAGTGTTGACCTATGCAAGTGTAGTTCCATATGCACAGGAATGGCAACTCCCCATCATCCATGAATTTGCTGGAACCAGTGGCTGGGTGTCCTTGGATCCACTTTTAAATGTGATAGGCTACAGTAACTTGGCCATATAAATTCTTAAATCCCAAAGCATGCTAATGATGGCTTCTTGCATATTTAAAACAACTTTGCATGATCTGTGACAAGTTCAGGTACAGATCAGAAGTAAATTATGCAATAGATGGTATCTAAAAGAGGTGTAGATGTGGCTCTTAGGGACATGATGCAGTGGTGGACTTGATGGTTAAGGGTCTTTTCCAACCTGAGTGATTCTGTGATTTTATTACTTTAGTCCACAAGCATCAAGAAGTCATAAATAATCACTGTTTAGTCAAAATAGAACTGTATTAAATAATACGTCTTTGTATTACAAGATATATATTTTGTTTTCTGATAGTTATTTCTATGTTGTGATTCTTTTTTTCTATTGTCCCCCAGCTAAATGGCCTTGATGGTCGAGAAAACTTAGCCCGAGATTTGGGAATTACAGAAGCAGAAGGTACTGTGGGTGGTCCCCTGTTGTTGGAGGTTGTTAGGAAGTGTCAGCAGAAAAAGATTTCAGGTGGTGGAGAAGTAAGTAATATTAACTTGGAATTTCTTTCTTTATAATTCTTTATTAATTTTTTTTCAATGATGAAAAATAAACTGAAATTATGAACACTTGGCTATTGTTGCACTATTATAGTGTTTCAGGTCTTTATTATATTATGCCTTCAACTTATTAGAGAGATAAGAGATAAACTTTATGATTATTACTTTTAATACCACCCTAGGGCTCTTGATTAATATTCTGCTGCAACATGCTAGCACAGAGTGAATCTAGATAAATGACACAAAACACTGTGTGACTTATTTTCTAATTTCTGATGTGGTTTAGTAACACTATTATCTGTACTTGTTTTCCTTGGCGTACTTCTAATTTTAATATGACCTGAAAAGACTCATTTGAGTTTTGTCAAAAGCCTTAAAGCTCTTCTAAAAATGTATATACTTAAATATATCAAAGTATTGAACTACTTGAAGGCAATGACGGTAGTATTTGAATGGAATAGATAATTAATATGTTGATTAAATGAATTAAACCCAACCAATAGCATTTGATTGTGACTTGAAAGAAAGTTCTCTACCCCCAGGATCCATTCAGTGTCCAAAAGAAAGCTTAAATTCAGAAGCAATTGTCATAGACTTCTTAATATAGCAATTTTCTGTCATACAAAAGGAGGATTTCCTTGAGCCCGTGCTGTTTGATCAGTCTGGGAATGCCCCAGGAAAGCCAAGATTCTTGTGCCCGACCAGTCTGTCCATATCCTGTTATGGGGACTCCACTGAGCAGTCCACTGTATTGTAGGCTGTTCAGCTGACTTGCAGAGGGACATGTGCCAACACTGTATTGGAGTCAAATCCCTAAGTATAGTTTAGAAAGGGAGAGCCCCTCCTGGATGTCCTCACTCAGCTGAGCATGTTCTTTGCTGCTGGCAGCTGGTAGGAAGGACTCGCACCAAACAGTTTACAGAGTAACACGCTTGATTAATAATCACACTGATAAAAGAAAATTGTGACAGGCTGAGGTGTGAAGATCGCCGGTGATAATAACAGACTGAAAAAATGTATTTAAAGCAATATACAGCCACCAAAAAAAGCTAGCTCAATATAATCGCTCAGCATGCGTTGAATATGGTCCTTAGCCAAAGAGCACCCCAATAGGGGAGAAGACAGGTTCAGCTCATCAGCTGATCCCAGAAGTTATGATGGAATCTTCCATAACTTCTCCCTGTTCTTAACTTACTTTTATACTGTTTCTTCACATTTAGTTGGAGCTTGAGTGACTGTACTCATACACACTTTTGTTAATGAATGGTGTAAAATTTTCTTGCTTCACTCTTTAAGATACAGTCAGTAAAATACAGAGTGCATGCTCAGTGATGGGTGGTTGTACCGTGGAGGTGGGTAACTTTGGGATGGAGGGGTTCATTGTTTCATTATGATCTAATTGTTATGCTAAGTGTATCTGAGTAGAGTGAGTTTGCCACAGTTGCTGGTTCACAGCAGCAAGCCATCTGCCTTGGCTGACAGCTGCTCTGTGGTTTGTCAGTTACATGGTACCATCAGGCTGATGTCCTTGCAAGGATTACCGCAGAGCCTGGATGCAGTGTCTTCACTCTGCTCCACCCTGTTTCATCCCTCTTAGCATGTGCTTAGGGATGCAGGCTACCTGGTGTGTGGAATCGTCATGGAATATATTTTGTGCTTGCCAACTACATTCCATCCAGGAAGTAGCATTTTATCCTGTGATTTCCATACTGTGTTTGACTACAGCTTCCCAGTTTTCTCTAGTTCTACCGTCAGTTGTCTTCCCACACATGGCGTCAGGGTTGGCATACTGTGCAAGTGCAGACAATAGCCTTGTTTCTTGTTGGATGCAATTATCATAGGATCAGAGAATCACTGAGGTTGAAAGAGACCCTTAAGATCATCCAGTCCAAGCATCAGCACTGTAACCCCTAACCCACAGCTCCCAGCACCAGATCCAGATGCCTCTTGAACACCTCCAAGGAGGGTGACTCCACCACCCCTCTGGGCAACCTATTCCAATGTCTGACCACTGTAACAGTGAAACATTTTTTTTCTGATGTCTAATCTGAATCTCCCCTGTCTCGTCTTAAGGCCATTTTCTCTAGACCTCTCACTGCAGGTATGGTAGAAGAGACTGGTCCCCACCTCACTACAACCCTCCTGAGCGTCCTCTTGCTTATACCAGCTCCCTCAACCATTCCTCTTAGGACATGTTTTCTATCTCCTTCAGGAACCTTGTTGCCCTTCTCTGGACATGCTCCAGCACCTCAATATCTTTTCTAGTGTGAGGGCCCCAAAACTGAACGCAGCAGTTGAGATGCGACCTCACCAGTGCCAGTTATTACAAAATTAAATATATATTTTTAATAAGTGCTTATTTGAAACTTCTTAGATGGCTCCAGTTCTAAGTGACAGCCAGTGTCCCACATCAAAATCATCTGATGGACGGTCAAGTGCACACTCTATACCAAATAAGGTAAGATTATATATAATGAAAAGCTTCGTAACATGCATGAGATGGGTAAAAGAGAGAACTCCTATGAAACTGCAGATATGACAGCATTCACTTAAATGATCTGCAATTTGAAAGTATTTGTTCCACTTCAGCAAAACTTTCATATATGTGATTCCGAGCAAAGATCAACAGTTGTGCTTGTACTTTGACATAGTAACAGTTTGTTCCCTTGGGGCCCAGAACAGAAAAGTAGATGTAGCTTCCCTTTTATTGTAGTCAGGCTATTAAGCTCTTAATTTTCAAAAACAATTCTGTTCCTCTAGGATAGGAAATTAAAATATTTTTATTACTACTACTTATGGGTTTAAGTACTTTTTCCTGCCCTCAAAAACTGAGCTGCTGCCAGCAATTGAATGCTATTCTGTGACTGAGATAAAATAACCTTGGTATGAAAAAGACCTACCAAGGTAATTTTAACTTTCATGGTCTTTAGTGTGAAAATTTTGCTTTAGCCTTCCAAATGAAAGTTAATGACTGATAGAAAAAAAATACTTTGACAGTACAACCTACATACATATTGGCTATCTGGATTAAATAGTAATTTTTGTTTTGTTTCAAAACTGTGCTGCTATTAGTTTGTAGAAGGGAATTTAATGTAATAAGTTTTTTACTGGCTTAATTTTAGTAAGTCTAGGAGAAAGTAAAAATAGCAGTACTCCTTGCTAGGTAGTAATATAAAAACGTTTTTCTTTCCCAGCACCTTGATTATCTAGGTAAATTAGAATATTGTTCTTTGGGCCACAAAGCCATGCTAAGTTACAGCTCGAGTTGTATGATGTTAAAGGTTGAACATGGAATTGGCCTTACATTCTAGACTGTAGCTTTGAGCCATAAGCATTAGAAAAAGACTGAAAGTTATGTACTTTTAAAATCTCACTATTGTCAGTTTTGGTTTTAGTATTTGAAGAGAGAATATATCAGTAACTGCAGTTTTCTTATGCTTACTACTTTAAAACCTGATACTATATTGCAGAGATTACCATTTAATATGGAACTTAAAAGTAATTTTCATGGGTTTAAACTGATTTCTTTTGAAGGCAGTGGCTATACCTAAGAATCTTTGTTTGTAGATGTGTTGTGAAATAACATGAATAAAGCATAAGAATCAGTCTGTCTGTAGATTTCTTTGATAACCATGATATTTTTAAATGGTTTGCTTTTATAATAGAAGTGATGTAGATAGCATAGCAATGCACAGGATGGAACAAAATATTTTAATGGCAGCAACAATAAAGAACAATTTCTATTCTATTTCTAAAGCAATAAAACAATGTTTTTCTGGTGTGATTCTTGATGATACTAATAAACTTACTAGTACTTCTCAGGAATTTGAGGTAATATTTTAAAAAGTGATTCTAGATGTATGTTATGTGTTGTGCATTTATACATACACTTAGAGTATTACATGACATGAATACTTACTCCATTCTTTATCTTTCAAGGCTGCTGACAAGACCCAGAGTGATACAAGTGTCTCATCAGGGGAAGCAAGCAAAAGAAGTATTCATTTTCTGCCCAATGAAATAAAACTAGATCCTCAACTAGAAAACAAAGACTCAAATACCAAAGAAAAAAGTGATCCAGTTGTGGATGAAGATGATGTAGAGGGAGATTCTTTCTTTGATGACCCTATACCCAAACCAGAAAGAACTTATGGCTGGTAGGTAACATGGATGTGCTACTTAATATGTGGTTTATTTTATCTTCTGTATGCTTGCAGACCTTTGAGAGCTATTTGTTATTTGATTATTAGCATTTGTGTTTAGATCTGTAACATTTTGTTTCTGAAGTATTCATTTCTCTGATTCTGTTCTGTTCTGTGCGCAGTCCTCTGGGATCTCTTGGATGTACTATGAGTAGAGAAACCTGTGTCACTTAAGGTGCATCATTTAGGATATCTAATGTCCTCACCCTGTTTCTTGGGTGGAATGAAGATGTATGAGGCACAGACAGCAGCATTTCTTCTTGCAACAGAGCTGCAGTGGTGATCTGTACTAAAGGAAGTGGACAGTGACAGGGATAGTGCATTAAATACCTGTACGGCTTTGTAAGGAATACAAAAACCACTTGAAACTGGCTCCATAGGCTGTAATAATAAGGAAGTTTTCTTACAGATGGGGTTTCCTCTTCACATCACAACACCTTTTGTGTGCAGTTCTGTGTTTTCAGTGACTTCTGTGTACATCAATTTTGCAGATGCATCTAAAGCACATTTTTTATTGTTCATCTGTGGAGTCTGATGACTGAAAAATGCCATTTGAAACAAGAACTAGTGACTGAACTGTGCAGCAGCTTTGTTATAAAGCTGAAATATCTATCTTTGTGTTATCATGTTGAGTTATCTTGATGCTTAGCTTAGATACCACTATATTGAGAAATGCTGCAGGATCACTTCATGGTGTTCTTTTGCTGTGCTCAAGTAATCAGAGAATTGCTCCAGCTTAGCAGACATTAAGAAGAGGTTGCAGAATCATTTGTAAGTCAGTTTGGCTTTTCCCCCCAGCTATGCTGATAGTGGGCAGAGCAGCATAAGCCTTTTTTGTTACTGCTACAGTAGATGCCTAGTCTTAGAATAGGATCCTTCTGGTAGAGCATGAAGTAATCATGCCAGGTAAACCAGGTCTCTCTTTAGTAAATTTTTGGACTCTTTGTGAAAGATTATTTATAATACAGCTTTTGTTGGATGTTTATAGTTGGAGTAGTTGGATGTTTTTTAGTAGTAGGCTTTTTTTCCTTGAAGAGAGGTTATTGTACTCTGGAAAGTATTGTGTGTTACAAATAACCCCACTATGGTGTTTCTTTTCTCCTTTTCTTGTTGTTAATATCAAGGTTAAAACTGCATCTGAGTGCATTTACTCCTTATTCAAGAGGTCATTTAAATAGCCTTTAACTAAAGTAACCATTGTAGCACATAGTCTAAATGGTAAGTTGGGAAAATTAGAAAAGTCTGTAAAAACTTCTGCATAATAATAATATTTACTAATTTCTTATTGTTTGAGCATTTTTCTATGACAAGAAGGGACATTTATTTTGAAATTGGGTAAACTAGATTTCTTTTAAAAGACCATCCAAGAAAGAGACTCTTTAATTATTTAGTAAAGTAAGGATTTTTTTTACTAGTAGAGAGACTCCCTACAGAAAAAAAATACTTCCAGATTACATGTGTCTGTAGTATTTTGTAGCACATAATGTTATTGTGATGCAGCTATTACAGTAATATCCCATAATAAGGTTTGCTGAATATGTTAACCACAAATGAGCTAGAATCTATTTGTAGCTAAACTGTGTGTGCTGAATCGTTCATTTTTACCTTCCTGGCCACTCTTCTAGAGGGTAAAAAAACCCCACATTCTTCAGGTGGAATCCCCTTTGTGGTATGTTGTGTTGGTATACTCAAGTCCCAAGGGGTAAGTAAATAGGACAGCTGCCAGCACTGTTTTCTTTGCAAAAAGGGCGTTTCCTTATGGAAATCTTGCCCTTTCCTTTAAGATGGTTTCAGTGGAGAGAAAAGTAGCAAGCAGTTGCTAATAGACAGTGTGAGAGATGATCCAGGCACTCATTATCTCTAGGTCTCTACCCATTGTTCAAAATATTGAAGCATTTTAATGTGTAATGTTACACGTGATATTTTGGTGGTGATATTTTTGTGAATGATTCAAATGATGTCCATTATTAATAGGAACAGAATCAAAATAGTAAACAGTTCTGGCAATACTAAATGTGAAAATCTTGGTCTCTTTTGTGTTTCTTCATCCTCTACTTGCAAGTAGAATTTGAACTAGGTAGTAGCTGAAGATTACAGTAACATGTAATGAGTTCTGTCTTCCTATAACCGAGAGGTTTTCATTCTGTGAACTGACTGCTCTTAGAATTAATAGCTTCATTAGACGTAATCTCTTTTAGATGTAAAACAAACTAAAGTACTGATTTATATCTGAATCTTTCTTCTTTTGGCTGCATTTACATATGGGGATGATGAAAGGTCCCTAGACATGAATAGTGATGCTGATGAAGGTGCTCTGTCTGTGAGAGAGGACAGGTGGAAATCCTTGCATGGGTGAGAAAGTGACTTTCTCAGTGAATGTTGTGGTTGATGTTTGTGCCAGTGAACTGCCTACTGCTTTTAAGGTTGCAGAGTGAATAGTCCTTTTCCCTTTCTCTTTTCTGCTGTAATACTGCTTTCTAGTTTTATGACAGTTTAATAACAGAAAAGAAAATAATCATGCATATTTTACAGCTCTGTGGAGTACTTATTTATTCGTTTTTTTACAGGAAAACTGAGGCTAATAAAGCAGGGGGTCTAGCATCCCTTTCTGATGCACCGCCTCTAAAAAGTGGGTTAAGCTCTCTGACTGGTGCACCTTTGCTAAAGGAGTCTGATAGTAAGTTTTCATATGTTTTTGTGTTTTGATGTTTGTAGAAGGTATTTATGTAATGAAATGAATGAGCCACACGTTCAGATGGAAAAATAATAGAGTACGTGGCCCCCTTCTGGTTGTAATATGCTTTACAATAGTTCTTTCTTGGTGAGTGACGGCACCGGTTTGGATTTATTATGCTACCACTGGGGCATTTTATGCTTTGGAGCATGAAATACTTACCTACATCCCTTTTTTTGTGTGTGTATATAAAGCAGTGTATAATTCTGCTGCTCAGTTTTAAACTGAAATTGGCTTACTCCTTTGTATTATCTTAAGTTATTTGTACCAGTTCTTTAGAGGTATTTGCTTTCAAGTTGTAAATCTCTGAGTAGTGGGAGATTATCCCTGTTTACGCCTCAAGTTTTTGAATGTTATCAGAGTTCAACTCTGAAAATATAATATGATATTGCTGTACTATACAAGTACATTAGGTTGTTATAAAAGAATAATTGTTACAGATGTTTGGTTGGTGTGTGTTGGTTGAAGAGTCACAAGTCCAATTTCTGATACAAGTGCTTTTGTTTGCAGATTTGGATAGAAACTCTGTTTTGAAAGACCTGCAGTTGGTGAATGCAAAGCTGGGATCACTAGAATTAGGCAAGTAACTGCTAAACATGAAGAAGCTCTGATATTTTTGGTTGGCCAGAACTGATAAATTCTGGCCCAGCTTCTTAAAGGAATCTGAGAAACTAAAATACACATATTGAACTAAATCTTCAGCTTTAACTTTTGTCATTCTAGTTGACATATATTGTGAAGCTTAATGTAGTTAAGAGCAAGATGAGATCTAATGAAATACAGAAAAGTGAAAACTGATGTCTTATGGATTAATATTTTACACGTAGCGCAAAAATTTGATTCATTCTGTACACGCATTTACTAATATCAAGTGATGAATTTTGTTCTTGAGGTTTCTACAAAAAGAGCAGGTTTGTATTTTTGGTAAAAATACCCTGATAAGTATTACTGCTTTTCAGTGGCATATTTTCCACACCTTTGAAAGTTGCCTTGCTTTTGGTGCAGTATGAAGAAGGTGTGATGGAAGGATTCTCTCAAGATACAGCTGCCAAGTATTTTAGTTTTGTATTCAGCAATGCACCTAACATCCTGAAAACATATATTCAGTTTTGAAACCGTTTATGTTAATAATACTGAGATTAATTAATGACAAAGATAACTCGTCCTTCTAATCTGCATAAGTAATTTTATCTACTTCCACTTTTTCTGGTCATCAAACCAGAAATTTTGGTGCAGGAATATATGGGTTTTTTTGTGTTTCCTGAAGAGAAAACTTGTTTGATTAATAGCTTTTAAACCTTATTTAGGAAATGGAGATGATGATGAATATGCTGATGACTTCAACAGGTAAGAGAAGGATGATACTCAGTAGGGTAGTATTTTATGCACTATAAGCATATCAATTAGCATATTTGAATTATTTCATAATATGTCAGACAGTCACTATCACTGGAATCTGTCAGTATTTCTGAACTGCTTTAACCTTCAGTTTGCTATTTTAATAAATTTACTTACAAGTTAAAAAAACAACCAAGCCAGGTCCCTTTTTGTATAGGGATAATGAATTCCTGAAAAACCTACTGCTAACTCTAGGATGATACTATTTTTTTTTTTTTTGTGGAAGGGTTTTGAGGTTTGTTTCTTTTTTTTTTCTGAACCATGCACTTAATAATGTTTCAGCAATTAATGCAATTATAATAAAATCTGGAAAATAAATCATCATGAGTAGTCAGTAGTAAATACTTAACAACCTCAGGAGGTATTGGTATTGTAACTGCATGATCAAGGCCTAAATATTTCTCAGTATTTACTATGTCTTCATATAGGCAGAAAGCCTTTAGTTGTTATGAGGTTAAGTAACTTCACGTCTAACTTGCTAGGAAGTGAAATTCCAATCAAATATCAGGTATAAAGTAAATATCATGCCTGGATGTTTGATAAGGAAGTTTTATTTCTGTGCTTATGGTTTTCTTTCTTCTTAGTACGAGTCACCGCTCAGAAAAAAGTGACATCAGTATTGGTGAAGAAATAGACGAATTTTCTGTGGGAACAGAAGAGTCAAATGCCAGTGATAAAGTATGATTATTTTTAAATTTTTATTCTTTATATTCTTCTGATCTTATCTTGACTTTGTTTCCAACCTTCTGTGAAGTAATGTGCCATTATCCTAAGTTCCTAGGTTATATGTTAAGGTTGTATTATTTGTTATGTTTTGTGTTTTACGCTTAGTGTCCTTGCTAAGTTAGATGCTATACTGATTTTAAAAATCCCAACAAAACAAAAGCCCTGCAACAGTTATTCAGTAGTACAGTTCACTGTGCTTTTCTAGGTGTGTGAAAAGTATTTGAAACTGGTTCAGTGCCCAACGTGTAAAGGTTTACCTCAGTATCTCAAGATCTGTCTGAATACCTCCTAAAGGATTGTGTAATCTCACTGAAAGCTTGAGGCCAAAAGGTGTATGAAAGCTTATGAAGGAATACATGAGGTGATACTGTTTGTGTGATTTCTGAGTTTGCAATTTTATTTATTTTCCAGCTCGAAAGCATCACACAAGACCTTACCATTTCTCAGTTAAGCGACGTTGCAGATTATCTAGAAGATGTGGCATAGAATTGGACAGCAAAAATCTTCCATTGTGCTGGACTAGAAGACTGCTGTGGACTATTAATTTCAGACAATCACTGTTTGCTGGAATGTCCACTCTCTATTTGTGCCTTGTGTTTCAAAAAGACTGTAGGTGAAGAAGGTTTTTAAATACTCTTAATAAGAACTAAATGAAATAGTGTGTTCCCATTTGAGTCTAATATCAGAATTACTTTCTTCATTTAGTTCAGCCAAACCTTTCATAGCAGGAGGTGGATTTTCCAAGCAGAATGTCCATTGCTGGCAGTGGACATAATAAAAACCAATTGGTAAGAGAACATCAAGAAAGAGGCATGTGGCTTTATAGTGAACTTGCACTGTTATTTTAACAGTCAGATTTTTTTTTTAAAGATAACCAAAGCGAGAACCTTCAAAGGTAGTGGTTCAACTCACACTTCTTTTAACACAGTCTTGTCAAGTCAGCATGTAGTACATATTTATGGTAACTCTAGCCACAATACCTAATTCCTCCAGACTTACTTGAAATAGCTGTTTTACAGACTCTTCTGAAAGTTGGACTTTACCTTTTTTAAAGGCATATTAAACTGAGAGTATCTAAACCCTTAAATCTAAATTTAGCTGTATTTAGGAGCTAAATTTAGCACTAGTCATAACTCAGAATATTCTTGTTTAAGTATGTTTGTCAGACCATTGATGTTAAGACCTAAGCTGTTTTTATATACGATTATTTCATCAATGTTATTTGTTGTTAAATCACGGAAAGTAATTTTGTAAGGATTCACAAATCAGTAACTAAATTTTATGGGGTTTTGTTAAGTTTTTAATAGTGTGTAATGCTTACTGGAGCTTTTATTATTGATGGCTCTTCGTGTGTTGTAAGATCACTTTCATTCTTGGAAATGTTTTAAGTAAAAATGAGCGCCAAAAAGTGAAACTACTAAACTTCTGCTTTTCAGATTCTGACTGCTGTACAAAGTTAAATGCAAGTATTTTAAAATACCATACTGAAGACATTATGGACACTAAGTTCTAGCTAAGTGCAAATTCTTGTATTTTCATGATACTCTTGCAGAAGAGGGTTGGTCATGGAAAGGTTGACAGTTTTTTAATGATGCTGTTGCAAGTGGCGCTGCTATAATGTGGAGGTCATGGACATTTGTAATACTGAAACAAGACTTCAAAATGTGCACTTTCTGAACATTGTGAACACATCTGGAAAACAGACATGTAAGTGAATATAAATAATTTAACTTTTTTTTTTTTTTTTTTTAGGCTTTGTAATTTTCTTGTTCAGGAACGCTGTTGGCCTGTTGTCAGTAGTCACCACAGTGGAAGTAGCATGCTAAACTAAAGCCATTGGTTAAGCATATGAAGCTGCTACTAGCACTGGAAGCTGACTTAAATATTGTTTTTGCACTGGGCCAGCAGGCCTGGAGCAGTGCTGGGAAGTTAGGCTTGTACATTACATAAATGATTTGAGAGGAGACAGAAAAAGTGTGCCTTTTATTTATGTGCACCCCAAAAATAGCCAGTAAAAAAGCATCAGAGTTTTTAGTCATGGTGTTAACTTTTAACTTTGTGCCATATTGTAGCAGCTGAACACAGAGGAGAATTTTTTTCACCCCAGAAAGTCAATGTGCCATAACTTCAAATAGAAACAATGCTGTAACATATGATACAGCCTGTGTAAAAAATTCATTTAAAGGTAGGGGAACCTGTGCCTCAAGATACTGTGTATGGAAAAGTTTGGATTGGACATTTTTTCCCTTTTTTTTTTTCTTTTTTTTCTTTTTTTCTTTTTTTTTTGTGTTTGTTTTTTTTTTTTGTTACAAAGAGCATCAGCATGTCTGAAGGAAATAAAATTCCACATGAACAGTTGTTTCCTGGCATTTATTTTTAAGGTGTGCAGAATAATGCAGAGGCAGCGTTGTTTACTTTCTTACATGCCTTGGGAAAACATGATGTTCCATTACCTGTTAGCTGTAGGATATGTGGCAATTTATCATACCAAAAGAAACCAAAAGTTTATTAAAATATTTCTAATTGCATTTGAAGATGTGGCCTTTTCAATAACTAATTAGGTATTTTAAGTGTTAACAGCCAAGTATTGTTCTCTTACCTTGGGAGCTAATTGGAGATCTTGCATTTTGGCTCTAATTGAAGGAAATACCAAAAAGTGGTAAGTCTCCATGCTGTTCCTCCTGTGAGCTTTTACTGAATTGTGTATAGTAATTCAAATTGTCAAATAAACCTATTGTGCTGGCTAAATTGTGTTTTGAGACTTGTTGGACCAGGAATCTTAACATTTAGTTAAATTAAGGAAGCTCTGTGAGATTTGAGGGGTTTTCATGAAAAATTCTTTTTTTTATAGTCCAGTCTGCAATTGAGAATTCTTTTAAGGCCAAAGGATCTTGCAGTTCCTGATGATGAATCTGATTAAGACTTGACAGAATTACATTAGTGGTATCATCCCAAGTTGTCAGATGGTTTATGATTCAACAAAGGAAAAAAAAAAAAACAACAATCTTCATTAGCAAAATTTTGTCTTGTTTACCATTGTTAGAGGTATTTAAACGTAAGTGACAAGTTAAGCTGCTCTCTTGAATGCTTGTGTCATTGTATATTGCAAACTTTATTGTTTAGCATTTCACATTAAGCTTCTCACTGAAGGATGTACTCCACCTCAGATGTGTTAGAATTAACAACCAGAGCCCTGTCATAAAAGGTGGGAACATTTCTGTGAGCAGAGAAGCAAGTGTCTGAGAGGGGCACTGGCAACTGCTCTGTGCAGTTCTGTATCAATTAGGTCTGGTCAGAAATACCTTGTTTTGTTGTAATTTTTTTAACAAATTTTGTGATTTTTTTAGAAGTACGAATTTAAGGACTAGACCATGGCTGACAGTTTCATAGCATTAATATGGCTCATGTAGTAAGGATGGATTATAAAAATGATACCTGTCTTTTTTTTTAGTGAAATTACTGCATTCCACCTCTTTTTAAGTTAAGTGGGAAATCACAGCACATCTCATAAAATATTTCCTTGTGAGTGATGTTTTCCCCAGATATAATGAAATCACTATCAGCTTTAAACAGTTCTGACAATATAGACACTACACCTAGCTCTTGAGACAACTGAAACATTTGATAATGTGATGACAGTAAAGATGGGGTTGACTACTTCATTTTCTTTTTAGTATAGTCATTTTCACTGATTAAATACTGTCGACAAAGACCAGCCATCTCTTCAGGAAAAAAAAATGCATCCATGGGTATTTGTAGATAAAAAGCTAACAAACTTCTAGTTTTAGTGTTGTGTAGCCGGCAGGAATTAAATCTTGTCAAGATGACTGCAGAACTTGGTGGTGCCAGATGCATCACCTGCTTTTGGCAGGTCCTTTGGTTTGATGTTTTCCTTGTGAGGCAGAGCCAAGAGAAATGAATTGAATTGCAAGAAGTGCAGAGTTGTAAGTGATCTGATTCATACTGAAGCTAAATCCTCTAGAGGCTAGATGCCAAAATCTCCCAGAGCATCTCTGTAGCC
Organism: Lanius collurio; assembly: GCA_020086605.1. NCBI lineage: Eukaryota > Metazoa > Chordata > Aves > Passeriformes > Laniidae > Lanius > Lanius collurio. Next base: position 21,022,521 of record JACBWW010000002.1, on the reverse strand, counting down.
AAATTGTGGACAGATAGGCTGGATAAAAAGCACCTTTGCAGAAAGGACCTGTGGGCAGCTGGGAAGAGTGAAAGCCTGGAAGCGTGGGTCAGTGTGCAGGCTGAGGGAAGTGGTTATTCCCCTTCCATCCCCTTCCTTGTGAGACCAATACCTGGAGTGTTGTGCTCAGCTTGGCTCCCCCAGTACAAGAGCTGCCAACAAAATAGAGCCCGGTAGAGGGGATTAGAGGATGGTGGTGGAACTGGGGTATGTGATCTATGAAGAGCTGGCACTGTTCTGCCTGTGGAAGAGAAGGTGAAGATGGGTGGCTAAACTGAACTTCCATGCTTACAGCACACCATATGGAAAAGAGGCTCGTACTCATCCTGGAGGTGCCAAAAAGGACAACACACTGCAGTGAGAGAAATTCCAGCTGCATACATGAAATTAAATCTAAAGAATGACCATGAAAACGGTCCAGGACTTAGAGCAGACACCCTGAGAGATTGTGAAGTCTCCATCACTGGAAATTTTCAAAACTCAAATGGACAGACTGGGAGCCACTTGATGTAGGTTTGAAGTAGGTCTGCTTTGAGTAGTGGTCTGGACCTCCACCAAGCCCTTTCAATTTAGATTATTCTATGAGTCTGCTGAAACAGACCTCTAATTGGAAAACTAGTTATGGGAATAGACAGACTCCATGTGGCTGCCTCTGTGCATGCAAACTACCCTGTTTTCAGGTAGAAATAGTTTTGCTACAGTTTATTAATGCAGGTGTTTATGTTCATGCTAACTGTCCCATGGAGAAAGGCCAACATTTGCAAATACAGTAATTTAATATTTACTCTACAGATTTAAATCTTATGTCCTTGAACAAATATATTAGGAAACATGGACTTGGAACATATTTTAATAATATGTGCTGTGTGAATACCTGCAGCTGATCCTTACACTTGGACCTAAGTTTAAAAACAAGATGTAAGGTTTCTAAAAGTTGTTTTCAGTTTCTTATCAGCTTTAAGTGTTTTGTTTCAATTGCTCTATGCTATGGGGAAACCACAATAGATACAAGGTACTAAAATCAGGTCATTTGCAGCGTTCCCCTCTAAAAGTATCATGTTCTTTCGCAGCAAGAAACTGCTTCACCTTTTTTTTTCTCTGAAATGGAAAAGTTTCCACCTTGTGCTCACAACATGGTCTGTTTTGGCTGAGAGTTGTCCTTCAGGGCATCCTGCAAGGGGAGCTATTGGGAAAAAGCTGGCACATGCCACAGCAGTGTTTTCAGATGCATTTTTGGCTTAGGTGATTGTGGCAGACTTGCTTTTAAACTGATGTTCCCATTATGTTTCAGACATGTCATTCTGGTAGTTTGTGTTGTGTCATTAAAAGATCAGCTCCACAAATGGAAAACAGGCCAGAGGAACGAGATAACTTGTGCAAGCGCAGCGGCCACTGCTGGGGCTGCTGTGATCCAGCAGCTCCTCTCCTGAGGTCTGGGGCTATGCGACTCAGCATGCTGCAGCGACTCAGATCAGCAAGTCCCTCAGACCCTGCAGTGGCAACAAGCCTCCTGCTCTGGGAGTCCACCCAGGAGCTGAAACATGGCTGGGAAATGTTTCTGTGTGAGGAGAGGTGATGGTGAAGCCCACATACTTTTTACATTGGTGAATATTGGGTTATGGGATTAAGGCTCAGCTCTTAAAAGCACAGAGAAGCAAGGCAAGGGGGAGCCCAATACTGAATTGGGGCTCTTGAAGCTGGAACCCCTTGCCCTGTTTCTTTCCTGGGCCATCTCAGGAGAGGTGGCCCCAGGCAAGCCCTTGGGTCACCTCATGGGCTGGGTGTCCTAGAGACACATGAGCTGATGGTGGTATGTTGGAGAAGTCTATTTGGGGGGTGCATAAATCCTCTTCTGGGATATTTAGAGCCAGAAGAAAAAGAGGAGAAAGGGAAGGATTGTGGTTTGGAGGAACAAGCATGGGCAGAGAGGGAAAGGAGGGCAGTTGTGAGCAAACAGGCTCAGCAGTGTGTCTGGCTGTGCCTACCCCCTACAGCACTGTCTGCTCTCCCTGAAAATTCTTTCCAGCTCTTTCTAAACATGTATAAAATGCTTAAAACTATCTAAGTAATACTGGCCTGTGGATAAATTAGGGATGGATTTAGGGAAAATCTAGAAGCATCCATTTCCTTGAAGTCAATGTGATATTTGGCTATCTAGAAACATTTTGGGTTTTACAAAATTATTCTGGCAACCTTTATAAGAAAAGGATATTTATGGTGTTAAGTGGCTGACATCTTGACTGATGTTTTCTTCATCTCCTTTGAACTGCAAAGTAAGAGGTGTGTGCTCTGTTCATTAAAAGAAAACTGATAAAACTGAAAGATAATAGTTCAAAGCATTCCCAGCAAACCAAGATGAAACTACAAAATGTAATTTCTAGGTTTCAGAGAATAAAGCAATCCTGGAGGTGAGAATTATGTACACTTAAACTTCATAATTTAATACATATTCATGGGAGAAATATGAAATTTAAAATAGTTCTTAAGGAATATGTGGATTTGAGTAATAGACCCTGTCATTAAAAAGCAACACACACACACACCAGCTATTGTTAACGGTAGCACTACAAACCTGTGTTTGTCAGTTATATTCACTCAGTAGACTAAGTTAATTAAACCCTAGTGAATCTTGAACTCGGGCACCTGAACAGAAACTGTTTGCAGTGCAAGAAAGTTTGAATTTTGAGAAGCTTTTGGCAGTGCAGGTACCTTTAAGGTGCATCACAGATGTGAGGAGGTGCTGATGATCTCAGAGAAAGAGGACAAATTCTCATGGTCTTCTTCCATGAAAGAGAAGTTAGTGAATACTTTCATGAGCTTCTGGTTTCAATAAAGGTGTGCTAATTTGATGGTACTTAATTTGAAGGAGTTGGAAGTGCCAGTGAAAGAAATGAATGCATTGGGACTATAGGTCTTATCTAGCCTGGGAAGTGAAATTAGGATATGCTAGTGTGATGTTAATGCACAGGAACTCTTCTGCACTGATTCCTTGCATGCATGCTTTTGCATTAAATATCAAAATGTATTAAGATAAACTGTGGAAAAATGCAAAGGAACCAAAAGAAGTGCAAAAATACATGCAGAAATCAGTGCCAAGTACCACTCTGAAAGAACTCAAGTCAATCCAGTTTTTACAAAGAAAATTAAATCAAGCACATAGGCATGAATTGAGACTAGCCCAAAGAGCTGAGAAGGCAATGGGTGGTAGCAGAGAGCAAGTTATGTAAAATTGATTGACACAGTAAGAATGCTGGCAGGCGCACAAGAGCTGTGGCTTGGTGCAGGAAGCTCCCTTTGCTCTGACAAGGGATGACTGGGGCTGTGCTCCCTTCCCCGGGGCATGTGGATGTGTTCTTGATGGTGAAGCAGATACCAAGGTGGGAAGTTTAGAGCAGGGAGAAGCAGATGCAAGCATTAATTTGCGTTAAAAATAAAATTCTGAAGAAATAACTGCATCACGTTAGAGATTACCCCTGGGGAGCACTCTGGTTTTGAAGCAGGAAGTCATAATCCCATTTGTAAAGAAAAATTCAGAAGATGGACCTTAGTTTTGGCCGGTGTCGTAGGGAATGGGCTAGAAAATCTGTTAGGTAAAGATTAAGAGGTTGGCCATAGCGGCTCACATAAGACTACATGATTTCACAGCTGTGCCCCACTGTTTCTTGTGTCACAGAAACGCCTCGTAACGCTGCAGCTGTAGCAGTACAAGCCATGTAAAGAGCCTGTGAAACGCGTGATTTTTAGGGGCAGTGGCTCCCCTCTCCCGTGTTGATGGTGGGAGCAGAGCCCAGAGATTCTCTTCTGCAGCACAGCGCGTTCACCGCCACAGCCCCACCCCGCCTGGGGCTCCGGCTCTCCCGAGCAGCTCCGGCTTGAGCGCGATTCATGGAGGTGCCTGGGGGAGGAGGCTGTTTGTCTCTGTCTTCCTTTGCTGAAGAGCAGCGCGTAAGGTCTGGTTCAGGCTTAGAGCCATGTGGAAGCTAGAAAGCATGCGGGTTAGTGAGCCGGGCACCTCCTTCAAGACTGAGTCTGTACCCGGAATTGGCCATTCTCACTCCTTCAGACTTCGAATCAAAGGATCGAGTCTGTGCAGCACAGCTACAGACCTGAAAGAAAAATGGGGTCACAAATATAGGCCAATTGCCCATGCATCACAGAACAGGAAATCTTGCAGAACAGCTTTTTCATTTGCTCATCTCTCAATGTAGTTAGAATTTTTTTTTTAAATGGATGCATTCTGACTCGTCCTGTTGTATAATAAAAAGATCTGTTTGTCATGGGAAGCAAGCTGAACACTGTCCAGTTGTGTGGTCTTTTACAATAATTAGCATTTTCTTGTCACTAATGGCTTTTTGCATAGATTACCTGGTTGGGGTTTTTTTTTCTGTATGGTAGAGTCAAATTCTGCTAATGAATCATTTTATACTTACTTGATCCTCTCATCCTTGAGGGATTAGGGAAGGGAATTGAAACAAACTTTCAACAGGCAGCCAGATAAAAGAGATCATTCAAATCAAGCAAACCTAATTGCTTGCAGCTTATTTTCTCCCTCCTTGGTTCCAACAATACAGGAGAGCAGAAGTTGAGCTGTGACAAGCTAAACACATAGCTAAAGACATTCTTTCTTTAGAAGGGCTGCCCTTTTCCTCTCCTGGTTTTTGTTCTGAACCTGATGGTTTAATCTAAAAGCACAGCAGTCTGCTGTTTGCTACCAGTCTGGGGCACACAGTTACTTTGAATGATTGTTAGTGAACTGTGTGCTTTATTTCTAGTAAATAGGGTATTTAATAGAATTTAAGGCTTCATCTCAAGATGTGGCAGTGCAGAAACACCTCATGGGATGTAGAATTTGCCAAGACTTTGGGGAAAAATAGAAATTTTGTCCCTTTGCCACAGGTATTGCCCACCAGTGCAAGGTGCTGGTAGGATAGTCCCCACTGACCATTTGTCTGGGAGGGGGCAGTGTCTTCTCTGTGCACAAGGTTGCACTGGGGAGTGGAATTTAATAATGTTAAACCTACTGAAGTGAATAAGTGCAGGGATACTGATGTCTCTTACAGCCTCTACCTGCAGAAATCTGCCCATATAGGTAGAACTACACAAGCACAAACTAGATTTAGTCTCAGTCAGGCACAGAAAGGAGGGGGATGAAGGACAATGGAGGATCCTCTGCTGTATATTTGGAGTTGGAACTGTAAGTGGTGTGGCAGTGTTGGACCAGTACTGAAGACCTACTGGAGCATGATGAAGCACACTCCAGCTGCGTGGTACAGAGCATTCCTCACTCTCAGATTTGCGCAGTGATGTTAACAAGAAGTTGGGCTATTCCCCTGTCCCATTAGTTTGATGGTGTGTGGAAAGGTAGAAACCTGTGATCTCAGAAAAGCCCTCTGCTTTCATTAGTCCTGAAGCTGCTCAAGCTGGGAACTCTGCCACTCCAAGCACAGCACAGGTAACCACAAGAAGGTTACTTTAAAAATCCCGTGACTGACTGGGGTCTGAGGACATGGCAACGCTATTGCTCAGAAGGAAACAAAACCCAGTCTGGTTTTGATCTGAGCTGTTAGAGCAAGTTGGAGGGGAGAAAGAGACAACAGGCCCTAAATGGGAGTAAAGACAGCTCAACATACTTCTGCATGTGGGTGGGAGGCCTCACTAATATATTTGCTGGTCTTCCAGGGACCTGGAAGAAATCCCTTTGATTGCCTACAAATCAAGCAGATTTGGGTTTATCCTTAGGAACACTGTACAGTTCCTGAAGAGTTCAACAATGGAAGTCTGCACTTATGGTGGTATATTAAATATATTAAAGCTTTTGTGTAGTGGGAAGAGATGCTGGAATGAGGCAGACTGAGAGGTTAAAATTTCAGGAGGGGCTGTGAGGCAGAAATATGCTTAAGTGTCCCAGTGGCTCTGCTTCAAGCTCTAGTCTGAGGTTCAGAGCACTGGTGTGGTATAGGGACAGAAGAGTTCATTCTTGAGAGAGCAGGCTGGCAACTGGCCCGTGAAGAAGCTGCTGTCAACAGCAGCTTCAAAGGCTCCCTGTGAGGTGGATGCTGCTGTACTCTTAACACGGACTGAAAACCACCCTGGGCCTTGCAGGAGTGCAGAAAGAGGGAAGATGAAAGACTTTTAGAGTAGGATGTTTTCACCTCAGATACAACAAGATAAAGTTGTAAGCAGTCAGAAAGCTCTGTATATATGACTATTAAATGACACAAGTCTAGTATTTTCCAGTTATTCTAGTATGTTCCAATTAATGATTGGAAAATTTCCAATTTTATTGGAAACTTCAATTTACTTAACTTCATTAAAAAGTCTCTTAAACCCTCTCCAAAAAGCTCCCTTAGTTCATGGATTATAGCAAATTGAACTTCAGCAGTTTCTTTCTTCTTTATTCAAACAACAGCTTTTAAATTAACTTATAATCAGAGGGGAGCTTTTAAGACTAAAACATTGTGATACCTTCAGTAAGGAGGCATCTTCCTCAGCAGAAGCTCAAAATAAATTTTAACCACAAATCTCCTGTTGCTTCTAAAAATCTTTCAGTCTAATGTTCTATCTTGCCTTTTACAGTCTGTGCGCTAAGCACTGACGGAAAAGGAAAATTAGTGTAAAGAAAAGTTGCTTCTAAGTCACTAAAAAGCCTTCAGGGAGAACTGCAAAATACTGACTCTTCCCACACACCTTTTGTCTCACACTGGACTAGTCTCACATTCACCTTCCATTTCACTCAAACAGGCAAAGTGACTACATTTAAGAGCTTCATTATGTGCTCAAGGGCTTCTCTCCAGCTGCTGGCATGGCCTCTCTCTCACCCTCTTGCACTCTTACCAGCCTCTTGCGCTGAGAAATGTCTTCCTGAGTACTGAAACTTTGCAGCTGGTTCAGATGATGAGAAAATTACAAATTACTGTTGCAATAACATACCTTAACAACAATTTGGGTTTTGAGTCATTAGTCCTGCCATTGGTTCCACCTCTGTAGGGCCGAGGTAACTTCAGAATTCTGAGGTGTAGCTAATGGTTTTCAGGCAATAGCATCTGAGCAGCAGAGGACACCAATCTAGTAATTACAATGTAGCTCCTTTTGTAGTTTCTCTTCAGTAATACAATTAAGTGAGGCATCACAGCGCAAGCTCCTTTGTTGTATTTGTTTGTATTAAATTCTTTAGGACACCACAAAAATCATCACTTAAAGATGTCCAGGAGCCTTCTGGCTGAGTCCATCTGTTGTTGCAGGGGGAGCCTTCTGGCTGAGTCCATCCCTTTACCACAACTGAGGCACGGTGTTCATCACATAAAATCCCTGGGGAAAGTGCAGCAAAAGTCCCATATTAGTAAAAGCTGCTTGCCTGTTTTAGCCTCATTGAAGTATTAACAGCAAAGATCCTTTGACAAGGGTACAAGCCAACCTAAAGCCAGAGGTGGTGTGGATCAGGTTAGTCAGACAGGTCTGGCAGCATCTGAAATAGAACAAACACCTCTGGTCCTGCTGTCTACATTTGCTGTGGGAAGTGGCATGACATCTTTCTCTTTTCCAGCCATGAAGGCTGAAACTCTGATGACAGGGAAGGAGATTTTTCTCTCCATCCTCACAAAAGACAGTAAGTAAAGTTTGCATCATGTAACACCTGCATATGTCAAAATGGAAAAAGGAAAACAACCCCCTTGACACACCCTTGGCTGACTGTAGGTTGCTGTGTGAACTTGGACCTGAGGAACACAAGCCACTGTGGAGCTGGGTGATGAAGACATCCTCAGAGACCTGGCTTGGCAGTGAATGCCAGTCTTGATGTCAGCATAACAGAATTCTCTTTTCTGTTGGACAGGTGGAAGGGCATTCCTGAAGGATGGGCTGCTCTGTGCCGGCTGCAGCAGGATGACCCAGGCATGACTGGCACACATGATACATCATGTCCTGCCAGGGAGACATCATTTTCCCTCCACAATCAGTGTGGAATTAAGGGGATCCTTTCCAGGCTTTACATGTCACTGTGGGTTAGTGTGGACAAACTTTGCCTGTGTGGGTGAGACCTTCCCTCTTGGTTGCAGATAGGAGTGACAATTCTCACCAAGAAGAACCCTTGTTCCACAAGCACAGGGAGGGGAGTTAAGATAGACCCAACTGTATTTAGGATCAAGGTCTTCTTGCTGGCTTTTACCAAGCGAAGACAGTCACCAGGAGAGAAAGGCAGGTGCCAGAGCTCAGGAGGAGAAGCTGTCTGTGGTAGCTGACATGTTGGCTGAACTGTCCCTTCAAACCAGACTGGAAAACACCTTTGAGGTTATCCACACATTTAGAAGCAGGCACAGGTCTAAATACCTCACCATTGTGAGGCCTTCCCTGGTTCAGGAGGGGCTGAAGAGTCAGTGCTGCGGTGTTAAATGCTGTGCAGTGGTTAGCTGTGGGCATGTTGACCCTGTGCCTGCACACTAATGTTGAGAAGTCAAGGAACAGATTGCACAAACCTCATATGACCAACACTGCTTTGAGAAGCCAATTACCCTTTTGGATTCTGGTTTTGTATATTTGACACTAAGGTCATCTGGTACATGGTTCTTGTGGTGCGTGCCTTAAGAGTCAGGACACTTAGTCTGGCACTCTGGATTGAAAAGGAAGAAAATATGCTTGAGACAAATGGACAAAAGATGCAGAGGAGAAGCACCTCTGCCCCTACAAGTGGCTTCAGGTAGAAGGAAATGACTAGCTGGGCCAGGTCTCACTTCAGCATTTCAGGTAGCAATGGTCAGAGGTGTTTTGGGAGAAACTGCATTTGGAAATCGTGAAAGGAATATTGTATCTGTGAAGTAATGAAAGAACAAGACTGCTGTCCCAAATATTACCAGCTGAGTTGTGATACTGGCTCCAAACACAGACTGGTGAGGTCAATTGAACATGAACTGAAAGAATACTGTGAGGGTGAGAGAAAGAAACATATGTCAGATGGTCATCTTCGTAGGACAAAGCAGATAAAACCAAGACTGTGTGAGACCACAAACAGCAGCAGCAGATCCTGGTGAGGGTGTCCCAGTCAGCATTTAGGTGGTGATTCCTGGAATAGGCACTAAAGCATCAGTGTAGTGAGAGCCCACTGGGGATGAGAGACAGACCAGCACAAATTTAGATGTCTTTCAAGCCTAGCCAAGAAAGTGGGAAGAAGATGCAGTGAAGCAGGATGTGGTTAATACTAGATCACTTTTCAAAATCTCAGCAGTGGAGGCGACCAAAACATCCTGGGGAGAAAGGACCATGGGTAGCCATCAGCTGCCAGCTTTCCCAAGTGTGTCCTCACAGACTCATACACCTTTTCCCCTCAGTAAAGAATACGTTTGTGCCGCTCAACACAACCATGTAATTCTAGAATCATGGAATAGTTTAGTTTGGAAGGGGCCTTCAAAGGTCATGTTGTCCAATCCCCCTGCAACAAGCAGGGACAATGCCATGAAGAGATGAGCAAGGTGCCAGGGCAGGCATCAAAAATAGTCTAACTTAGAGAAAGATTAATAGATCCTTTGGGGGCTCTACTGCATTTGCCATCTGAACTATCTGGCATAGCTTTGCACTGGGTAAGGAACATTCACTGAGAGACCTGTTAAAAAGTCTTGCTGCAGATGAAGGAGTTTCCTTGACAAGGCTAAGAGCCATAAACAAGTTTTCCAAATTATATTTGGTTTATGTGACAATGTTTTGGTAGAGGTGGGTGGGAGATGCTACAGCTTCCCCAGTGTCTGACAGACCCAATGCCAGAAGCTCCAAGACTGATGCACTGCTGGTCAAGGCCAAGTCTATCAGTGATGGTGGCAGAGCCTCTGGGATAACATAGTTAAGAAGGGGAGAGAAAAACCTTCACAAGAGCAATGACAGATAAAGAAGAGAAGAATAAGAATATATGAGAGAATATAACAGCTCTAGAGATGCACAGGCTGGGCAATCAGTGAGCCATCTCTCCCTGCACTTAACTCATGAGCCTTTCATTATATTTTCACTGCCCTATCCATTAGAGGAGGGGAGTGATAGAACAGCTTTGGTGGGTATCTGGCATGCAGCCAGGGTCAACCCAGCACCCAGCGCTGAAGTTCAAATCCGTGCCAGAATGCCTATACAACCGACCTGTCCCTCTGTGCTCCCAGTGTCACCAGGACAGTTACACCTGGGTAACTGGGCTAACCATCTACTGTTCTTCACTCTCCAGGCTGTCACACTATCGTATCATTTCAGTAGATTTAGCTGTGCTGCTTGATTCTCTAACATACCTGCCCCACAGCATTAGCAAGTTCCTGTCTTCATGCAGGCCAGATAATATTTATGGAAACAAACCCATCATCCCTCAGGAACGGATGTAAGCACATGCTTGCATTCTCTGTGTAGCACAAAATTAATCAACTCCAGTCACCAATCTGTTGCTCCTGTGAGGAAACATTCAGTAATGTGCCTCCTGTTACTTCTTTGGTTTGTTTTTGGTTTGGTTTTTTTTTTTACTTTTTTTTTAACCACCTCTGAAATCACAGTGGAAAAATCAATGTTATCAAAGCCCTAACCACCAATGACTGCATGCATAAAGACCTAGAGATCAAATGATAACAGCAGCTGCCTACTCTTAAAAGGGAAGTGAAAGGTTACACATCTGCTGCAATTTAAATCCAGACAGATGTGTTAGCTGTGCGCAGCAGAGGATTCTGTGTCAGCAACTACTCTCCCTGTCGTCTGCTTGGCACAACACAGCACTGTGCATCTCCTTTCTCTCCTAATCCACACAGAAATTAATGGCTAAGCTCAACTCTCTAAAGGGATCACAGTGCAACTCTGCTGCTGTGGAAGTTAAGTGCCTGAAACATTTGAAACTTGTTAAAAGCAAAATGATTTAAACATGGTTGATTATCTCACTGATTGATATCTGACCATAGAGAGGATGTGTCAGTAGGACACAACTTCCTTCCTACACCAGCCTGAACAAGTGGCATCTCAGTGGTGACTGTATAGGAGCAGCAATTCCTCCTGTCCAGAAGACCTGATGGAGATTTTCCCCTTGCAAAGCAATCTCTTGTGTCAGTTTCTCTCTGGGTAGCCTCAGATCACTGGTGTGGTTAGTGGTTACAGCCTGCACTATGGTGAAGATGTAAAATGAGGGAGTCATTGTCTCATTGAAGTGGCCAGCCAACACCTCCAGTTTGTCTTTGCTCTCACCTAAGTTCATGTGCTGAAAGGCACGTGCTGTCCTCTCTGATCTGTATCCAGCCAACGTAGGGACTGTATATTGTGCAGACACAAGTTCAAATTTCATTCTTCCATTTCATCATCTGTGGTTCTAGGTGGGAGCTGGGATCACAGATGCCTTAAAACTTCCGTAGTGCACGTCCAATTGCACCATTAGGTATATAAACAACCTTTAAACTATCTTTAACTCTTACTCAGGCCATTAAACCCACTGCTGGAGAAATGGGATTGGGGCATTCCATGGTGTGGGTCTATTGTTAAAAACAGTCATATGAAGAAAGTACAAAAAGAAGTCTAAAAAGAAATCAGGTCACTGAATTCAACATATTCAGGTTAAAATGTAAATGGGAGTACAAAGTGATGACAGGATCTGAGAAACTACTTTGGTAGTTATTTCAATGAGACACGAAACAGAGAGTGAGTGACTGAGTCAAAAACATTACCACAGCGGGTATGGTGTGACTACAGGATCAAAAACATAAAAATTATGTTAGCAACTGCATACTTAACTCTGCTTGTATCTTTGTCTTGTGTGTGCAGCATTTCTGACATGGAAGTTCACTTGTCTTCTGCTGCCTAATGTAAACTATTTAAACACTGGAAGACAATTTAGCAGAAATTTCTTGCAGTAGACCATTGACTTTAGAAAGCTGCAGTTATTTGGAAATATTTTGCAGTATTTTGTCTTCTTTAGGTGATATAGTTAATTAAACAAAAATTCAGATCCACTTTAGGAAGAATATGGCCTTAAGCCCTTAAATAAGGGACTGTGACTTGTGTTACACATTTTTTCTTGAGGTTTCAGGAACAAACATATATTTTCTGGTCTATAGAAAATATGTGGTTTCTTGTGGGTTGAGAAGGTAGATAAGTGAGATCACAAGTGCCTGGCGTCTTCACTCAATTGACCCTTGGCAGTAAAAGGATCATATTATTCTGTTCATCACTGTAAGGGTTCATTATTTCTGGCATAACCTGGGGGAAGCTTTTACCAGAAATGGTTCTTAAACATTTTTAAGATAATCAGTCAAAAGGTAATAGTAAGAAGCAGAACAAATACAGCAGAATCTAGAAAGTTTTCTTTTAAAGTAAAAAATCCCTAATTTCATTCAACCAGATTTTTTCTTCAGGATACCTTTAGCTATCCCAGAAACATTTTAAGGAAAAATTAAACTGTGTCAGTTGGAGAAGGCTGGTCTTATGACTCATGGAAGTTGTCGTTCCCTATGATTTCTGTTAGTTTTTCTCTCTAAATTTCTGTGAGGTCTTAGACCATGGAATGACATTGCTGACTGCCTACTTTCTCTCTCCATAGCTAGGAAACCTAGCCTGACTGATAAACTGAGACTACAAAAGAGGATAAAAACATGAACAAGCATATAATAACTCAGCTGTGTGTCTTGGTGCATTTCATAAACTAGCATTTTTGCTATTAAAATTTCCATCAAAAATCTGATAATTTTTATTTACAACTTTGGTTTATCAACATTATCTTCAATAGTATAAAATCTGTTTAACCAGCTTCTCTGAAGGCAGTGATTATCAACAAGAGGACACACTTACTGCTCTTCATGCTTCTTTCTGGAACTCAGGCCTGCTATGAGATCAGCTGGTTCTAAGAAGTGATGCTGCAGTGAAGCAGAGGAGTGCTCTGAGTATGACTGTGCTCCTCCTTCAGAAATTCCATGTTTAGTCTGACAAGAAATCACATCTGAATCTTTACCATGACCAGAAGACTGTTTCCCATCAGGTTTTTTTTCAGTCTCACTTAATTTCCAAGAGAAATATCAAGTGCACTGGTGGAAGAAGAGTGATGGATTGTGATGCCTTACAAATGCAATCATACCTTGGGCTGGAGGCAACACCTATGCAGTGACTGTGCAAGCCCTCTCCTTCCCAAGTGCTTTGTTTACAGCTGCTACCGGTTTAACCCCTGAACTCTACTTGCTTCTATGGAGAAAAAAAAACCCCAAACTCTATAGAGGATCTTTAGGAGGGCTCTGTCTTCCCTGACTGGTTTGACAGTGGTGGTCAAGTGGTAAAACCATTAATGGATGCTAGTTGTTGTGGGATGGATATCAGTCACTGACACCTTGTAATGTGAGAGGAGGGCTGCATCTGACAAGAGGATGATGGAACCAAGTGGGAATGAGGTTCAAAATAGGAACAAAAATGGTCAGAGGGGAAGGAAGTGAGTCGTATTACAAAATGTAATGCTGAAGAGAAATTATAAAGACAACAAGAGATAGGAATAAGAGAAATCTAGAAAAGTTGAACAAAGAAAGAGGAAGAAATACGGAGAACCAAAAACTGAAGACAAAAATACCAAAACCAGCAAAAATGACAAGGAGTGAAAAGACATATGCAAACAAAAGAAGGAAATCTTAATAGAATTAGTGGGGAAAAAATATATATTAACAATGTAGGATGGTCATGATGAAAAAATTAAATAAGATAAACAGCTTGAATGTAAATATATAATTTACATTTTATAGTCCAAAAGAATGATGAAGAGACTAGAACCTCAGCTGATGACTAGATTTTTGAATTAGATTAGACTGATCCAAATTTAACTGAAGGAACACGAAAGAATGATAGAAAAGCATAGGGCTGCATGCTGCCTTTCTTTTAGAATTAAAAAAGGCAGCATACTGGTCATTCCAGAGGAAACATGTGGATTCTGGAACAATTCAGACAATAGTTTTGTTTTCCTTATCTTTAAATATTTTCTTCCTTAATTAATGGTGGCAGAAAACTAACATGTGGTGAGATTTAAGAAACCACAATGACCGTATTAGTTAAGCGAGAGCAGATTTCCTTTCAGAGCTCAAACCTATGAAACAAAACCGTCCCACATTCAGATTATCAATTAGTTGTGTGAAAAAGAACGCTCTTTCCACTTGCCAGCACGAAGCATCTGTAAAGAAGGCTAACTGTGTTGAAAAGGTAAGTTGGACTAATTACCTTGTGTTAACTTCGGAATTCACTGAATGGTGAATTCTTTGCTTTCTGAAAGACTGTTATTTATGCTGGATATTGGATAAATTACAGACTAAAAGCACAAGATACATTTAAATTAGAGAGCACCTGATTATGGAACAAGCTGAGCAATAGTTTTTGTAAAGGATCTAAAGAGCTAAAACTCTGATTTATCTTTTAATTAGCCATTAAAAATCTGTTCTATGTTTTGATGACTCTCATTCCATGAAACTATGTTAAAAATATTCAGTTTCTTCACAGGCTAATCTTGGTATTCCAAAGGTAAGTTGTTGCTTGAGAGAGATGTTGGAAGCTGTTACTACAAGTCCTTGTCCAAATATGCATGACAATCAGGATGGACTTGGTGATTTGAAGCCAAAGATGTTTTTGTAATGGGAGGGATTTTCTAGTTAAGTTACTCATTATCTGCTGGTTACATGACTGCCATGTGTTAGGTTTGCCGTTGTGTAATGAAGTTTGCTTTGCAAGACACAGGTCTGTCCACCTCTTCACTCCCAAAGTTATGAGAAAGAAGCACTCTCTTCACTCCCAAAGTTATGGGAAAGAAGCACTAGAAATTCTTCAGTGAAATTACCCACAGTGACATATCAGCAAATTCCATTACCAACAGAATGTCTTCCTACTCTGAATTTGCCATTTTTAACAGAGTTTGAGCTCTGGTTTCAAACTATCAGGGACTGTGAACAGGAATCAGTGGTTTTCTTCAGACAGTGTTAACAAAAAGGGAGTTCTCTGTAAACAGGATTGAGGCTGTTATATATAGCTGTGTTACTATAAAGAGTATATAGACCTCAGTTTATCAAGAGTAAATGTATTATGCCTTGCAGCACTTGAGGGGCAGGAGATTTCAAAATGAAGCTTGTGTTTTCTTTCTAAGAAAGTCCAGAGAACACCTTACAAGCCTCATCTCAAGTTGGTTAGATGATTTCCGTTACTACAATTTGACATGCAAATGACAAGTCTGCAAAACAGTACAAAAATGTAGTAAAAAAAAGTCAAAGCCCCTTTTAGCAAAGGTTCAAAGCATGGCCTGACAACCTGTGAAGTTTAATGATGGAATTTTTAATGAATTATTATTATATTATATTATATTGTATTATATTTTCACTAGAGTGAAAAGTACTTCACTATTGTGATTAAGGACATCTTGAAAGATTCAAAAGGACTTCTTCACCTCTGTCTTCACCTCCTTGTCTTTCCACTGAAACTCACACATCTTCTTTCCTTCCATGTAACTGGACTTTTATTGACATAAAACCATTTTCGAGTGCTTAACTATGTTATGCATTTAATCATAACCTGCTCCAGATCTGTGAGGACAGGGAGTGGTTTAGTCCAAACAGCAATAAGGAGGCCTTATAATTAATCTTATAGTGTCCCTGTTTGAAGTCATTTGAGTCATAGGTAGATTTCACACTTTTTTGCTTTGTATGCATCAAACAGTGAAGATTGCTTTTCAGCAATAACAATCAAAACATGGGTGCACCACATATGTGTGCACATTTAGGTAAAATAAGGCTTATTTCAGGGCTTTCAAGGATCTCTATGCTGTTCCATGCAAATGAATTTGGTTATAGCCGAAGTCTTGGATCCTATGAAAATGAACCATTAAGAAAATGCCATGTTCCTACTTGGATGATTATGAACTATCACAAATAGGGTGCTTTAAATGTACCAGTTCTCCCTTTTACACCAGGCAGGTGTTTTTTGTTTCATTTACTGGGTGTGGTCAGTGGAAAGAAGCACCAAGCTCAAGCTGCTAGGGAGCCACTGCTACTGTGATATGCTCAGTTCAGAAAAAAAGATGAGTGAGCAGAACATCTGTCATCCTGCATTTCTTTATGTCCAGTGTTCTATTAATTTAATAATGTCTTAGAATCTTACAAGACTGTCTGTATTTATGCCATATGGCATCTCTAATGAGATGAGAAACACAATTTCTAAAATAAATCAGGAGTTCAGGGAGGAGGGTTTACCTGCTAATGCAAACATCTAAGTTATGTTCAAAATCAAGGCCTAGAAAAGAAACGTTTCTAGGTTTTAAAATGCAGGAATCATGAAAGGAAATATTTTCATGTCTAGTTCCAACAAACTTTAGCAACAGACCTGAGCAGCATGAACATGAATAGCAAATGTTGTGCCAAACAGGCAAATACAACCACATTTTACTTATTTACCTGCATTTACATATTTCCTGTTAGCAGATCAGGACATTTGAGTTATATGCATCTTGACATATAATGGATTACTATTTTTTTTCTTCTCAAAGAGTTACTATCAATTTGGTCATTTTTACTTGTCTCATCTCACAGTTTTACTCTAAGCAGTCTTTTTGATTTAAATGATTGATATTGAAACTACTCATCTGCGTGACATGAAATGCACCCTTTGCAAAACCAGGTCATCATTTAGGACACTTTCTGAGCACAATGGCAATTAACACCTTGCTTTTTATAGTTCTAATTTTAGCTTGATTATTTTAAAAATAATATCATTACACAGGTAGACTAATAAATAAATTAATAAAATATTTGTCTCCAGCTTGCAAGTTTTCAGCACAGAAGCATTTTCCTTTACAGAAAAACCCAGATTATTTCTGTTGCTTGTGAGGAGGAAGTGGTGGTTAATTCAATTTAACTCTGTATCTTTAACTAATGCTGTTATTTCTTGTTTTCTAAATTAGAGTATACTCCTGTTGAGGCTGGTAGCAAACGTGCTTGAGGCAGCCAAAACAGACCTTAAAAGAGTCATACATCCTCTTTCACCCAGCCTTCAGATGATTTTCAAATTGGGTAAGTACTAAAATAAAACAGGTAATCTATAATCCATACATATGTGTGGCAAATGTATTAAACTGAACATGTTAGTGGGATTGTACTTACAAGGATGGACTATTCTTAAAATTACATGATGACTGAATTTTTTTCTTCCAAGAATCCTGTCTTTTTCCTCAGGACTGTCTTTATTCATTGTCTTTTATTTGTATAATTAAAATAGTATATTTGTTCTTAAGATTGTAGTTCAGTCTTACTTTTGAGTACTCACACACTGCTTTCATAGTTCTAAGAAATGTGATGATGTGGATAAGGTGAAGAAATACTAAGCTCAAAAATTCAAGGCTTAGATATTTAATACTCAAAATATAAGTGCTTTTGAGTGCACATGCTCAGACACGTGCCCATATGTAGTACATAACCAATGCTAGCTCACACCAACTTACATATATATATATGGAAATTTATTTTTTAATTTATAGAATACATTAATGCTAAATAAAGATGTAAATATGCCGATTATAAAGGTGCCTACTGAAACACTGTTAGAAAGATTTAAATCAAAAAAGGAAGTTGTGTTTATAAGAATTCTGATTCAACTTCCTCAGCAGCAAGTGCATGTTTTTAATAACTTCTGTGAATGCCATTTCAAATTCAGAGAAGGAAGTCAGCTCAAGAGATTTAAATCAGGGCTAAACCTGATCTCTGCAATTCTAACTTTAGTTTGAGTGCTTCACTGCAACTCTCATATTAACCATCCTTAGGAAGCTTTTGCTGAACAGGGGAAGTAATTTTGTGAATAAGTGTGTGGCTTCTGAATTCTTGTAGAATCAGGAAGAATATGTATCTTTCCTGCAATGAGTAGTTGCTGTTCCCCATATGATCTCTGCTGAGGTCTTCCGTGAGCTAAAGATCCTTTTCTCAGGGATAATCTGAAAAGATGTCCCTTCTTAGCCCTCCTTGCAGGCTGTAGGAAACACCTGTGCTCCCTTTCTTCCAAATGCCTTCACCCAGTCATCTTCCTTCTGTATGTCATGTTCATGTTCCAGAGTGGCTTGGTCTAAGTGGAATAATATCTTCTCTTTTATATAGAAGATATGCTGTCAGACTCTCTTTATATATTTTAACCATGTAGGTCTTAAACATCAATGAATGGCAGACACCTAGAATGGTATAATTCTTGCAACAATAAAGTAACAGTTTCTAAAATAATAACCTAGACAGGTGCCCCTTTCATTCTGTCCAACTGAAGAGTTACTGTAGCTGCAGCCAAGTACAAAGGGTAACAGAAACACCAAGGAAGGTCATGAGTGTCTGGCTGGATGATATCAGAAAGCATAAAGCAGCAGACAGTGACTAAAATTGTCCAAACACAAGCTAGGGGACCACAGCGCAAAGTTAATTGCATAACTTGCCAGCTTGCCTTATACATCTCTGCACTTCTGAGAGACACCTTTAAGTTTTTGACATTTGCTTCAGAAGGTGTTCAAGCACTTTCAGGGTGTCATATTCCTGCAGCTTCTAAAAATCAGTTTTGAAAAGCCAGCAGAGGAAGCTGGAGAGATGGTTAAATATTTGTTTAAAGGGCAGGAGATCCAGATAAGCTGTGATGCCTTAGCAATTTCACATAGTTCAGGTCTTTACTCAGATGCAGCCCTTTGTCATGAGCCGGCATCCTCACGTGAGTCATCCTCATTATGTTTTTGGAGAGTATTCTGTCCTTTCCCCACCCTAATTTCCCTGTTATATCTGGACTTCATCTGCCCCACTTTTACAATTTCTCTCCCTCTCTCTTTCGTTTTCAACATTAGGTAATTCCCAAACAAGAAGATTTTGTTTTTGTAGACTTAAATCTGGCCCATGTGCTCTTCCCAATTGGTAGCATTACCAGCAAAAAGCAGACAAACTCTAGACAAAACTGCCCTTCATAGCCTTAACAAATATGGGACCTTGTGTCATCCAGTCCCTGAAATTACTGCCTTGGTGATAGGTGCAATTCTCAGAGAGCAGCTCATGGAAAGAAGGGAAGGACTGAATTCATGCAAGGAAATGCTTAGGAATTAAGTCTCCTGCCCATGAGTTCCTGTGTGAGGTGGAACAAGTTATTTAAGCCCAGCTTTCCACATATGGCCACCAATGGCCTGTTCCCCATTTCATTTTTCTGTGACTTTCGACACTGTGATCTGATTTGCAGAAGTCTGATCCTGGATGCAAACAGTCAATGGATTTAATCTTTTATGTAGCTGAAGTCCTTTGTCATTTTAAGTAGCCTTAGAAGTGATGTTGACGGGGATATGTGTCTCAAACAGCATCTCAAGTGGATGCTTAACTCCACTGAGTCAGGTTCTCCCTTGTAAATAAAGGTGGTAATACTTCCTCACTGCAGGGTGTTGTGCAAATTAAGTAAGCACCATTTGTAAAACAGTTAGGTATCATAATGATAAAGAAAACACATTTTCATAGGGTGCTGTCTCAACTGCACACTGAACACTGCACTGTAGATCTGCGCAGTGAACAAAACCAAAACACCAGTGGTCAGTCTGTTCATACGCTGTGTAATGTCCTTTACACTATAAGAGGTTATTTTACACTATAAGAGGTTATTATTCTGTTGCTCTTCAATTACCTCACTGGTGCAATAAAAAAGGACAAATAACGTGATGTTGAAAGTGCTGAGACACACTGATAAAGTGTCAGAGTGGAAAAAAAAGGTTAAGCGTTGCATTACTGTTATGAAGTATACTAACAGAGTACTGTTTATTTTTTCCATATTTCCCTCAATACATAGATTGTCATTGTCATACAGAAGTTCTCAAAGTAAAATTAAATTTATTCTAATTTTTTGTGGTGCAAATACAATGTGAAGTAAGAGTCACATATTCTCATATATCACTTATTAGCCCATGAATGAACATTCAATATTTAAGACTGTGCTCTTAATGACACTGATAAAAACCATTCACTTTCTACAACTGCACATTTTGTAGAGATGTGTGATTTGTTGACATGCTCCAGTAATGAGATTCGGTTTTGAGAAGTTTTATTTCCAATTTTGTTTTCTAATTGCTCATATTTCTTGTGTTGGTTTCCTCATCCAATCTACTTAATTTTCTTTTCAGAAATACTTGGGAAAGTATTTTGAAGTCCTTCTGAACATATTTTTCTGAGAAGTGTACTGCCAAAATGAATTTTGTGAGTACCTAATTGATAAACTATGTTAGTACATCAATAAAGCGATGGCCACACATTCCACCACATTGGCAGACAGTTGGTGAGTTCTTCATACCTTGAGGAAGAGTTACCCAATGATGTCTTCACAGTGGCTCTCATCTATTGATGCTTGGAATTGAAAATGCAGTTCTTTGAGGCTGCAGATCCAAACAACATAATTTCAGGAATTAATCTGATGAGATGTTTCTGACCGCAGAGTTCACTGTCAAAGCACACTGTTTATTGGACTTTCACTACTGGTTTGGTGTTTGTGGTGCAGGTAGATGTGTATCAGGGTAGCTATCATAGGTTGCCTGTCTAGCTGAGTATAGAGAAGTAATAATTTTTGGGCTTTATTTAGTCAAGCTACATTAGTATGAAATGCATAACACGCTAGAAAGACATGTTTGCCTTCTCTGATGGTAAAGGAAGACTAGACACTTAATTCAAATTCAGACTTTTACACTGTAGAGTCTTCTGTGATAGCAGACTAGTCCTTTCTTCAAAATGTATTTAAATATGGAGACCTTTGGGCCATCCAAAAGGATTATTTCCATGTTTTTGTTTTAAGTATGATTTTATGAAATTTCCTAGATAGTTCTTACAAGTCTTGTCTGTAGTGTTAAATGCATTTGTAATTGGAATATGTGGTCAGCTATCTACCATGTCGCTACTATACAGGCACTAAAGATTAACATTCATGTGTTAACCAGTGTTCTCTTTTACAGACAGACCCTCGTTCCACAGATTACCCCTATTATTCAGACTATGCTTCTCTAATCATGCAACCTTGTTCTAAGCTGGAAGTCAGGAACTTCACAAAAGCATTTCTGCCAGTTGCATATTCATTGATTTGTGTCATCGGCCTCTTTGGTAACATCTTTGTAGTGATGACCTTTGCTTTATATGAAAGAACCAAGTCCATGACAGACGTGTACCTCTTCAACATGGCCATAGCAGACATACTGTTTGTTCTTACTCTTCCACTGTGGGCAGTGAATTACGCTGCTGACGAATGGATTTTTGGTGATTTCATTTGCAAAATGACTAGAGGCATCTATGCAATCAACTTCAGCTGTGGCATGCTGCTTTTGGCCTTCATCAGCGTGGACCGGTACATTGCTATCGTACAGGCAACAAAGTCTTTTAAACTCAGGGCAAGGACTCTCGCATATAGTAAACTCATTTGTTTGGCTGTGTGGATATCATCCATTTTAATCTCTAGTTCCTCTTTTCTGTACAGTGAAAGTTACAGCTTCTCCAATGAAACCAAAGAGATTTGTGATCACAGATTTGACAGAATGTCTGAAAGCACAATGCTGAAATCACTGTTGCTGTGGCTACAAGTTGCATTTGGATTTTTTATACCTTTCATATTCATGATTTTTTGCTACGCCTTCATTGTCAAATCCTTACAACAAGCTCAGAATTCCAAAAGAAACAAAGCAATCCGTGTGATTGTATTAATTGTAGCTGTTTTCCTAGTTTGCCAGGTACCTTATAACATTGTTCTTCTCATGACAGCTGTCAACATGGGCAAGATTGACAAACCTTGTGACAGTGACAAGAAAATGGCTTATGCAAAGTACACCACTGAAGCCATAGCATTTTTACACTGTTGTGTGAACCCTGTGCTCTATGCATTTATTGGAGTGAAGTTCAGAAGTTACTTTGTGAAGCTAATGAAGGACCTATGGTGCAAGAGGTACAAGAAAGACAATAAACGTAGTTCAAGAACAAACTCTGATACTTATCATTCAAGACAGACTAGTGAAATTCTGACTGACAATGGATCATCTTTTACTATGTAATACAATTTGAACAGCATTATTAGTGAAGGACTCTTCTCACCAAGCAACCCAAACCAATGTCACTGTGCATGTGACAGCAAGTCACCTGACCTTCTCTGCACCTCTAAGGGAGCTCCAGTGCTCTACAATTCCTTTCAAGAAATTAATTAAGATAAAGGAATAATATTGTCTTGTGTAAAACTAATGCCTTATTCACTTCTCTTAATGCTCTTCTAAAGTACATTCTCTTGGAATTATAAGGAAAGTGAATTTTATTTAGGAACTCCCCTCATCTTGTAACGAAAAATTGCATCTCATCTGTCCTACAACACTGAAATACACCCAAACTAATAAGTAGATGAATTAGATTATGTCTAGGCTCATTTTTACATTCACATTGTTTCTGTTAATTACTTCCACCTGGCAATCCTACTGAAGTGTAGGTCTCCACTGTACTAATATTGCAGTCTGGTCACATTGTGACAATACTAACCCAAAGAGATGGCATTTGAGCAAAGCACCCCAAGAAATGCAAACTGAGAAATGAAGAAATGGGCTCAGGACTGCTGACAGAGCAGGGCTGAGGTGCTTAGTCTTGTAAACCTTTACCAAGTGCTATTCTCAACAGAGAGTGAAACTTTGCTCAAGAGTTTCTTCTCTTTCTTTAGCACAGGATTCAGATGCTAGAATCCAACAAAGCTGATAATCTGATGAATGTCTCTTTGTGAAAAGTTGTCTCTTTCTAGCTGAAATTCACAATTCCACTTTTTAAAAGGCAACTAACTGTCTGAAACAGCAATTATTCCAATACTTTTTGTTGGAACTTTATAGGTGACAAAATATGAAGCATTTCTTTGTGTTTAGCTACTGCTAGCAAAGGTTCCTTAGGAATGGATTTATCAGCTCAATTATGCATACATATAATTTCAGAAATTAGTTAGGAATTATTATCTAAAAAAAGAGCAGAATCTGACTTTATTCAGCTAGAATTTTTACTGAGTCAGTATTTGACTCACTATGAATATACAAATATTTATAATAAATGCAATTAGTTTTACCCAGCCTTGACTCTTCAGCAAATCCTCAGTGGATCTACTCATTGAGTGAGCTTCACCACTGTAGCAGTCACTGTGGGACAGTGAGACAGAAGCAGGAGCTGAAGGACACGGGCAGGATGGAGAAGAGGAGCACCACTCTTTGCAGCATGCAGAAGTACCTACCAGCTCTCTGCAGTTCTGCTGCAATGGGAGCATATGCCATGACAGTGTCTGGATTTGTTGTTGTGTGGGACGTTACGCCCCTTCGGCTGCAAAAATTACTGCAATTTGCAGCTTGCTGTTCAAACTTGGTTGTTTTTTTCTAAAGTTCATTGTTGAAGAGATTGGGCAGCTTGTATCACTAACTACCCTGTATAATGGCAATGCAAAGGTCCAAGAAGGACAGTGCTGGAGCTGAAGATCCCTTGAGGAAAGACATTAATATGGCACATGAAACTAGTACTGCCTAGCTGGTGCAATCCATCCTTGTTTCCACTGCAGTGTGAGGTTTTTAAATATCAGTGCCAGATATGATAAAGATTGCATACATTTATCATAACTGAATAGTAATTTTGCAAGAATATGACAGAAAATTATGTAAATATGGATGCATGCATTTACTGTAAATAGCAATGATGATTTTCTGGAAGAGAATTCAGCAAATAAAAAATGTAATTGAAAAGGAAAAAATCCCCTCAGATCCAAGAGTTCCTTGCTACATGTATTGCCATGAAACATTCTCTTATTCAGTGCAAAATCTCTCATACCTGAACAGTCTGTCCATCGGAGGGTCCCTGAGGGACAAGCCCCAGGGCGGGAAGTTCACAGCTGAAGCAGCTGCTGTGGCTCTTGGGCACAACCTCCCAAGGCTCCAAAGTGTATCCCCCACCTCCTGATACCCTGTGCCATGCTTGCATTGGCCTTCAGCTGCAGAAACCCCAAACAATTCCCCAACAGGGTTCGGGGGCAAGAGACCTGCCAAGGGGCAGTCACTGACCTCGCATGGTCCCCGTCCCACCAGCGGTGACTTGCTGATGGACCCTGGGAGAGGGCAGGGAAAGTGTGCCACAGCCTTTCTGCAGTGGGTCCTGGCTGAAGGAGCATTCTTCCTCAGGGGTGAGGGCAGAGAAAGAGAACAAAACAAGGTCCTGCAGTCCAGGGCCTTCCCCAGATAGAGAGGTCAGCCTGGGGGCTCACAGGTCTCCAGCTCCTTGGGAACTGTGAGGGACCCAGGCAAGCTGGAAGCGGTGGTGTGGGACAGCTGCCTCAGGCAGGAGCAGCACAGTTTCTTGTCTGCTGGATTTTGTGAGGGTAAAATGCTCACTGGAAATGCCATTGAAGTGTAGAAAATATACCCAGCTGCTCCTTAATGCATGTGGGAGAGAAGTCCTGCTGAGGGAAGAGAAATATGGTACACACGTGGGGCTAAAACAGAACTTGGAGCATGAATTGTGTTGGTGCCAAGGCTGTGCCAAAAGTCCTGCTTGAGGTGCAGCCAAAACCTTGACTGCCACAAATGAGTGCTCTGTCCCTAGGAAAGAGGGGTGTGAAGAACAGGGTGGATTCCTGTGATAGTTTAACATGTCTGACTGCCAAGGGTCCAGCAAAGCCTCTCTATCACTCCCCTCCTCAACTGGTCAGGGGAGAGAAAATATAATGAAAGTCTCATGAGTTAATATAAGGGCAGGAGGAGATCACTCACGAATTGCTGTCACGGTACTTGAGGAAATTAATTGAATTTATTACCAGTCAACATCAGAGTAAGATAATGAAAAGTATGACAGATCTTAAAAATACCTTCCCCCCTACCCATCCATGCTTCCTAGACATAACTTTGTTCCTGATTCTTTACCTCTTTTGCCACAGCTAGCAGGGAGACAGGAATGAGGTTTACAGTCAGTTCATCACGTGCTGTTTCTGCCACCTCTTCCTTCTCAGGAAGAGGAGCCCCTCCCCTGGCCTAGCCTGGAGTCCCTCACACAGAAGACAGTCTTCCATGAATTTCTTCAGCATGAGTTCTTTCCATGGGCTGCAGTTCTTCACAAACTGCTTCAGCATAGGTCCTGTTCTATTGCTTACAGTTCCTCAAGAAAAGGCTGCTCCAGCATGGGTTCCCTGTGAGGTCACAAGTCCTTCCCAGAAACCTGGTAGGATGGGCTCCACAGGGTCACAGGTCCTGCCAGGAGCCTGCTGCAGCGCGGGCTTCCCACAGAGTTACAAAATCACAACCTTCTTTCAGGCACCCACCTGCTCTAGTGTCTGGCTCCTGCAGGGACTGCAGGTGGATCTCTGCAGCCCTGTGGACCTCTGCAGGCTGCAGGGGGACACCCTGCCTCACCATGGTCTTCACCACAAGCTGCAAATATATCTCTGGTGCCTGGAGCACCTTCTCCCCTTCCTTTTTTGCTGTCATGGTGTCTGCAGTGTTGGTTGTCTCACGTATTCTCACTCCTGTCTTCTCTGTCTACAAGTACTTCTGTACAATAACGGGGTTTTTTTTCTATTTAGCATCATCATCATGGCTGGTTGACTCAGCCTTGGCCAGAAGTGAGTCCATCTTGGAGGAGCTGGGTGACATTGGCTCTGTTGGATGTGGGAGAAGCTTCTAGCAGTTTCTCAGAGAAGCTCCCCCACTACTGAAAGCTGACCACACAAACCTGGTACAACTCCCAAGGGGCTGCTGTGCAGGGAGAACTGCAGCTCCAGCCGGTGGGATCCTGGCTTTCTTGTGTCCATTTTGCAGGTAACTACATGACGGAAGGGTGGGTAGATAGAAATTTAATTTAGCTGTAATACTTTCCAGACATTTTTTTGTGAAATTTACCACAAGGTAAAAGTGAAAGGCCAGTTCAGAGCAAAAGCAGTGGAAGAGAAGGATTACTCTGCTCAATGTCTAGAAACAGATGGCCATAGTGGCAGGCTGGCCAGTGGATGTGTCTGATAGGCCCTTAGATATTCTGTCATTCCTTTGGTGGCCATACCAGCAAAACCAACTCATGAGCATGACATGTTGGTAGTTCAGGGCATGAAAAGAGCACAGCTTTAGAGGAGCTTGGGAACTTGGTGTTCCTTTGAATGCTTATAAAGCAACATTTCAAAGCTTACTACGCATACTGCATTTTATTATGATTTTTGCCTTGTTGGGGTAGCTGTGTATGACAAACATATGGTAGGATTTTCTTTCCTGTTGCATGAATTCCATCTGGGATTTTTGGAAAGACAAGACTCAGATTTGCACAGGTTCTTGTTTCCCACCATATTTAAATAAAGAAGGACATATGCAGTGTTGCATCATGTCTTATATAGGGAAGATGTGGCTGATAAGCTTTGAGAAGTCGATTCATATCTTCCTCCAGCTGAGGACTGGAGCAGGGTTGTGGTATTGGCTGCACGTACAAGGTCTCTCTTGTTAGCAGGCTCCATTCTGCTTTAGGTGGGTCCACAGTGGCCCTGCTTGATGCTTCCTGTTCTAGCAGTTCAGAAGGACGTAGGTCATCAGTGCACACTGTTAAATAAAGGCATAATACCTCAGTGCAGACAGTCTATAGCTAAGTCTGCTTTCTGACATGAAATCATGAAAATGGACCTGATTCATTATTCATTTCCCCACAATAAATTTTCTTCACATGGTGATATTTAATTTCATGTTGTGTCTCTTCTATTTATATATTAAATTTCTTAGAAGAGTGATCACTATAAACTGCTGAGCCTGCAAGAGAGTCAAAGTGGACAGATAAGATCAAAGTAATCTGTGCCTTGTTTCAAGCAAGGAAAGGCAAAGGAAAGAAAATGAAAATTATATGCCAAGGTAGATAACATTTGGAGATGATGAATGGAAACAGAAGGGAAACTTGAAGAAACAGTCTAGAGAAGAACATCTAGTTATGGAAGGTTATTATTAATGGTTAAGTTCATAACAGATATAACTCTGCTTTGGATCTTTGTAGGGCAATCTTGTTATTTATAATTGTGGAAATTCTGGGGAAATTTTCTTGCTAAAGAAGTAGCAAGAGATGGTACTTGAAGCTTTAAAAATTTGGACACGACTGGAAAAAGAGTTTCAGATTAAGTGAAAATGATAACAGTTTCAAAATGTCAAAACAGTTTGTCTCACAAAGCATCTAAAATATTTTGACATTTCTGGTTAGTTTTCATATACTATAATAAAAGCCAAGGAAATGATTTCACAAAACCACTGAAAGTGGTTCCTAATCTACTTTCTTATGCTGCTGCCAAGTAATCAGGGTATTCCCTCCAACCACCTCCTATGGCAGGGTGTGCCAATCCTCTGTCACCCCTTGTGAGTTAAGAGCTCATACCCTCTTTGAAACAATCTATGCAAAGTACAGCTAAAAAGAAAGGTGAAATTTTTCCCTCAAATTTTCCTACACCAGTAGATCTTATTTATCTTCTGCAGTCCTTCAGGCTGAAGAGGAAATTAAATGACCCCTCCTCTACTGTGGATGAATGACTTAAGACTGGTGGTAATGATGTGACCACTAAAGCAGAGTGTTGTTCTCTTGGCCACTTGGAGCATAGTTCAGTTCCTTTTATGATGAGTTCCTTAAAACAATTTCTTCATTTTTGATTGAATGAACTCCATTGCCTAACCAGAGTTGAAAAGTTCTATTTACTCTAGAAAACAAAACCTAGTGATTAAAAAGCTATTTTGAAGGTAAAAATTCTTACCTGCCAAGTCAGGGTCGCTTTCCCCACAAACTGAAAAACCCACTGCCTGAACAAATTTTTAGCTGATATACATAGTCAGTTTTCTTTGAATTGATGGTGTTGTGTAACCCAATTGTAAATCCTGATGCACCATTCATATTTCTAATGAAATCTTCATCTTTCATTTATTTTTACTGCCTTTTTATTAGAAAACATATTGAAATATTGCATTATCAATTTGGTCTGTATATATTAGGCTGAGCTAAACAAGTCAAATTAATATTCTTCTACCTAAAGTTTTTGAAAGTCTTGTTGATTTCATTTTAGTGTAGCTTTATCATTCCCAGACTTTTATTTTAGTTAATAAAAATTGATGTAATAATATGTACAATATGTATTTGATGTATTTAGTCTGTAACAACTAGAATTTATAAATTTATGATTCACTGAGGATTAGGGGAAGTAGAGAACACACAGCTTCTTCCATAAGAAGCAGTGGCTGAACACTGAAGTAAAAGTTTTTTTCAAAATGAAAAATATGTGATCTGGATTTATGCCAACCATAGACAGCCGTGATGCTTCAGTACGAAATATGGTAGTATTGCTTCCAAAGAATTTGTGCTTAACCCTATCTAGTGGTTAGGAATTATAATGTAAAAAGCTATCTAATTACCAGA
The DNA here is from genome assembly GCA_020086605.1 of Lanius collurio. Lineage (NCBI taxonomy): Eukaryota > Metazoa > Chordata > Aves > Passeriformes > Laniidae > Lanius > Lanius collurio. The sequence goes on along the minus strand of JACBWW010000002.1, from coordinate 20,994,109 downwards.
AATCGGTGATTTTTTTTTTTTTAATTCTGGATTAGATCATCCAGCTATTGTTTATATTGTGATTTTTGGTCCCATTTCTGAAAAAAAACTTTACAGAAATATGGAGCCATTAAAGTAGTTACTACTGGAACTCTAACTGCTGTCCTTGATTTTCTTTGCTCATCTTTTTACTAGTCAGAGTTAAACCTACGAATTTCTTGTATGTATCAGACTAAGTTTGGCTTCTAGTCCATGTAATTTTTTATTATTTTTTGCTAGTAACAAGAATGCTTTCTGTATTCAATTATAGAAATACACAATGGAGGCAGAAAAATAATACTAAGACACAGAAAATGTACTGTTGGGTAGAATGCATGAGTGATGAGTATTTATGGTAGATGGATTGATTTCTAATAGAGACTTATTTATGGAAGTTGAAAGAGCCTTTTTAATGTTTTTCAGGTGAATTATGATGTATTTTAATGATCTGTCTCATAAGATTATAATAGAAAATTGTAATAGCTTTGTATTTATTTTTCTGATTCAGATTCAGATCAGATTCAGCTCATAACAACAGTGGTAAAAATAGTATTGTGTTCAGAAGCTTTTGGCAGTCTATGGTATTTTCAGGCCAGTGGACATCTATGTTGGGTTTACATTTCAAAAGCAACTGCTTATAAGAAAGAACACTGTCAGCAGACACACTAATAGCGAAAGCAGAGATTGAAGAACCTGATGTACTTTTTATATTGGAGTTAATTTGGCATGAACACAGTGTTTGTTACTGAAAGTATTATGTGCTCTGTGATTTTCATAAAACAGGTTGGGTTTTTTTAACAGACTTGTCAACACAGGAAACATTTTCTACCTTATTTTCATTAACCTCTTGTTCTTGTCTTGTTCTTGTCTTAGGCTGCATGAGGTGGGATTCATTAAAATAATTTCTAATTGCTGTTGTGCTCTCAACAATTTTCATCCCTCTCAAGTTTTCTATAAATACCTGTTGATTTGTAATTTGACTGCAAAATATATTACTGAAGAAAGACATGGAAATAACCATTTTAAGATTTTTTTTTATTTGCTTGGACTAGAGGATTTAATTCCTGTCCACTTTTTCTATTTTTTCTTTTTATTTTTGTAAAGATACAAATTATTTTTTGTAGTAATGTTACAACTCTGCAGAAACACATCAAGCTTATGCAGATGAATTGTGCAAAAAAGTACGTTAGGGTGAGGTTCTAAAATATCTTTACCTAATTAAGAACCAAAGGTCCAGCTGTCAAAGTAATACTGGTCATGGAAGTCCATCTTACAAAGGAAGTAGGGGTTAAATGGTAAGTGGTAGAAAGTCAGTTTTGTTGGTGTGAGCTCTATCCACATTACTGCTGTTACTGTCTGTTATGGCCAGTGCAGCTGCACTAGCAAAGCATTCTTCTTGGGAACTTCACTCAAGGTGAGCTTCACTCAAGATGCAAAAGTAGATGCAATGGTATAAAACAGACTGAGTCAATTCCATGGTATCACCTACTTCAGAAAAAGTACTCCAATTTAAACACTGTCTGCAAATTTTTATTGCTGTCTTCTTGATTGAAGTGTGGAGGCTTGGATGTATTTGGAAACCGTTTGGGCTTTTTAGCCCCAAACTCAACTCAGGATTCATTTTGAGTTTAGTAGCCAGTAGATATACATAAGTACCACTGTTCATTAAGTACAAACTTCTGAAATTTCACATCTAATATCATAACTTGTTCCGAAACACCAATACTTTCCTAAGAATCCCTTAAGATTTCTTCAGAGAGCACACATTTTTTCTAGGCCTAAAATTATTTTCATTGATGCATTTTTAAAAATCGTCTAAATTGCTTCTATTTTAGTTTATTTGCACACTCAGACTGGTGCAAGATTTCCCTCTAGTGGTTGCAACACATACAAAGTGTCAGAAAGTGTAGTGTATCTGTACTAGCTTAGGGTTTGTCATTTTACATTGGAAGTGTGCACAGGTATTACAGACCTTAAATAGACGTTATTTGTAGATGTAATCGAAGTTTCTTTACAGCTTGAATGAAGAGAATCATATCACAGAGCACAGCGTAGTCACATGCTTTACTTTTCCCCCAAGTCAGATCTTTTTTCATTCTGGGCTGGAGTTGTCTTTGTGTGACAGAGAATCTGTACCCAGTTACATCAGCACACATTACCAGTTGCTTGAGCTTTCTCCATCAGATTGTCCAGTTAGCAGAAATATTTTTTCTTCTTCATAGCAGACAGTAGTGTCACTAAAGAATTAAATCTGCATCCCTTTTTCACTTTACCTATAAATTTCTGTTCTTCTAAGACACAGCAACGTATAACAAAAGGGACAAAACACCTCAAGTCCATTTCAGGCTCATTTGCTATGAACTATTTGGTGAATTCCTCTTCTGTTTAGGATTAATTTATAGAAATGAACAATAGGGAAGGAAGCTGGAAATCCATTCTCAAGCTGCTTTTAATTACTTTTCTCTTTTGAGGTTAAATAATTCCAGAGTCACAGAATGGGTAAGGATGGAAGGGACCAGAGTGGGTCGGCTGGTCCAACCTCCCTGCTTACACTCAATTAACAATGCTCACTTGTTTTGTCTTAGGGAGTTACTGGTTTTGCTGCACTGGCCAATAGGTAAATTGATCCTCGTTCCACCTAGAAAATTCCACATACACTTTATTGCCAGAGATTAATCAGAACTATTGAATAGAATTTCACTGACCTTGTGGCGGTCAACTGCAGAGGCAAGTGTCTCTATATGCAGAGCTTTCTCTCCAGATTTACTTGTACATGGTACTGATAGCTTCTTCATAAACTCTGTGTAACCAAGAAGTATATTTAGCTGTATATTTGTGTAGAAATATTTATTATTTTTATATATATTTATATATATTATGTTCATATTGATAGACTTGTTCAGAGCTTCCTAAAGAGTTTGTGAACTTCCAGGTGTCATTTTCATCCAGATTTTATCTTCCTTAAATTTCTTGTTAGAGGTCTTTGTCAGAGGTCTGAAGCACCTTACTGTTTCATATTTATTTGCTTTGCAGATCTCATTAGGATCACTTCCTTTGGTAGACAGCTCCTGACTAACTGTACAGCAGGGTAGACTTCAGGTGATTTGTGACTGAGCTGTATATTAGCAATAAATATATTTTCTTCTTGAATATGAATGTATTTGGATACCAGAGGATTACTACCATCTCACCATGTTAGTCTCATGGATACTGAGGATGTGGCAGCTCAGCCACTTCTCCACTCTGGGACAAAGGGTTGATATCAGAAGCCTGAGAAAGAAATGGGCAGTGAGAGAAATATAGCATATATATGTAACAGGAAATCATAGGAAAAAATGTAGGGTGCTTTTTTGTTTCCAAAGAAACCTTCACTAGGACATGCTGACTGATCTTGTTTAGCTTCATGTAATTTGGGACCCTCTTCCACATTTGCTTTCAATTCTAGCCTATTTTTTTTGTTGCAGGGGAAAGGCACTGAGGGAGAGAAGACTGTTTTGAGTTTCATTTTCAGAATATTGATCATATTTAACAGGTAGCTAAACCATCCTACATTTAATGGAGGCACAAGGTAGAAATGAGAAAAAAAGAAGTTCCAAACCAAACTGATTTAGAAGTTTGCCACAATAATTCTGCTCTGGTGAAACTTGAATGTTTGTTGCGAGGTAACAGAAATCTCTCCCAGGGAGCTTTTACAGAGGCCAAAATAAATGATATGTAATGGAGTATTGTAAATGGTAGACAGCAAATGAGCGGTGCTTAAGTGAGAGTGGCTCATGTCAAATAAATTACACTGAACTGTGGATACTAAGTTGTTAGTAGTATACACTCAAAACTAGTAAACAAATCACAGTAACAAGTTACTAATTCAGGCAGAGCAAGCCCTCAAGCTGTGCTGCTGCAGCTGGGGGAAGTCATGAGCTCAGTCTGAAATGGTTTATCCAGAAAGCCAGAAGGAAGTACCATAAAGCTGAGTTTGGAGGTCACACCACTGTTATGTGCTTTCACAATGCAGGGCAGGCTGCCTGAGACAGACAGCTATCCATGCATGCTCCTTTTCACTTGAGTGAAAAGGAGTGATTTAAAAAAATAAAGAGAAAAATTAGTCTATGCTTTACTTTGTGGATGCTTCTAAAGACTCCAGCTTGCTAGTTAAGCAGCTGGCAGCATCCTGCCAGGAGGAAACCTGCAAACCACTTGGATGAAGAATAAAAAATGTTAAGAACAGCAATGTTAAATTAAGGTGCTCACATGGCACTCTTGGAGCTGCCCGAGGCAGCACAGGGTCCAGCTGCTGATGTCCCTGGCTTCTGCTGCTGCAGGAAGGGGTCGGCTGCAGCAAGCAGGGAAAGCTGTGAGCTGCAGCAAGGAGCAAGCCCCAAATAAAGGTGGTGTGAAAGTGTCAGCACAGGCAAAGGATGACAGAGGGGTCTCTGTGTAGGTTCCAGCTACTTTAACGCCAGCAGAGGGTCCAGGGACAAAGACCAAGATGTGAGACCGATTGCAATCTTTTATATGGGGGGGTGGAACAAGGGGAAACAACCAATGGGGATTGACTGAGAAGGAGGGGGGGATAACAGGGGAATATCCAATAGGGATAATGTAAGGGAGGGAGGGAATGACATGAGTAGACCAATGGTGCATCGAAGAAGGGAGAACTTTACAGAACTAATACATAAGCAATTAAGGAAAATGCATAAACACGAACTTATACATAAAACCGTGTGGAGAATTCCTAAGCCAATAAACTTAAAACATGTAAACTAAGAACCACTAGGAACATGGGAACTCGCTGTAACCATGGGGTGAGAATCAGATCTCTGTGTTCTGGAGGCCTGTCCACCAGTCCTCTGAATGCTCTGCTGCAATGGCCACTGCCATATGCAGTGCAACACTCACACTTTGTAGAGAAATGTTAGAGGAGGATGAGTTAAGCCAAGCTGCTCTCTGCTGCGAGTGAGGAACAGTGTCACTCCACTGCACTGGAAGGGCTCCAGTGCTGCTTCTCTTAACTTTAGTGGCATGGTGGATGTTCCACTAAATAACATGTGCAGAGCTGGCCATGGATTAGAAATATTTTGCCACTCTTTGATGTCAGTGATCACAGTATCACAGCAGTGAATCTCATCAGTCATCAAATAGTAGCTTTGAAATGCACCAGCCACTGTGGTCACGTGGAGCAAGTAACAACTTTATACAAATAAATGTCTATGTTCCTCACTTGAATAAATATGTGATTTCCTATTACATCATCAAACAATTACATATTGTATAAGAAAATTGAATCTTAAAATATAATGAAAAACAAGCAAATATAAACATATCACAAACCCATTAATTACTTTAAAAAGCATGATCAACAAATACATCTTCTAAATTTATTTGTCAGCCCATTTCTTATGTCAAAAAACTTGATTATAATTACATCATAAATTTAATTAATTCTAGGAACTATCTGGAACTCTATTTTGTTTAGTTGATACCAATCTTGCTTTTTGCTTAAATCACTATGAGGTGGGAAGTGTTAGATGTTGCTTTGATATTACTGATGTCTCTGCTTTTCTCTATAAAAGTAATTGGTTAGCTAAGTATTTTTGGAAATTATTAAGTAGTATTAAAAGAAAATATTCAATGGAATTTTTGTGGGTTTGTATGGTATCTTTCTTTGTATCGGTTTAGATGCATCCCACTACATACATAATTTAAAAGTAAATAATTACTTCCTAATATCTAATCTAAACCTTTTAAACCCTTTTAGTTTAAGGCCATTCCCCCTTGTCCTATCACTGTGTGCCCTTATCCCTCTCCAGCTGTCATGCAGGCTCTCTTAAGGAAGGCTGCTGTAAGGTCTCCCCTAGGAGCCTTCTCCAGGCTGAACAGCCCCATCCCTGCCAGTCTCCACAGCAGATGTACTCCAGCCCTGTGATCATCTTCTCTGGACTTGCTCCCACAGCCCATGTCTGTTCATGTTTACAGAAGCCCAATGTAACCCATGAAGCTGCTGCATACTTATTTGCATAAGTAGAGGATAAAATAAAGTGTAATTTTGTTTTGGAGTTCTACAATTTTCAACAGAGAAGGGTCAAGATCTGCACCTGGATTGTTGGGTATTAGAGCAGTGAAGATACAGAATGATAAATCATTCATCAGAGTTTGGAGAATATACTGAGTGCAGGATAAGTCCATCACTTCAGTGCTTGTGGAATATTTTATATTATGTGCTACTTAAAAAAAAATTGTCACCCCTGATTTATGTCTCCGTGTTCTGTTTATCTATATGCCGTAAGTTTCTGGCTGCTGCTGTACTGTTAATAATATGATTTTAGAAAGCAAAGGAGTAATTTAAAAGTAATAACTTCTCATAGTTGTCTCCAGTTGGGAGAAACTTATGCAACTGCTTCAGGGTTTAGGAAAATTATTCTCCCAAAAGTTCCTCAGAGAGTGGAATGGGAAGGGGATTTCCCTGGGTGCCCTTGTCACTGCCAGTTCTTCTGCAGTGCTACAAGTCTGGCTGTGAGGCTTCAGCTGAGGTCTGCAGGCCTTGGTACATATGATTAACTTCCTAATGCTGGTTTTGGGGACCTGATTAAAACTGTCAGGGCTTTTAATTAGATTTATGCTTTTTTTTCAGGGAAATTTGTGAAGTTAAAAGATGGGGCATGCATATGCAGACTGACTTTGTTAACACGTTGAATTAACACATCAAATGTTTTTAAATTACCTGGGTGGAAGGCCTGTGAAAGTGTAAAGTATTTTACTTATTTACTTTGTCTAGTATTTATTAGGCAACTGTCTGAGATAAAACATGTTGCTCTTTGTGATAGTTTTTAAATTAAAGAAAATTCTGTTAAAGCAGGGACTCCTCACAAACACTTCACAAGGCAATCATCAAGTTATACCACTATTCCTTGTTTGCTCCTGCTGGCAAAGGTACTTGTGCCTCACAGGGAGCTGTTCTGACTCATTTGGCCATATTTACTGAGGAACTACTGTGTTGCCAGGAGCAGGAGTGGCTTCATGTGGTTTAGACTGAGAGGTGCAGACCAGGAAGAACTGCAGGGGTCAGGGTTTTAGGTGAGAACTTCTGTTTATTCACTAATTCCCTGGCAACCAACAACCACAAGAAAGCAAACATTGAAAAGGTTCACGATAGAGCAAGTTTTAGTGTTCAGTTTCTTATACAAATTAAATTCAGGTACCAGTCTAGGCAGTTACCAGCCTAAACAATGTCTTAGGTATGAAGCCTCATGCATTAAGAATGCATCCCCTGCATTCCTGAACTTAAACTGTATTAAAAGGATGAAGAAGGTAAATGACGATGGACAGTTAGTGGAATTTCTTTTATTTTTGCTAGGATAAAAGCTGATACTGTCACGTTTGCCACTCAGACACCTCCTTATCAGTGCCAAGGCTGAAGTATCTTTTCCTCGATGATGATGTCAAGAAAATTGCCTCACAAAATCCAGTTCTTCATAATGCCTTACCTGAGGTGCCTAAAGCGAAGTATTTATTGAGAGACACCCTTGGCAGTTGTTCCCTCTTTCCAGATCCCACCATCCTTAGTCTTGAGATCATATTTCCTTCTTTTATATTTTGGAGAGAGCATAACATGGAGTCTCCGTGTACGTGGTACAAAATGTGATGTCAGTGAGACAAGTCACCAGCAGGCTTTGTATTTGTACCTTATTACAGGCTGTAACCTTTATGCTGGCAGCTGACAACTGCTCAACATTTGAACTTGTAACCTATGAACAGTTCAGTGATTTTTTTCAGTGGGTATATGTTGTTCACTATATTTTATAAAAAAAAAGGAAAAATACCCAAAACAAAACAAACACCAAAACTCCCCCCCTAAATCACAACCAACTTGCATAGTGTTGCATTCAGAAAAATCACCATCCAGTTTGAACTTTTAGCTCCAGTTGCGTTTGACTTGAAGTGGGGATCTGTAGAAGCAAATTATCATATCATGTGCAATATTAGGGTACAACCAATACTCCTACTGACAGCCAAGGAATGGGAAAGTGAGGGAATTTGGGGTTTCTTCTTAACCTTTGGAGGAAATTGCAGTATAGTGTCATGGGCTTTACTTATTTAAATGTGTTTTTTTAGCCCAACCTTCTGTCCTGTCCCTGTCCATTCTTTTGTCTTCATTGCACCTGCTTCCATTTTATTTTTCACTCTTATTTTAGATGCATTCTGTGGGGTTCTTATTTTAGTGTACATGCATCTGCCCAGACAGTCTTGACTTCCGTTGGTTTAGATTTTTAGATTTCCAGAGTGTTTCCAGTGGAACTGTAGATGACTCTAAAGGAATTTTGAGCTTGCAAACAACACAGTGTTTCCTAGCTACACATGATGGATCTGTCAAAGCAGGTAACGAAGCTGGTAGGGTGTGTAAACATCTTATGCAAACCAGTTACATTAGGGTAGGAAGAAGGCGATTAATTGTTTCTTGTGAGTGAATGAAGTTCTTGGAGACTCCACATTTCTCAAAGAATGGAAATTAATCAAGATGAATCTTTGAATCAAGATGAGGGTGCTCACCAGCTTCACCTGCTGAAATAGATGTACCCACACCCCAATTTTTTGAGGTAAGTAACAAAAGCCCAGCCACTGCCCTGAAAGGGCTGGAGCCAAGTACATAAAGAGCAGAAGCTGACTGTGTTTTCCCACCTGTCTCAGACTTACCAATCCCAGGGGAATGGATGCAAGCTCATAGTGTAGCAGTGTTATTCTATCTTTTTGAAATAAAAATTCTTTTGAGCTACTTAAACAAACTGAAACAGTTTTCTAGTGATGTTTTTGTTCAGGTTTGGGTTTTTTCCACATAACATTTGTTTCATCCTTTTTCCTTCTGTTATCTTCATTACTTGCTTTCTGTAGTCATCTTTGATCATGAAACACTTTCTCTGA
>JACBWW010000002.1:20856094-20975290 GCA_020086605.1 Lanius collurio | reverse complement strand
GGGTTTTTATTGCTGGACACATAAATATGTCAACAGTTTGCTTAACATTTCATATTCTTATTTAAAGGGATAAGCACCGATCCATTGCTTCAGTCTACAGAGAGCACCACAAAAAACCTTTCCAGACAAGATGCTCAAGAAGAGAACAGAAAAGAAAAGAAAGGTGAATTACACAGCTGCTTAGGCACATTGTTCTTGCCTTGCACTGGGAATCACTAGTTGAAAGTTTAAGAGCTTGGGCACCTCTCCTATTAAAGCATAGCCCCTCTGCCTCCTCAGACATATTCTGGTGCAAGGCAGGTGGGAAGGTTGCAGAAACAGTAATGCTTGTCTGCTATGGGACTGGAGATGTTGGAGATATTTGGTGTGTAGCTGGGAAAGACTGAGGGATGAATATGAACTTTTGTATTCCTGTTGTTGGACCAGAAAGTCCTTCCAGTTGCAGAGGACTTTGATAGCACTGGCTGTATTTACATGATGAAGTGAGCTACGTAAATCCTGCTACAGCAGCAGTGTAGTATGAATGAGCAAGTAAAGGTTTTTTGCTCCAATTGTCAGCCATAACCTGACCTAAAAGAGGAGCTCCCCACTAGCTGACACTCAGAAGAAAAATTATTTGAAGTAAAAGCTGCTTTTTTTTTTTTGTGAAAAAGCCAGTAAGCTTCAATAGGAAGATGCACACATTTGCAATTTTGTGAAATAGAATAGAAAATGCCTGGTTAGAAACTCTTGTGTGCACAAATACTGCTTATTGAACTGTTAAATGAACTGGCTTGCAAGTCACATAATTATGGATACACAAGTAGTTCAGTACTGTCTAGCAGTGCCTTCACTGCCATGTTCTGGAGTGAACACATTAAGCAAGCACTACAAATCTCTAGAGGCCGGGAACATGCATCTTACCATTTGTCCTTTCCAGGATTCCAGGGCTAGATTTGAGGATCAGAAGCCTCTTTTTTCCCACAGGTTGCATCATTCCACCTACTTAATTCAATTGTATTCTGTAAAGTGTTTTCAAAAATCAGAACCTTGTGTATGTTGTTGAAAATACAAACATTTCTAATTATTTTAGGATATTTATTTCTCATTTATTCATTCTGTAAAGGCTTTGTTTACATTGACCTTTTTCCTGTTGCTTAGAGAGCAGTCGATTAAAAGAAAGGAGTTTCTCTGAAACTTTTTCTTCTCCTAAAGAAGAGCAAAGAGAACAACTAAAGGAGGAGATTTCTTCATCTCAGTTCGGCATAGAAGGGAAGATGAAGACTGGAAATATAGAAGCCAGGTGAGAAATTATCTTAGTCAATCAGGCAAGTTACAACCACAGGTTTTCCTTGACGGTGTACACACTGTTTGTGTTATATATGCAACACCATGGCTCTTTCCTTTGCTTGAAAGTGGCAGGTGTGCATGGGTAGAAACTGGGCAGGTCTGTGGCCTGGCAGTTGATCTACTTCTGTATAAGGGGATGCTGGTCTAGCCAATATAAATGAACTGGGTTTATAACAGTGATCTCCAAAGGATAGAAGTAAGGCAAAAGTCGGCAGGGAGAGAAAAAATCTATTGCTATGCCATCACTTCTGCAGTGGCCATCAGTCTGTGATGGTATTTCATTCATTCATTCCCATCCTTGCTCTGCCTCTTCAGCTGTGCCAAGGCAAATTTTTATATGCCTATATATTGAACAGGACAGTAAAGTAATCCTTGTTAAAATTATCAGGAGAGAGGAGTAATGTAATATTTAACTTGGATCACTTTTCTGATCTGGTTCATCACTGCACTGCAAAGTGAACTGTACCAGAACCCTGTGAGGGTGCTCACAGCAGGCAGAAATGGGTGGGCTGTCACTGGTGATGGAAGAAATGCTCTTAGAGTTGTTACCTTTCCTCAACTGATGCAGATAGAAGGAGCAGGTGTTTGGCACACTGAGCCTTCCATCAAATAAAAAAAGAAGCAGCAAACTTCTAGGAAAGCACAGACTAAGAGCAAATGTAATGAAAATTTTAGTGTGTTAACCATGTGGGAATTTGGACAGAGAAGGAAGACAGGGACCTCCAGAGCAGGAGACTGGGAAGATGTGGCAGCACCATGTGAATGTCTGGGCAAGTGGCCCTGTCCATTTACGCATTTTTGATTCACCAGTCAGCTTCTGAAGTCTGTCTCCCAGTCACCCATACTTGTGATTTGGTTCACATTGTGGTGTTATCATGAGCTGGATGAAACTAAAGCACAGAATGTTCTCCAGCTCTTCTTGACATTTTCACTGTGGCACCAGGCTGTACTTGGTTTGAAGCAAGCTTTGCTGAAATGAGTTTTGTCTAATGTTGAGTCCTTTTCAGCAAGAGTTTTCCCTCCAAATCTCATATGATGAGGTCATGGTGTGATAGCAGAGACAGATGGACAAATTAAAAGATTATTCATGGTACAGTAGTACTGGGTAGAGAAGGGGTGTAGGAAGGACAGTGATGTGCTGCACTTCTATTAATCTTGGAAATTTTTAATATTTTATAGAAAGTATTAATGAGTTACTAAATTGAGGCTCAAACACATTTCTTTTGAAATAAGGTATGCTTGTATATGCTGTATTATGCTTCATTTTGAGCCAGCTTTCAGTTTGGCCCTCTATAGCATTATGGACATTATTTTTTTACTGTATTTTACTCTATCACTCTTCATCATCTAATTCAAGCCACTCTACCAGAGAGATAGTGAGTTCTTTGTGACTGTCATCAACTCTAGTCTGCAGAAAATGACTGAAATATTTTTCCTTTTGTCTATTTTCTATTTCTAAGGACACACTGATACCAGCCAAAAAATGTTGCTTGCTGAAAGTATTATTAATGCTTGGTCTTGACAGGATATTTTAAAGTGAGAGTTGGATTCACACAATAGGAAGATTTTACTAACATGCTTCATATTTTAAAAGTATTGCAGAGACCATTTACAGTTCTAAACTCCATATCCACTTCATATAAATTATCAAAAGAAAACTAACTAGAGAGTGTTACAAATAAGTACCTTCTTGTTCCTTGCCTAGGCAAATCACACCAGGAATTGGCATTAGACAGAAGATTTCTGAAAAATTTGTTGGAGAGCAACTTAAAGCAGACAAACATCTCTTAGAAAAACAGCAGAAGGAGCAGCAGGTACTGTTGCCATCGGTGCATTCCTTTTTTTTTTTTTTTTGACAAATTCTCATGGACATAGATATTGCATGGGCTCTGTATGGTCTCACTGCATGGTAGCACATTTTTCCACTGTTCTTTCATGTGATACTGAAAGATTTTTCCCCAAAGTAGAAAAAAAGGGCTGTATTACTCTGTCACGATCCTATTCCCCCACTATTTGCCACTGGATTCCCCTGTTTCCACCTATTTTCTGGGTCATAGTTTGTGCCCAGGTCTCAAGACAGTTAAAATAGACATCAAGGTACTCTCTGTTTATTCCATAATAAATGGTCTCTCATGTGCCTCCACTGTGCAAATGGGGGCGTTTCCAAATACAGGTTTTGTACAAAGGCCAAGTACAGTGAGAGTCTTCTGCTCTTTGCCGTGGGTACAGCTTGAGATGAGCTTATGCCTGACACCTCTAGGTGTCAGACTTAGCATTTGGTTTGGCTTGGTGACTTGGAAGATGCATGTTTCATCACTCAGAATTTTTCTCTATGTCTCCTTGGTAAAATAACATCTCATGCAGATGCAGTTACATATTTCTGTGTCACATTGTAAAAACTACTTGAATTTGCCCTGAAAACAAAGAAGGATAGAACTTCTCTCATCTTCTATCATACAGACATTTAGCACCATCTTAATCTTTGACTCTACTAATGAATGAATGAATGGAGGCATCACACAGCGGCTGCTTCTAAAAATTCTTGCACCTTCCCTGTAATCTCAGGGCTGTTTCTTATGTATTCAGTTATCCATACCCAGTGTCTTTAAGACTTCTGGTGTCTCAGTTACTTCAGTTACTGTAAATATCTTCCTTTCTGCAGAATGATTCTCAGGCTGTGATTGTAAGGATTTAATTCTTATTTTTCCCCAGGGCAAGCCAAAAATAACACCGCGAACGGTTTTTCTGAAACGAAGAGAGGGCATGGCAAGGCTCAAAAAAATTAAGCAGAGGCCTTTAAAAGAGGACAGCAAGCGTGCCAGAAGAGCTGGTTTGAATTTTCTGGGGTCTGTCCAAGCAGACAGAGGCACGCTACAGCCAGGGGAATGCTCTCAGCTAAATCTGCAGGTCAGTGGCTCCATGCAGATGGATACACATGAAAAAAAGGCAGACTGTGCTTTAGCTGAGAGGGAGATGAAGGTTAAGACTGACTGTGAATCAAAAGTAGTTGAGCAAAGTGCAGAAGAAAAAGAAGTGATTGGGGGAGATGAAGACGCAAAGGAGAATCTTGGTGACACACCACAGAGAAGATGGCCTGAAATCCTGCAACCATGTCCCAAAACAGTGACTGACTCAAACCTACAAGTAGGAGAGGAAATGGAGACTCATCACATGGATCCTTTAGAACAGGGGAGCAAAACTGCTGGAAGAGCTGTGGAGGGTACTCTGCAAAAGGACCTAGGTAGGGTGGATCAGCCTCTGAAAGGACATCTCATAGAGGGAGCAAAAACCCCCTTGGAAGTCCTACAAAGGCATTATCCACTCCAGGGTTTAGATACAGATCACACCAAGGAGGTAGAGTGGAGTGCAGGTCCTGCATTCACACAGGGCCAGAAGTGGGTTCAGGTATGCCCACAGGAAGTTGTGGAGAGCCAGAACTTGGAAGGCAAGATGCAAATCCATACTGGGTTTAAGATGGTCAATGATAAGATAATAAAAATTGCATGTAGCTCACCTGAGGCTGTGGTGAAGGGAAGCTCATCCTCAGCCCTGCAACAAGAGTGGCAAAGGAGGGGAACAGTTGCCTCGACGTGGCAAGTTGCAACTTTCTCCTCTGAGTCAAGCTGCTTACCCTCAAAAAGTAATGATGACCTCAAATCTCACCATGTTCAAAATCCCTGCCAGCATGTACCTCAGGGAATGGATCACACTGACAGACATTTGGATCTTTCTGATGGTGATTATGCTAGTGATGAACCCAGTGGAGCAGAAAAAATCTCTCTTAGGAAATACAGCAGATCACCACCAAGAAAACAAGATCTCTCCTGCAGCACAAGCAGCAGTGATTCTAGTACTGGAGCTGTCAGTCTGAAAGGGAGCAAGGCTTGCGGTTCTTTTCATCAGTCCCTATTTCAACTCACAACATTGAAAAGGAGAGAGCATGAGCCTGAGTCAAAGAATGGGAACAGGGCTAGCAACGTTAAAAGCCTACATCTGCCATCTTCAAGAGAGGCTCATGAGATTCCTGCTTTCAAGATTAAAGAAAGCCCTGAAGTGGAGGAACTACAGAAAAAATTGTTTGCAGACACATCAGGTAAGAGCTACTCAAGTGTTGATTTATGTTTATTTTTCACTGGGGAAAAATTTTTGTCTTGGATTTATCACTCATTCTGCCTGTGGTCCCTAGCTATATGCCCACTTCTGTCAGTATTTCTCAGACCTAAACTGGAAAAAACAGAGAAGAGGGAAGAGATACATCTGCAAGACCCTTGTTTTTCTTGATTCTTATCATCACTAGTCATTCTTCCTAAGTCTGTTGTTTGAGGTGCACTTTCAGGTGCAGACTTTTGATCCCATGAGATGGCTGAGATATTCAATGAATCTCTGAAGTCAAGGATAGAATTCCCTGTAACTTAGGTGTGACTCATCCCTTGACAGTGACATATTCACATTTTCTATTTAAATTCTGCAAAGATAACATATGTGACTTTTAAAAAGTGGGCAAATTAGTCTCTCAAATTTGCATGTTTTTCTCCTAAGACACAGACAACCTCCATTCAGTGGCAAATTAAAATTTCCTAAGAATATCTTCACTCAGTTTTTCCTTAATGTTGTCCCAGCTCTTTGGTCAAGCAATGTTTCTTGTCTTTTGACTCAGTGATCTTACTTCTGGTAATGAAATGCTATCCTGCTTCAGCAGGCTTTAGTCCTTTTTATTGAACAAGTTCTTGACTTTTCTTGATTTTCACTGAAAGACTTCCCACACATTGACTCCTTATCCCAAACCATTGGCTTTCTCTTTATGTAAGATCAGTCAAAAAAAGTTTT
Organism: Lanius collurio; assembly: GCA_020086605.1. Lineage (NCBI taxonomy): Eukaryota > Metazoa > Chordata > Aves > Passeriformes > Laniidae > Lanius > Lanius collurio. Next base: position 20,969,134 of record JACBWW010000002.1, on the reverse strand, counting down.
CCTGTCTGCCATAATCACCAGGGCAGCAATATTCACTTCTGATAGCTCTCAATTGCTCTGTCACAATCTACTAAGCACACTCTTGTCCGTGTCAGACTGCTGTTACAAAGGGTTCCTGAGGCCTCCTTGAAAGGTACGTTCATGCTAAGGTTGAACACTCAGGTGGCATTCACATTCCTGAATAGGAATTCAGCTACTGACACTAATATACCCCCAAATCTCTTTCACTTACTTGATTTATAGGGCTTGGATTGCACTACTAAGACCTTTGCTGGGAATGGAATACTTGCATAATTAGGCAAAATACATTAATTCATTTTGATAGATTAAGCAATAAATGCACTTATGAAGTCTGTGGTTTTAAATACATAATGAGGGTTCATAAATATTCACCAAGTTCTGTGTATTATCACAGATACCTGTCCAGAAGAAACCCAGACTATCCATAGCAGAGGATTAGAGATTGACGAATACCACAGAAGAACCCCTTCACTGACCGTGGTGAAAGAGGAACGTGAGGAAGCAATGCATTTTTGCAGGTAAATCTGTATATACAAGAAATTGATTTGTATGTGCAGTGAGGAAAATATTTCTTTTAGAATCCTTAAAATCAGGCTGCAAAATTCTTACTTATCAGCTAACTTCTTTGCAGTGGCATTTCTGTTGTTTCTGAACTGAATCACTTATTTAGCCATCTAGGTTCAAAGTAAAGCGCCTCACTGAAGTAGGCCAGCTCTCAAAACACTGATGGAGTTTGGGTCTAAAGCTGAGTAGCTCCAAATGCTTCTCATAATTTGCTGAATATCTCTGGATTACAGTGAAAACAGTAGGAACTCAGGCTAATTTTTTTTTAAATTTGATCAGGCCACTGATAGAGTAAAGGATAAACTTTTCACATTCACATCAGGGTAGCACATATTTCTGAGGTTAATGAAAAGTTTAGATCATACATCAATGCCAACAGCATTCTTATTTCAGGAATACTAATCTTTAGACCAGACTGAGGATGTATTAGTTACCATATAAATTAAGAAGTTGAAAATTCAAGACAGTTGCTTTTGTAATTTGTAATTATTAAATGCTGTCAAAGTTTTCATTTGGTTTTGTTTTTTGTTTACCTCTTCATAGAACATCTTAACACAAAATCCCTGCAATGAATAATTTTGGAACTACAGGATTTGTAATGGAAGTGTCATCACAACTATAATTAATTTTAGGCTATGAAAATGCCTCTAATAAACACTGACCTTGCTTACAATCAAATCAAATATGAATTTTTAATGTGATGAAATCTGTTAGAAATTAGTAGGTGCTATCTACTGTAAGCACAGGAGAGATTCTTTACCTCTTTGCATTTCAAACCTAGTTCTTAACTGGTGCAAAATTGACATATTTTATTGATTTTGATTTTTTGATATATAATGCAAAGTAAGAAATTATTTTTCAGATCTACTTGTCCATTCCTCTTCATTTCAAAGACCACGGGAATAGTGAAAAACACTGTTTTTATCAGTTTGCATCACTTTCTCCTATAGCTGTCTTTCAGCAAAGTGTTTTCACCATCTTAAAAATAAATGATTTTGTTAAAGATCTTTCTTGGATCTCTGATCTCTGGCTGACCATAATAGGTGTTCCAGATGCATTTGTGGGATTTGGCAGTTCATGAAACTACTAATGAAATCAGGTGCTGCTTTTACTTTTACTGGTGTAAATTTTGACTTTGATATACTGGTGCAGAATTACTGCAGTGCCAAATTCTGCCAGCACTGTATTCTCTGCCTGCTGACAGTGCTGCCTTACAGACACAATTACTTTGACTTTTTCATAATAGTGCATATTTTTAAAAGAGCTTGCCATTCATGTCATTAGCCATAGCAGCCCCTAGCATTTCCACACAGGTGTTTACCCAAAAATGCCTGCTCAGTAAAATGCGTGCATCTTTTCTCTCACTTTTTCTAACTTAAGAGCTAAAGCAGCTTGTCCTCCCTGGCTGTGTCGGCCCTGTGCTGATTTATGCAATCCAAGAATCTGATTTGCACTTTTAAATCAGTAGCATTTTGTTAGGAACACAAGATGACTGCCCCGTTGATAGCAGTTCACTTGTGCCGTGTGACAACTTGTGCTCGCTGGAAACAATGAAAGTCCTTTTCTGTGCAGTGTGACATGCCCGAACCTGCCCAAATCTGTTCATTCTTTTGTTTCCAAGCACTTGGTTTTCAGACCTTTCCAGGCACAAATAATATAAGCAAGAAGGTAAAACCAGTTGGGATGTAGTGTGTTGGGTGTATCTGGTGCCTAACAGCATCTGGAGAGTGTTCAAGGCACCAGCCTGTGGCTCCACCCCTGCAGCACTGACTGGTTCTGCTGGCACTTGATATGAGCCAGAGGATTCTCTGATAGTTTTTTGCTTGCCCCTTCAACAAGGGCAGCTTGTTTGCTAATTTTCATGCACAATCTCCTTTTAGTGTGGAATCTGCACACTTTCTGAACCAACAGCAGCAGCAAATGTGTTGATGGTTGGTTTATTTTTTCCCACCTGCATCTTGGTGAAAACCCTTTTCTTGGAAAAAAGATTTTGCTTCATGTATGGTTTTTTGCCCCACAGACAGTCCTACCTCAATTTGACTCATGCAGATGTGTGCCTGGAATGCAAGCAAGAATTTCCATTTGTGCAAAGTGCTTAGCCTCTTTTGATGTATTTTCTATCTGTGTTCTGCTCTTAGCTCCTATTTGCAATTTATAGCTGGGTTATGTACTCTTTGCCAGCGTCTCTAAAGAAGTTTCCTAAGTGCTCCTGGTGTTCCTGGTTATTGTGTTCCCTCAGGGCAGGGTCTGTTTTCTAACGTTGACTTAACACAGTTCTGTGCGGTCTTCAGTGGAAAATGTTGCACATAGATCTTGTATCTTGGTTCTGTTGTAGGGCATTGTATGTCAGAGTAACTGGTCTGGATATGGAGAAGTGGTAGGCTGGACATAATCACACAGGGGCTGTATTTGCTCATTCAGTTTGATTATTTTGAGGAGAATTAATACTTATATTGACTGTTGCTAAGGCTTTCTCTAGCATGCTTTTAACCAGAATATTAGCCAAGCTTATTTAGAATAGAAAACAACAACAATAAAGGTAGGTAATGAATTATAAGGAACAGAAGGATATAGGGAGTTTGTTTTTCTTATAATCTCTGTGAGAACTTCCACATTTTGCTCCTGAGGTGCAAAAATCCATTACTGAGAGGGAAGCATGAGGTCACGGCTGCCTCCTCTAGTTCATGTTGCTTTTCAAGTAATAGTGAAGGACAGATGGTGGCTGTAGGTCATAAAGGGAGCTAGAAGCTCACTTTTTACTTGTTAGCAGGAAGCTAGCAAGTAATTTCATGTCAGATTAAAAATAAACTAAGAAGTTAGATCCTAGTCATATTAATAAACTCTATTTGAGGATATGTAAAGATTTGTACTCTTCTGAGTGTTAAGTGCACTTCCACATCAGTCATGTCTTGAGACATTGAGTTCAAAGGCAAAATCTCTTCTGAACACCCACATTTAACTCTTGGAGTGTATTTACCTGTGGAAGGTAAATTCTTTATCCTGTTTTATTCAGGTCCGTGGGTAATCTGATTTGTAGTAATGACTAGGATTATGAAAACACAGCTCAATCCCCAGCCTTGCATGATTGCAGGGCTTCATAGGTACACTGACAGGTAACAAGCTGTGCCTTCTGCAGGTCTGCCCTAATTTAGCTATCTGAATACAAAATGTGTTTAAAAGATTCTATGTTCATGGTCATTATATTGTCAAAAATTTCAATTAGAATTGTTTCCAGCTGCTAAATAGAAAAAAATGTTGCAGCTGAACGTTTACATGAGTCTTCCCACTGAGGAAGTACCTTAATTTTGACAAGTGCTGATAACTGGTTGCCACTCCCAGCACTATCAGCATTTGAGGGACATGCCCAAGCCCTCCAAAGATCATGTCCAAATAAAGTACATCTGAAGACAGTCCTTCATTACAGTCTTGTCTGCTGATTTCATACTCTTTGTTTACCTTATGAACAGAACACGAACAGACCAGCTCGAGGCTGTCAGGAGACAGGAGTTGACTCACCCTTTGGAATACAGTAGAAATCAAGCTCATCCACTGCAGAAAGAAAAAATTGCCCAGAGCAAGTTCGAAGGAGCAGCTAGAGTCACCGGAGAACATGTTAAATCAGAAGAAATGCAAGTAAGCTGTCTTCTCTAGAATAAATATGCAGTTCTCACCAATTAATACCCTTCCATACAGACAACCTATGTTTTTACCTGAATCTTCCCATTTGCCACATAAGGAAAATTATTCATGCCACTTCTTTAGGACAGTTAGATATACAGTGAAGATTTTAATTTTAATAAAATATCTCTTTGGTTTGTGTTTTAATGTACATCCCCCCCCTCCTTTTTTTAAATAAGAAAAAAAATTAGCTTGCGCCTACCATTTTTAAAGGAAATTAAAATATTCCCATGTTCCTCATACTGCCTTGTACTGATTTGCTCAACTGAGTTGACTCTTGAAAAATTTACAGCTCCTGCATAGTGAACTTTCCAACTTGTTAGTATTTGGAATCATTGTGCTAAGTGCAACAGAGTTAATGGCCACCATTCTCTATTCTCATCCCTGTGCTGGGTGTTTGTTATTGTTTTTTCCTTTAAACTATCCTGATCTTTGGCTTTGAGATATTTTGATGATATCTAGCTCTGTGTCTAACACTCTAACCTGCCTAATAACATTCCTGAGTAGTTTATTGTGGTTTCTTCTAAGTTGCTCTAGGGGATTCTATCTCTTTGAATCCTGTATTTCAGACTTGTTAGTTGATAAAGTCATCTCTAATTATCTGTGGCCATTATCCTTACTAAAAACAGCTAGACATAATATGACTTAAGGGGCAATTTTCTAAAAGAATCACCAATAAACAGACAAAAAAATGGTAAGCCATGTGAAACCAATAACAGAGATGAGGCAGCTAAAAGCTATATTTTTATAGAATAGAAGAATAGGCCATAGTGTAGCTCAGAAATGTCTGGGACAATGTTCTGCTGCAAAAGGATGTGTAAACCAAACTGATGTATTCGACAGCAAACTGACAATTTAATTTTATGATCAGAGAAGTTTCAGAACAATTTAAACTGGCAACATAGTACTTTGTTCAAAATGTCTATTCTTTATTTTTCATCTGTAAATTTTTGAGATACATATTTTTGGACCATCCACATAGGGAATATTTTCTCTCTTTATATTTCATATTTCTCTAGAGGTAATATTTACATCAGGAAATGTTTCAGTGAGGCTATTTTAGTATTTTGATTAAAAATATTTTGAAGGTATTCTCTGAACCATGTTTTAAAATATCAGCTTTCTTTCCACCTGGGATTAAACAAAATAATAATTGGAATTTATGCCAGGGAACAATTGTGTTTCTTGACTGTGCCTAGCTCTAGAGATGAAATTTGATAGTATTGCCTTAATCTTTTGTTCCCACCTGAAAAACGTAATGAGCGCAGGTTCAAAAATATAATTTCCCACAAAACAAAACCAAAATAATTCTGAAGTTATTTGTCTCTGTAACTCCCAACTTCTGAAGTCTGGTGCTTCTTGAAAATGGCTGAGGAATGTGCCAAATTCAGAGCAGGCACAGCTCTGGAATGTGATGAGGAAACAAGGGGGCAGACACATGGGTGAAGGGAAAGTGAGAAAGGGTTGCATGTGACAATTGGTTGACTACAGAGAAAACTGCACATTTCTCACTCAACTTCACCAGTATTCTGTTTGCAGTATCCAGAATGAGTGCCCTGAAAGAAAAAGACTCAGTGTTTGCACCAGCATGGGTGAAGGAAGAAGGGAGAAGGCAAAAATAATACAGATGGATGTATGTGGAAATGTCCTCTCCAGATTTCATTGCTTTCAGTTTCAATTCAGTTGAAAATTATATCTTTGCAATCCCCTGCTGTTTGTAAGAAGGATCTAACTATTCTTGTGCCCTTTTCACCACATGAAGATCTGATTAACTGACATTCTTGTCATTAAAATATACCTTGTATTCTAGCCTTTTCTTAAAAGCATTTACATTTAATGCTGATGATTTGTGTGATTAGTTTGAATTTCCTGATTTTCTTCAACACGGACTTTTCTCTGCTCTTTTTGTAACTATTGGTTTGTTTTAAATATAAGAGTTTGCACGGCAGTATTTTTTTATTGTTTGTGAGGGGGTTCTTCCATTGTTTAAATAATTTCAACTGTTTTCAAATTGCATAACTTAAAACTGTAAACCTTTAAGCAGAACAGAAGGCTCCATGCTTGCTTCTGGGTATGTAAGGTGGGCACACCTAGCTCAGAGCAGGCAGTGACACAGCACACTTTCTTTTTTACTGATAGATATTAAAGCAGCAGATTGCTGGACTGCAGGAGGAGTTCAAGAGAACTGAGTCCTACTGGCGTGCTGCCTACAGCAAACTGAGAGACCAGGTTGAGTTGCTGACCAGGCAGAACATGGAGCTTCGAGATGAGCTCAGAATTTCAGAACATCAGAGACAGAAAGCAGAAAAAAACCCCAAAGTTACGAATTTCATGGACAGGAAATCAGAGACCCCGGTACTGGAAGATATTTTCTGCTTAATACGGTTTGAAAAATTCAGTAGTTTTTCTTTGGAGCTGTCAGGTGTGAATACTGTCCCTCCACTCCTGCCATGCTTAGCCTGAAGGGGGGGAAGTCAGCTCAATAGTAAGCCATTTTAATATACACTCCTTGTGTGATCCTCTTCCAGCCAGCCTTACTTATCCATAAGGTGGGCAGCTTTACCAGATGATACAACCAGCCCATCTTAGACACTTGTGTCAGGTCAGATGTCTCTCTCCACTAACTAGGAAGGGAGTTTAGATAAATAATTTACTTTCAGTAAGTTTACTTTACTTTCAGTGGTCTAAATTAGCCACCTAAAGCCTCCTGAAAATAATTCTACTCTCTCTATATATAGTGCCATTTTCCTTTTTAGTAAAACATCTCTTCAGCCTGGAAAAAAATATAATTGGACCTTCTATTAAATTATTTCAGTTCTTATTTTATGCTATAAACTTTCTAGAATGAAACATTGTCAGTGGCCTGCCTTACAGAGAGAGGCACAAGTTGGATTCTTGAAGAAGAGTTACACTAGGATGGAGCAGGAGGGATAATCAGGGTGGAAAATATGGCTGACTAATGTAAATGTCTTTGCTGGTCTCTGGAAATCAGAATGGTTTAATGGTAGGTTTACAGAGTCTCTTGTAATTTTTTTTATTCAGTATTCCACTTTTTTAGCATACTTGTAGGGTTTTACTTGTTCCCTGAGTTACTTCTTGTAAGGGAGTTAAAGGAAATTAACATTATCCACTTATTACACAAGAGACAGAAAGTCTTGGTGAAATTAAATGGTTCAGGCTAGAACTCAAAAAAAAAAAAATTTGTGTTGAGTGGATCATTTAATTTCCCTGTGTGTATTCAAAGGAGAAAAATACATGCTTTGAGGGATCAATTTCATTTTATGTGTGTCAAGGAATCTAGAAAAAATAATTGTCTCCTAGATGGTATAATCTGATGAGATGAATCCTACAATTCCACATAATGGCTGAATCGAGAAAAAAATAAAATTAGGCCATTTATTCTTAGGTATTTCCCTAATTTTCAAACCTAATTTCTAGTAGAGTATCTTTAAAAGGTGTTAGAACTGCAAACAAACCCATAGTTTGTTTTATTGAAGAAGTTTCGTGTCTCTTTTTTTTATTTGATTATAATGTACTTGTTCCTGACATTTTTCACCTAGCACTTAAGTTTCATTGGAAATGTAATTTGAAGTTAAATTTCACTTTATTTTTACTTTTCCCAAACCTACTTGCTCATATGGCTCATCCTTTTATACATTGTGACAGTCAGAAAGAAAAGAGATTAGTCACAAGTACAGAATTAAAATACATTAAAATTCCAATAAAAGCAAGGGTAAGAGAAAGCTAATTGACTTCTGCTATTGGCCAGATTTCTGTTTTATTACTACTGCTTTGTTGATGTAGAACTACTACTCTAAGCACTGAATATTTTTGTTGTGTGAGAGTCATACTAGGATGCTGTATATAAAGATGCTAGGATGGTAGCTACAAAGTTTTTTGCCTGATAGTGGGGACTTTCAGTCCCTGGCAAAACAACATGTGGAATTTCATTCATTGTGTTTAAATATCATCATTTTTGTGAAAATAAAATGGCTTTAAGTTTGAGCCAGATGGTTTGAAGGCTGTTTGATTATACTAGCTGTGACTCAAACTTAAAATTATATATTTATAACTAATTCTCCACTAGGTTGCAGAAGCTATTCTGCGAGGAACAGCATCTTCATCCAAACCAGAAGAAAGTTCATGGAGATATAATCACAAGAACCACAGCATCTCTCGTGTGGGGCTGAAGACATCTTTGCAAAAATGCTTTCTTAGAGATGTGAATAGTAAAGTATGCATCCCTATTGCCAGTAGTCACTTTCCCACTGTTTCAAATATGCATTTAAGAGAATGTTCTTTGGAACACAAGCACAGTCATGTTTTCTAGCTTGTTCTCTCATTCTGCATAAATTTCCTTTTAGATTTTTTTCTGGTTTTGCAGTAGCAGGAGAGAAAACTACTTTCCCTTTTTTCTAGACCTAACAGAATTGTCTGTTATTTTCAGGTTTGCTGTGAGCTCACAGCACCTGCTACTCCACAGGCTGATTTTACAGGGAATCCCCTTGCCTTGGCAAACCATAAATATAGTATTTTGCCATTCAAGGCTTTACTTATCAATATGCAACAGTGTCCTTCTCCTGGTTCAACTCAGTGGGAAAACCACTTAGATTTTTACAAGCTGTGACAAGTTACCTGAGTATGTCAAGTGAGATTCTTGTTACTGGTTGATGTGTCCATGACCACATTTCTAGCATACCTCCCTGTTTAGAATATAGATATCTAAATATTGATATATGCTTTTCTTTCTCTTGGCTTTGTATTTCTAGCTTCATATTATGGGCACCTTGGATATTGTAAGTCCCTTTTCTTAGTTTTGCTCAGATTTGGTTGAAATCTGTGCTTTGTTCAAATGTACAATCTCTCTGGAGTTCATTCTCTCTACTGAAATTCGTCTGCTCTCTGCCTCTATAGGGATTGAAATAAAATGTAAAATATCAGGTGAGAAGGGATGAAACCATTCCACTATAGTGAGCATGACAGTATGTGTTTTGAAAATCACTAGACAGTAACTTTAGATAATTCTTTATGGTGCCAGATATGAAAAGAGATATTGATAATTTCCTCCTATGGCACACAGCCAGGTGCAATAAAAATTATGACTTCAGCAACAGTTTTGAGAAGGGGGAAGTTGAGGACAGCAGACTTTTGGGCTTGCTGCTATCTGGGCTTTCACCATGTAGCCAGCATTGGATCTAGTCCAACTGGACTCCAGCACAAGCATGAGCTGGACTGGTGGGCATAGTTCCCAGATGTCCTGAATTAACTCTAAAAGGTTTGACAGAGACACATGCTCTTTATCTGATCTGATGGCACAAAAAGACTTTACAGCGAATAGAGTGGCTGTCAATTATTTGGCTCTAGAACTAAAGTCTCAGGTAAATGGAACATTAAACAGAAGCCCCAAGTCTGTGTCATAGTGAGAGATCTGAACATGGTGACTCGTGTTTGCTTTGCATTTGAGCTCTTTTGTTAGGAGGTGGATGCTTTCTCTCACAGATCCTGTGAATCTGGATAATTCTGAATTTTGGATATAGATAAAATGAACTATCATACTATTTCTATCCAAAATTGAGAAACTGAGCATAGGAACCCATCAAAGTGAATGGGACAACAGAAGGGTTGTCAGGCATTGGAATGGGCTGAACAGGGAAGTGGTGGAATCACCATCCTTGGCACTGTTGAAAAAAGTGTGGATATGGCACTTTGGGATGTGGTTTAGTGGTGGACTTCACAGTTCTGGGTCAATTGTTGGAACTGATGATCCAAGAGTCTTTTGCAACCTAAAATATTCTATGGTTCTAGGATTCAAAGAAGACATGTTATGTATAACATATATAAGTTAAAAGCTTGCTTGGAGTGGTGAGTTTAATCAGCTGTAACCAAGAAGGCAAAACAATAATTATCATCTAACTTACTTCTGTCAAAGCTAATAGAATTTGAGGGTATGTACAAAAACAATTGGTGAGCAAGTCTGAATAATTATCAGTACAGGTTAAAGATACAGATTTTTTTGAAGACATGATTTATGAAGTAAAAAAAAAAACAAACAAACAAAAAAAAAACCAAACAAAAAACCCCCACCATATCTAAGAGATGTTCTGCATCTCTGGAAAAGATATAGTAATACTCCTAAGTATTAGAATAATGCCATAATATTTTTGGGGATGATCTCTGTTTGTACTGTAACATGACCTAGCTGGTGAGGAACTGTCCAGTTCAAGCTGTGCTTTAGTGAGACAAGAAAAATTTCCATTTTAACTACACATCATTAATGACTCTTTCAGAATATGAAAGAATGAACAGATGGGCTGGAATTGTTAATATTTATTAATTATTAATATTTACTAATATGGATCCTCTGAAAACAGCCTGTTTTATGAGTGCAGCTCATTAGAAGTTGCAAGTTTCCTGCCCAACATGCAGCTCTGGACGGATTTTCATGATTTCTGTGAAAAAAGATGAATTAATTTGTATGGCAGGGGCAGAAGTGGGAGTAGGGGAAGAGAATTCTGCTGAAAGGTATACTGATAACATTTCTTAATGTTTCAGCCAAGGTCAAATGTGCTTACTTCCAATCTTAGATTTTGCCGTCTGATCTTGCAAGGGATTTTGATGATCTTTGAACATGTTATTTCCTTGCCTATGAACATTCTTACTGACAAATTACTAACTCTGAAGCAGGGAAGGTCTATGAATATATGGACAGACTTTCACAGCATTTGAATTTCACTGCTTTATCCATGAGTACTTTTTGCTTTTTCTCAGGTTTTTCATTTGTTAGGGGGAATGCAAACTCTGCATGACACAAACTGTGGTATTTGAAGATAATAGGAGATCCTTATTTAGGGGAATTGGCAAGTGAGAGATTTGTGGGACAATTTGATGAAGAACTGTAGGTATTAATTGCTGGGGGGCCAAAGCTCATTAGAAAATGTCATTGATTATCGTTGAGCATGAAGATCCAGGAGAGGATCATATTTCTGTTTTCCTGTTCTCCACTGCCTTCCTGCTAGCACAGATCTGTAGGACTAGAGGTATGTCAAGAGATCTCTGCTTTTGCCAAGAGCAGCATCAGTGTCACTGGTGGCCAGTCAAACTGTGCTTCACAAGCTCTCATGACAAGGATCCAGAATGAGCTGCCTACCTGTTCTTTCATGAGGTCAAGCTTCATAACTAGACTACACCTCTTTTGTTGTCACCAGCTGATCAGGTGATTAGTTTTTATTGTTTTCAGAGAAGACTGGAAATAATTGTCTACCCTGTGCATTTTGGGAGACAGCTTCTTCCACCAATCCTACAACCTTCTTGTATCAAGGGTCTGCATTTACCGGTCACTCACATATTTCCAGTGAAGAAAATGGATATAATTTGGTGTCTTTATTTATGAAAGTGATGGAATTGAGAGAATCTTTATCAAGAACCTAGTCATGTGTGATTAGTCCTAATGCTTAGTATTTGAGTTTCTTAAAAAGTGCAGAGCAAAGTTGCAGTGGTTGCCTGGGACACAATGTTGGCTCTGATTTTTCAAATGATTTCTTAGAATGGCATTCCTCTGAACAAAAGCAGGGACTACATGTGATTCATGTAAGCCTGTCTTGATTCCTTTGACATTATTGCTTTAAAAATAGGTATGCTAGTGTATGCAATGCATGAAAAATGAAATTGAGGGCTTTACAATTGGCATGTGTAACAAGTTGGAGTACTAACACTGTTCTGCATTGGATGCTCCCTCAACTGAATTGGCTGATGCATCTTATTGTGTTCATGAAAACACTTCTACTTTCTCTCTGGCTCCATCTTGCCATGAAGTATCTTCTATTTACAAGTCTTATGTAAGTTTTTTAAAACCTTGAATTGCAATATTCTTTCTATAATAAGCCACAAGGAAAACAAATGCTGCCACGTGTTAGTGTCTCACTGAAGCTGATGAGAATTTGAGCTGCTGTGGTCCTATTGGCACTTTCTGAAGATGGTGAGCCATCTGGCTCAAACCTAACCAGGCAGCAAAAAAATGGTTCATTTCTGCCTGATTCTACTCAATGAACCAGGTAAATTCCCCTCTGTGGCTGCTGAAGCCTCATGAAGGAGGGATGGGAAATGTATAACTGGGGACAGAAGAAAAGGAGTGGGACTCCAGCAGTCTGGGCTGAAACTGGTTTGAGCTGCTGTGAAACTGCTCCAATGGCTTTTCAAGTTCTTTTAAATCATTTGGCAGTTTCACTCTTGAGATATTTAGCAATGAAATGATGGGTTAGGAGCTCTTTCCTTTTATCACTCTGTAGTTTCTGAGCTAATATCTCTTCATCAGAAATAGTCTTAAAGGTCCTTAGTTCTACAACATTTGTCTCAAACTGAAGTCCCAGGCATGTTTTGACCGTTTGCCCACTCACTTGTATTTGAAAAACTGATTATGTTTGGAGAACTCAGGCATATCCAGAGAATTTGTCTGCAGAAAATATCATCAAATGTAAACTATAAATAATATTCTTTTTAACAATAAATTCTATTAATTTATGCTCATTCTAGCAACCTTGTTTGAAAGAGTTGCCTCTCTCCTGCTGAGAACCATTTTATGCTTGGAGGATTGTAAAATCCTAAAATTTTCTGGTGTTGCAATAGGATTTCTTTCTTGGGTCCTTCCTTGTAAGCATGCATTAAATTGTAATGTCATTTATTAATATAAATAAGATATCACCATCCATAGCAACAGCAGATCCCCTACATTTCATTGATCACATGTAAAAAATTTTACAGCTGTCAAACACTGACCATTGCTATCAGAGAAGGACCAGTGCAGTCTTCCCATTTGTTCTTTGCTAGTCCCACATCCCTTGAGCAATAACTCATGGACTTGAGTAAATTAAGCTGATGGCAAATATACTCTTTGCATGAATAGCTTACATGCATCTTCTCAAGCAGCCATTCTTAAGTGTGTAAGACATTTCAAAATCAGAATTATTGATGTCATTTGCAACTTTTTTTGATTGTTTCTTTGTTTCTTACCATCATGTACTTACTGCTAGTCATTCATCAGCTCAATGCTTTAGAGATTCTTCTGCTATCCATTCTGATAGACAGCGACATAATCCCTTACCATTTCTGGGACAATTTAACAACATGGGCAGTGAGACTAAGCTTTTGTCTCATATTGACAGGCAAGCCTACACTAGGTACAGTAACTTCAAAGTTTTGGTTAGGCAGGAGTACAGACTCAGTTTTCCTGTCATACCAATGTAATATTTTCTTGGCAACTGCAAATGCCCGAGACCCATTGTGTAAATCCTGTAAACCCCATGCATCTCATGGCGATCATACAGGAATATTTTATGTTTCTTTGTGCTCTTCTCTAAAGTCTCCATGAAAAACTGGAGAAGTGCTTTTGAGTGTCTGTGATCTTTCCAGTCTAAATAACTCCTATAGTTTGTTTGAAACTTTTTGCCTCCCATTTCCCTTCTGGGGCTCACACCTCTCTTAGGGTGCTGTAAGTCTTGTGTCAGCCTAGATTGATGGAGATGTATAAGATCAAAACATAGAAGGGGTGGACATCCAACAAGTAAAAATGAACTGTTGTGCAATATATTTTACTAGGATCATCTCAGTTGTGATTATCTAGAGAGAGTTATCTTTCCTGCTGTTGGCACGCTGGTGGGACTGAGGGATGAGAGCCTGAGAGCAGCTGTTGGCCTCACACTGTGCCCCTTGAATTGCCCTTGACTTGCATTATTGTCCAGGCACAGAGAAATGTGGAAAGCAAAACAAGGCCCCAAATACAGAGTTATGTGTAAAATGTGTGTGTCCTTGTGTATGTCTCTGTGGATACATTCACAGACACAGTTAAACATTCTCCAAAAGTTTTAACTACTTAATGATGGTTAAATCCATTGTAGCAGGATTTTTAATACTATTTGAAGATGTTTATTTTAACTTAATACAAATTTATTTACACCTTTTAGGGCATAAATAGTTCTGTGCAAAAAGCCGATCCTTTAGGATCAGTGACAAAGGAATACAAAGAAAAGAAACCATCTACTTGCTCCATTGGTAGAAGCACAACACCCACTGGCAGGAGCACCCCTCATCAGGGAAGACTGACACCTTTTGAACCAGACAAAGTAAGTCAGTAGCAAGGTCTATTTAAATTGCCTTTATTTTCATTTTATGATATCATTCAGGATCTGTATTGGGATCCTGATCCTCATATGGCTGCTACTTGGTCTTCTTTCCCTGGAACTGCAGATTTTTTGTCAGAAATTATCTTAGAGACTGTTCATACATTGAGCAATTTAGACACCTGCAGGCCTGAGCATAGGTATATGCTCTGAAACCTGCCCCCATTGCCTCGGAAAATGTTCAGGGGCGCACCAAGCATTGGGGCACTGCAGGGGCCAGTGGCTCCCAGGGAGGCCAGAGGCTTGGAGCACCAGAGGCAGCTCAGGAAGTCCAGCAGGGCAGTGCCTATCCCACAGCCCCAGCCAGGGAGGAGGGCAGGCTGGGGATGGAAGGGAGGGCCAGGCCAAAATCCCAATTGTCAAAGCCCATTGTGATGAGACAGACCTGGGGTCATGACAGGAAGTCATCCCATGGATCAGGGCTGGGATTTGAATCAGGGAGATGCATGGCCAGGCACAGACATCACTGCAGTGCAATCCATCATGGAGCAAATGAAGTGCAGTTCCCAAGAGAAGGGATGGGGGAAGTGGGGGGACTTGGATCTGTCTGAGGCTTATTCCAGATCTTCCACCCTCCTTTTTTACTCCACAGCATTGTGAACCAAGCTTAGACACCTGCACAATATCCACACACAGATACCTAAACTCCTAGGAAGGAGAAGTATACAGCATGCTCTTGCCATATCACTGATAACTCTCATGTTAAAGTGAAGCACGAGTGTAGGCCAGGGCCTCTCCATTTTTTTCAGGTTGTACATCAGCCCTCTCCTACTGGAGGAAGATATAATGGTAGGAAATCACCTGGAGCTGTCTCACACCTGAGTGGTTGTGTTAAGGAGCCCAGCTCATCTTCCTGTGCAAAAGGTAAGATACTTAGAAACTTCCTGCCTGCTTAAAGCTGTCTGCAAATGACTTGGGAGACACTGACCCTCAACTCTTGACTCACAGAGAATTTCAGTCACTAAAACACTCCTATGATTCTCAGAAGAATTGCCAAATTTATATTTTACAAGAGAGGGAGAGCAGACTGTGCTGTCACCTACTTACTCACTGAGTTTCTTGTCCCAGAGTTTCAGCAAGTGGGAGAAGGGGTGTGGATTGCATTTCATTCTGGTCCAGGACAAAGCATATTTGGGAAAATGGACAAGCTGTTAGCAAACATTATCAGTGAAAGAAGCAATGTATTGCAAGACTCTGAGAGTCAACATCTTCAAAAAGTCTGAGATTTGTATGGAAATGTGATTCAGCAATTTTCAAATGCTTTCAATGACCCCTTTTTATTTGATTTTTCTTATAGGGACACCTTTGCCCATTTCATATAGCTCAGAAGACACATTCCTCTCATATAACCACAGCAAGGAGACTTGCAGCTTTGCACCCTGCAAGAAAAATGAAGAGACAGAGGTATTTTGCCTTGTAACTCTATAAAATAGGGTTACAGTGTGTCTGTGGTCTTAGTTTTCATATACACCATGCTAATTCCCATTCATTTGGGAACAATACTCTCCTGTCTTTATCTTTTTGCCTTTACTCATTATATAAGTGCAGTCTTTAAAACAATATTGCAATGGCTTTCAAATAATAGGGTAGGTGTCTTTATCAATATATTTCTGCACAACTCTTGAACAATAATAGATTTATATGTTCTTAGTTAATATTTTAATTTTGCCTCAGGAAGAAGAAGCTCTTAAAAAGACAGAAAAATTGCTAAGAGCTCAGAATAAAGTGGCTTTTGGGACTACACGCAGGAGAAGTGGCATAACTGCATATGACAACAAAGTATCTACAGAAAATGCTGCTTTTCTGGATGCTGAAACAAAGGTTTGAGCTACTTATGATTCTGTTTCTTACATGAGCAGCAACTGTGTTTTTTCCATTTGTGAGCAGATATAAAACACACTGAAAAAAATAAAGTATTCTCTTCTCACTTCCTATGCTATGTAGCAGATGCAGCTTTAGGGATGGATCTGGCAACTTTGAGCATGGTGTTTATAGCTATTTACTGAAGCACATCATTTCCCTGTGGGGAGCAGTTGTCCCTGTTCCTTTGGATCCCATAATTCAAAATTCACCACATCTTCAAACTGTAATTAACATTAGCTTGTAACTGCCTTGGATGCTGTGTGCCAGATGTCACTTAACTTAAGGCTCCTTTACACTGCCAGACTGCAAAGAGCACTCATGGTAATGGTAAACTGGAGTTGTAACATCCAGAATAGCCCTTAGTTACATAGAGAGCACTACCTAGCAGCTAAGAGCCATGTAATTTGTTTTGGAAGAGTGACTCTAGCTAATACAAGTACCTTTCCTTGTAAATCAGCAACCCAATACTCAGAGATAGTTCTGCTCTCTGCTTCTGGGTTTATTCTCTCCAATTTACAGCACAGCTTTGCCAGAATGCACTTTTATAATCTCATTTTTTGGACTTCCATTTTGCTACTTTTGCTTCACAAACTGAAGAAAACTTCAATTAATATGCAACATTTCTAGTTACAAATAAAATATGAAAATTCATTGCAAATACAAGGCAATAGAAGGAAGGGAATCTTTACTCTCTGTGGGAAAGTAAATAAGTTTTGTGCACAGTTGTTTTAAGTTAATGAACATATTTTAATTTTTTTTTTATCTCTGTTTATATAACATTGATGTTTTCATAATGTAGCCTCCAAAATCAATATTACCTAGAAAGTCAACGTTACATCAAGAAAGAAGAAAACATGAGGAAGAGGTGCAGGAAAAAATAGAGTATCATGATGGAAAGGTGAGAGAAAATAGATTTTGTTTTTGGGATGAGGGGAGAGATATTCCCTTTTGTGGGAATTCTGATAAAACTGGAACCATATGACAAAGATGTAATTCATCTTCTGGTTGTCTACTTCTTTGGACTTCACCAAATGAATTAAACTATGCTGAACAGAGCCAACTGTTATAGTAACAGCAAGAAAACTAATTAACTGGAGGCTATGCTGGGTATGAAGTCTTCTCTAAGTAGTGTATTTTTTGTAGAAGAGCATACTGAGGGCATTATTGCCTGCTGTCAATAAGAAGACTCAAGCAAATTTTCAGGTCTGTGCATGCAGCCAAAATTAATTCTGTAGTACCGAATGTCCATTCAGGTTTACTTGGAAAGCAATGATTCTTAAACTACTGTGTCATCAATCTGTGTAAATAGATCAAGTTCAATAATTTTGGTTCACACAATCCAGTACCAGGTATCTCTCAAGTGACTTCTATGGAAGATGTACAACCATACATGAAATGAGTCTGGATAATAATTTACTAAGGTTTGTCAAGGAAAAAAGACTACTATCTTCCCTATTGCCACAGGGCTGTGCACCTTATTTTGCTTAACATTAAAACAAAGTGAGGTGAGAACCTGGCTCATGTGCTTCAGGTAAGTTCATCTTGTGAAAAGAAAATGTCTTTCGGCCTCTTACACACAAATGAGGCAAAATTAATGCCTGTTCTGCAGAGATAACTTCTGAAATACAAAGATATAGCATGACTTCCTTCAAACTCCAATTTAATTGGAAGCCAGGGCAATGCTGCTCATTTCCTTTGACTTAATTTACATCGGATGCTCTGTGTGTTTGAAGGTGGAAGAGGTGCTTTCTGATGGACGCCGAATCCTCACTTTCCGCGATGGTACTAAAAAGGAAATCAGTGCTGATAAAAGGATGACAACTATTAGCTTTTCCAATGGAGATGTAAAGAAGATCATGCCAGATCAGAGGGTGGTATGTAACTATTAATTTTCTTCAAGGAAAATAAAATGATTAACTTATTTTCCAGCAAGGTTCTATAAATTATCTTGATCTATCAATTCTGGGAGAAACTGATGAAGAAGAGTGTTGGTTTAGCAACGCTGAGCAGTGAAACTGCTTCATCTACAAAGAAAAAAGTGGAAAGGCATGAAGGTAACAGTCAAAGAAGGAACAAATGTGTAGCTAGCCAAGCAGGAGACTGAATGAAGGCAAGGGGCATGGGCAGCCATCTAAAGAAAGGACTGGGTTTTATACTCTTGTGGAGTAGGTAGCACAGGGGATCCTTCCCTGTCAGCACTATGTAAATAAAAATAGTTAATTTGAGCTAAAGTGGAAATAAGTGAGGCTTTGGCAGCCCTGGGTTTATTTTAAATTAATAAATAATTAATAGGAGGAGAGCCAGAGCAAAGAGGTAGGAGGATGACTTTCCTGTTTGCACTGTTCTGCACACGATAGAAAGGAAAGTAGCATCATCTAGACACAACCATGAGTGTGAATTAGAGGAAGGGACAGCAATGTGAACATAGCTACTTTTATGGGTGGCAGATGCAGAAAATGACCTTCAAATGGCTTTTTAAAGATGGTTTACTTTTGAGCACATTGTTGTGGCTGAATCTGCTTATATATATGCAAATATTGTATACATGCTGCTATCATCTCACTCTCCTTCCAGATTTACTATTATGCAGATGCACAGACAACTCACACTGCTTATCCAGATGGCCTGGAGGTGCTGCAGTTCCCTAATAATCAGATAGGTATGCAAGAGCTCATAAACGTGAGCTGTTTGTGCAGATTTATTTCTATTATGAAAGTGTGGTCTGAATTCTGACTCCAGCAGGTTGGGTATCTTCTTGCCATTTCACATTGTCTTTGCATTTCACTTTTAGTATATTCCATCACTTTACCACTTCAAAGCAAATATAATAATGGAATGTAAATGTAGGTCTTCAAATTCTGATTATATGCTTATGTGTTTCTTTCATTTCTTTTACCAGTATTGTGGCTATAATTTCCAGCCTACACTACAATGTCCAAAAAAAGAATCCTGACCTAGCTTTGTGTAAAGCAACCTGAAGAACACTAGACAGACTTTTTACATCTTCTTCCCACAGAAAAGCATTATCCTGATGGCACACAAGAAATTGTGTTCCCAGATCACACGGTGAAGTGCCTCTATAGTGATGGACTGAAAGAAACTTTTTTCCCAGATGGCACAGTAGTAAAAGTAGAAAAGTAAGTCTTTTGTAAACAACTGGAACCAGCCATTGGACACAGGTACAATGATACTGACATTTAGAAATGTGGCTGGATTTTACATAGCTGGGAAATTTCCAGATGAAGGGAAAAGAATTTGTAGGATTATTTATTTTTTTTTCACAAGAAGATGGCACTGAAAATTCATTCCACCTTGAATAATAGGTAACCACTCACCACAGCCAAAATGACTGTGAAATAGTCCTCATTTAATTCCATGTAAATTTACACTGGCCAGAGCTGTTGGGAGGTTACCAGTTGTCAGTGTTAGCAATGTGGGTACGAAAGCACTCAGGATGAGGGCTCCTGGGCTCTGTTCCCAGGTGTTTGGCTCTCCCTCTAATATTGGGCAAGGGCTGAGATTAGGTTGGTCGGTTAGAACATGGTGCTAATAACACCAAGGTTGTGGGTTTGACCCCTGAATGGGCTATTCACTTAAGAGCTGGACTTAATAATCCTTTTGGGCCTCATCCAGCTCATATTCTGTGAATCTCTATTTTCTCTCTATTCCTCAATGCAAGATCAGAAAAATAGCAACAGGACTCACATGTCTCTTCTGGCGAAGAGGAAGGATCCAGTAGTAAAATGGATTTTCTGCCTTCAAAATGTCTTGAGATCCCTGCATGAAATCATGTGAAATTCAGATCTCACCATCCATTAGCTATTATACTTTGTATTGAAGTCTTTTTGTGAGACCAGATTTCTAATGCCATTCCATGTAAATCTTGAGGTTTTCCACTTGACATTATTTTCCAATTTGATTGAGTTACATTAGACAGCTCTGTGAGACAGGTTAATAACACACAGTGCTTTCTCATCACTTCATTCATTGCTGCTTCTTTCAGGAATGGAGATAAAATCGTGGAATTCAGTGATGGCCAAAGGGAGATTTACACTGCACAGTTCAGGAGGAGGGAGTACCTGGATGGCACCGTGAAAACTGTGTTCTGCAATGGCAGACAGCAAACCAAGTACTCCACTGGAGGAGTTCAAATCAAAGATGAGGAGGGTAATCTCATCCTAGATAAGAAGTGATTCCTCTCTGCAGAGGACTGCACTGTACATATGCAGCTCAAGCCGTTTTCTTGGCAGGCCAGAACTGTTAGGAATATTTAACTTGTGAAAACAAATGGATAGATCTGTAGGGTTGAAATTACTTTGGCTCAGCAACTGGTGCTTAGACTGGAATAACCTTACCTGAATGAAGTGTCTCTTGAGTGAGACTGAAGGAGATGCAGTCATACCCTCTTTGTGTATTCAACATTAAAATAAATACCTACAGTATTTCTCATCAAAGTGTTTATTTCATGGTTCTGATCACACTTTCCCTATTTTTTCTTCAATTTATTGTGAAAGTGACTACAGTTAAGAACTATGGCATAAGAACCTCCAATAAGAACCAATAGTTCTATGCTACCTTATGCTGACTAAAGTAAATCTACATAGGGTTTTTATTTCCTTAGTTAATTATCACAAGAAGTCTGTAAGTGATTAAGATTTTCAGTTTGTTTGGATTTTTTGGAGCAGAATTCCCCAGCGTGTATCAGGGCTTATCATGAGCTGGACATTAGACCAAAATCTGAGCAGGGGTAGGGTGAACAGTCACAGCTCTGGATGTCCCTTCCAACCAAAGTCATTCAATAATTATGCAATCAAAATCTAAAAGTTCTGTCTTGTGAATTTGAAAATAAAATTTAATGTTTGTTCCATTCTAGTAATTGTTCTGGATCAAAGATCTGGATATTCTAGATCTTTCTTCTTCCTCCAGCAGTCTTTCCTCTGTATTGTTTTGTCTTTGAAAGAACCTTTCCTATTTCTGCCTTTATTCTTCCAGAAGTGCAAAAATATTTCTGGTCAGTGCATCTCTCCATATGTAAGGTTCTTTGGATGGCACTTGATACTCAGAGGGATTAATAATTTATGAGATGCTGCTTTCAACTGCTTTCCCCATAGACTGCCTGTCAGAAAATCATAGTAGAGTTTGGATTGGAAAGGACTTTAAAGATCATCTAGTTCCAACTCCCCCTGCCATGGGTAGACACACCTTCCACTAGACCAGATTGCTCAAAGCCCCATCCAACCTGGCCTTCAACACTTCCAGTGAAGTGAATTTTTCCAAATCGCTGAAACTCTTCTCTTGTAGAGCTCAGCTCATTACCTGCCCACTGACTGAGATACCAAATTATCTCCTTATGCCTTTCAAATTCCTGTAGCAACAAGTACACTCCCACAGCATACTGCTTTGGCCTTTTCTCACACTTAAGTACAAAAATTGCAACATTATGGAATTACTCACTCTTCTCTTCTGTTTCCAGGGGCTCATACAATCAACAAATCACCACTCAAATTGCAGAACATCTTTCAATGAAACAGCAGGAAGCATTGCTGATATTTATCATATACATACTTCAGTTTATCAATTTAATTATGAAGCTATGAACATCCATGCAGTTTGATATCAGCTTGCGTAATGATAAAATTGCATTTTTTTCCCTTAACTGCTTCATAACACTCCTGCTTTCCACTATGGAAATATTTAAAAAATTTTTTTGCTTTGTAAAAGAAAACTCCAGCCAAAATGAACTCAAGACATCATTCTTTTCCATGTATTTCACTAAGAATTTCAGTTCGTGCTACCTTATGCTGACCAAACCAAATCTATGTTGATTTTTTTTCTCAATGAAGCATCATAAAAATTTGAATGTGTTTTCAGTTTGGCTGGGAAACTAGATATGATACCAATGTTTTATAAAGGACTATTATTCTTTATTCCCAAGAATTCCTTTAACAAAAGGTCTCTGTTCTCCACATAAAATGCTGACATTCTTTTTGTTTCTTTAGTAAGTCAGAAAACAGGCTTTGCTCAGAGCTTTTAGCCTTAAATCACTGTTTACTATTCAATAACCTGTCATTGAATCACAGAACTCTGTGGATAAGTAACCCCTCCTAATTGTAAACTAAATAAGGAACAATTTTGTTATCGCGCTGCTTGCTCCTTGCTTCATTAAGCACTCTTGACTCTACTTTCAGGAAGCATTTTGACTGTGGAATAATTTGGCCCATGGTGCTGCAGCTGTGTGGCACATGGGGAATGTGGAAGGCAGTCCCCAGAGCTGTGCACCCAGTCATGCCCGAGTGCAAACACCGTGCTGTGTGTGTATTCACCTCACTAGCACCAGCTTCCAGCGAGGCACGGGCCTGGTGCTGCTCTCTGGCAAAATCAGTGCCAAACCTTCCTCTGGGGAAATCAAGGGTGAGGTTACTAAAGATTTCACCAGCCCATCATTTTATCAAGACATGTTTTTCAGGTGATATTTTATAATATAATAGTAAACGGAATTTTGGCACATAGGGCACGCAGTGGGTATGAAAATGAAAAGGCAGAAAAACACCTGTATGAATGATAAGCTCTGCCGGGTATAACTGAGAGTCCTTCACAGATGGGGTCAGACACATCCCACTTTGTTTTTCACAGGCTGATTCTCACACTCGCTCTCTGCCACCTTCTGCTTGCTTTAGTTAACCAGACACATTGGCTCTACCATTTATAGTTCATAGTAGTAGAAACGAAAATAACTCAAAAATAATCCAAATTAAGTGTGACTGCATATTGTGCTTAAATGTAGCAACATACATAGCTACTTCTTGATGTTTTTTGTCCTGGAAGATACACAATGAAATTTTCATGAATCCTTCTGGGAGATGGAACACATTTGGGAAATCCCACCTTTGTCTTTTCACAGGTTTTTCTGACATTAGCAGAAAGATGCTATAGCCAGTATTTGGCCTCAATTTTTGTTCAAATTTAGAATATGCTCTGACTTCTGAACAGAGTTTTTATTCAGACAGGCAGGGGTGTGGGCCTCCGGCTTTATCAGAGGAAACCTATACGTGGTTAGCTCACAGTTGCAAAAGTCAGGTATGGGTAACCAGCAACTGAGTAGGGCAGACTTGTGTGGACAATGCCCAGCCTCCTGGGATTTGTTTATTTTTAGCTTCCCCTTTTGCTCGGAAGAGTAATTTTGGCATGGTATTTTTCCCTGCAGCTGGGAAGTCAGTGTTTTTCTTGGAAATGCTCTGGCAGTTTTCTTCTTTAGGACAGGCACCTTAGGAATTGATCCTCTTTCAGCCTGCAGGGCAGGTTGTAGAGAAGAAGCAGAAGTACATTTAGCCACTTTTTCATAAGTGAGTAAGCCTCACCATCTGTGCTCTAGGACACACGCCCTCTGCCAGCCTTCATCCCAGTCACTTGGTTTGGCCTGAAAGTGTCAATCTGCTTGCAGTTCAGCAGTTCAACAATACTATGAAAAAGTTTTCCTCTCATAGTGCCATCCGTGGAATGGCCTAAATGCAAGACTGGATTTTAGTTCAGTTCTAAAAGCCACAGCTTGAATTTGTCATTAACATTCTCATGGAGATGAAACTCTAACAGCCTCAAGATACCTCTTGTATCACAGTCATTTGCCTTCACTTCCATCTTGCTTTGAGGTGACTTTCTTTGCACTACTGCATTACTGGCACATCATATTAACTTAATATGTTGCCCTGCTCTGAGCAAACTCTCTTGGTTAAGATCATAAAGCCAAATGCAAAAGTGACAGTAGAGAGCAGGAAAATGCCTATTGATTACAATGCTCTCTTCCTCCTCTGACATATGCTGATTTAACTCACTGAAAATCTTCTGCTATTCCACCAATGAGCTCCTCTCCAGTTCCTGAGGAGCAGGCCACCTTCTTGTCTCATCACTTCCCTCTGAAGAAAATTATGTTCCATGGAAATATACATGAATTCTTAATGAAATACCATTTCCCATTGTCTATAATGGAAGTGGGTGATGGACCACATCTTCTTTTGCAAGTTGGAAATGCATTCTGAGTTGCATTGCACATAACAATTCTCACATAGACAGTTCATTAAGTGTGCTCTTTCCTACCCAGCTACTTCAACATACACAAGACTCAAATTAAGATTTGTCCAGCTGGCTGATGGCCTGGAGGAAAAAGACCCATGGATCTGTAGATCTGAAAGAGTTGCTGGTCCTCTCAGTTATATTTTCTGGAAACATGCAGTGCTGAAACCCTTCAGTCTAATTGTCCCTGAGGATTAGATTATATATTTGGGGCAGAGAGTGTCTTGGATGGGAGAAGGGTGTTTGAGCTGAGGGTCATTCTGACAAAACATTAACATACCAGCCCCCACCTTCTCTCAGAAAGTAGCAAGAAAAAAAAAAATACAAAGTGAATAGTCTGTATGCTAGACAACACTCCTTCACATCCTGTTACTGTAGCGACCTCCTTGCTTTTTCTTTTCAGGTTGAATTTTAAACTCCAGAATGAGTAACCTCTGCTTTCCAAACCACTACAGAAACAAAGGGAAAAAGCATACCTGGAAATACTGCATTGAGCAATGTCCAGTTGTGTTGGCGAGGGACACTTTTCTGTGCAAAAAATACCGTTTATTGAAATGGAAAAAAATTTCCAACAGAACAAATGTAAACTTTTGATAGCTCTTATTTAATTTTAATTTTCTTGTTTTGAAATTGTCATCATATCCTCTTTTCATTTTTTAAGAGACAATGGTGCAGGGAGACTTTTTAAAATACCAATTTAGTTTTAAAAACAAAAGCCCGAATGTGAAATTAAATGCCTTACTACTATCAAAATGCAAATTAACTTAATTTAAAAGTTTCACAAGTCACAGAACAGCTCAGGATTCTCATCACTTTACTTGAATGTGAGAAAAAAATTTAAAAATCTTCCAGGAAGAAAAAACATGTTTCTTTCTCCACCGTCACATTTGTGGCTCTCTCATATGATATACCTATGTCATGGCTGTCCAATGCATAGAGAAGTGTCCAGGAGGTTTTTTGGGAAGGCTGGGAAGCAGGGCAGTGGGGTTGGAAGCATATGATTACTTTACCATAAGACTTTCTTTCCTGGGAATTCTTTGCCCTGTAGTGTGTGAGTTAAAAATAGTCCTGGGCCATCTTATGTTGTGTAGCAGGGGAATTGTTGCCTAAAAAAGAAGGGATTTGAAGCAAGCTTTGGTCCAGGGTGTGAGGAATAAGGTTCTTACTGGAAAGACATTTTAGGCATCATTAACGGCTGAGACTGGGGCCAAAATTTGAACTTCTTTATACAAGGACTTTCCATATTGCAAAGTAATATGTAATTCTATATTACAATATTACTATGTATATTAATATATTTAGTGATGTTTTACAGTTAGACCAGCAGTAACCTTCTGTCTCAGGTTTATACTGGTGTTGGAAGAGAGGGAGCAAGATCTAAACTGCACTGGGATTATTTCTGAGAATTCCCTTATAGATTAGACACAGACTGCAATTGAATTATCCTTAGTAAGAGCTTTCCTTGAGTGAGGGATTTATAGGGAACAGGAGAGAAACATGGCAAGTAGTTACTGAAGTATGGTCATGATGTAATAGGACTTAGGTAAAGTACCATGAAGGGGGAAGCAGCCTCGTTGTGACTCTTGCAGTCAGTCGTTCTTTTCAGCTGCAGAAATTTGGGAGCTTGCTGCTGAGCTTGCACACAAACCTAAGGTTGGTGGTCCCAGAAAATTATGGTTATCTTTGCTTCCACTTTCTTTCCTGGGAATTCTTTGCTCTGTCTGCTTATTAAACAGCACTATGCCACATGCCAAGAAAAAAATGAGTAACAACCAACAAGAAAACAACAACCAACCAACCAAAAAGCCAAAAAGATAAACACGGCAAAACCCCCAGCTATACAGAACTAAACAAGATTTACAGTAGCTGATTCAAATCCTGGGGCAAATATTATTAAATTAAGAAAAAAAAGGATGTCATTGGATACAGCCATGCCAAGCATTTGAATGAGTCACCTTACAGACTGCAGTTGGCTTTGTCTTTTCTGTGCTGCTGGACACCGCTGTTAGCAGGGTTTCTGCTATTGAACGTGCACCCAGTGTGTGGTAAACTGTGCCATCACAGTCTCCACTAGGTAATCATAAATTAAGCTGTTAATAACATCTGAACAATGAAGCTTTCTTTGGTGGTTTGTTCATATCAGATTGTATTACTGAACATCTTTCATACCTCTGGCATTCCAGGAATGAAATTAAACTTCTGGCATTCAGGGAATGCCACTTTACAGGAAATTGCCTCACCAAACCTAGATATAACAAATGTCTGCTTCAATTTCCCAGATAATTAAGTGCAAAGAAAAGAAAACAAACCACTTAAACTAACAAAGAACACCTATTCACTTTTAAGAAAATTACATTACATATAAACAGAAGCTCTTGAAGTACAATTATGAAGCACTAACCTCAGGATTAAGCATTGGTCTAAATGAGTGAAGATAAATTTCACTCACTATGTATAAATGAGTGCGCAGATGAATCCACATGTCTTCATCAGCCTTCGTTCCCAGGGAGCTCTATGTTCAGCCCATAACTTGTAAACCCATCTGTGAGTTTGCAGACATCCTTCCACAATGCAAAACCTGCCACAGCTGTCTCTGACCAGCTCGAGTTTAACACCCATGTACTGCTGTACCAACCAGCACTCAGAAGCAGACACCCTAGAATGGTAGAACCAGAATGGTTTGGGTCAGAAGGGACCTTAAAAATCATCCAGTTCCGATCCCTCTGCCATGGGTAGGGACACCTCCCACTAGCCTAAGTTGCTCAGTGTCCCATCCAACCTGGCCTTGCCCCCAAGGAGAGCAGGATGTCATCCTCTATGACACCAGGGAACACAGAGCATTCGGTAGATAAACAACAGGCTTATTGCCCTTTGCCTTGCTTAGAGCTCTTGAAGGTTTCAGGCATATGACTGGGGCAGGATTAATCTGGCTACCACTTCAAACCCCAAAGCTAGTGTCCACTGAGATGGCTACACCTGCTTTTGTTAACCTCACACACTCAGATTCAGACTGATAAAAGCTATCATTTCACTGCAAAATGAGCACTGTTTTTGTGGGTAAGGTAAGAGCTTGTCTGGTAGTGACACATGGGGTGACGTAGGGAGAGTCTGCCTACACCCTGCTGCTGGTTGAGGCCTCAGCACAGACAGACGTGTGCTATTTGCTGCCTGTTAGACTGAAGCAGGGCTTGTGGAGTCTTCCTTGGCCATGAAATAGCAGATGTTTCATGTCACAGCAACCTCAACTATCTTTCTTTTCTTGTATTTCAGTGAATATATATTCCTAGTTCAACTCCTGCCTAAATTTTTTTATATCTACTCTACAGCAAAATCCCTATAGCCTTTACAATAAACAAAACCATTTATGTTTTACAACCGTGTATTGTCCATGCATAATAATGTCGTAAATGCAAATTTTCATTTAAGTCGTATCCAAGACTGATGGGCACGTTTATATTCTGCCTGTCCCAGGCAAAAGCATGTTCATTGCATTGCCACCTGTAACTGTGGCTTTCATTCCCAAGGTAACAGTTTTTCCTCATGGTCTCTGAGCAATGGAAGAGTTGTCATCCAGGAAGTGACTACATAAAGTCCTGTGAAAAATCAAGAGTGAAAAACAGCTCCCCAAAACACAGGCCACAATGTCTTATCTTGTGTACTGATTCAATATCAGTGATAGTGAGGTCCTCAACAAGGTCAAAACATCTTTCTCCTGCTCTTTTGCCCCAAACTCTTATTGCTGAGCATGGCTTCATGTGGTATGGGATATCCCTTTCATCACTCTGTCTCAGCCATCCTGGTTCTACCACCTTCCAATTTCTTGGGCACGTGTAACCTACCCACTGAGGGGGAAGAGCGGAGAAAAAGAGAAAACCTGGATGTTCTGCAAATACTACTCAGCAAAAGCCAAAACACTGGTGTGTTATCAACACTATTTTAGTTATAAAAATCTGAAACACGGCACCATATGGACTGCTATGAACAAAATTAACTCTGTCTCAGCCAGACTCAGTACAGGAGTAAAAAGAGAAACTACATTTAAAAAAAATCTGTCTGGAATCTAGGTAGGAATCATCTTTTTATTCTGAGGTTTTAGAGCATGTCATGTAGCGGGGTCCTGACTTCTATGTTGAGTTGTTCTAAATAAAAAGTTATTATATTCACACAGATGAGGTTTTCATCATGATGTTGACCTCAAAAACCCTCTTTGCTTCACTTGCCATTGAACATCACTTTGTAAAAGAGAATCAGAGGAGGATTCAGAGATGTGTTGAAATGTGATACTGTTTTCTCTATGAGAGGGAAGCAGAGCAGGGTGAAAATCAGCAGCAGCCTAGAATATCCATCTGGGAATGCTGGACAGATATGAGGCTGTCAGAATTCTGCAGCCACAATAGTTTTCCCATTTGTATTTCCAACAGAGAGATCAACAGCCTGACTTTGAGCTGACAGGCAAAGGTGCAAGAGAAAGCTGCATGTGTGAGGGAGCCCACCTGTCACCTTCTTTTCTGCAGGACATAATGAATTTTACTTTATTGTACGAGATCTGGAAAAAGGTTCATAATTTGAAAAGCAATGAATCAACACAAGTGAAGTAGGAAGGGGAGTCCAGATGCTTGGGAACAAGAAATATAAGAGAAACAGCAAAGTAGCATGAAGTTTGCTGCTATTTAAAAGACAAATTGGGGATTTTTGTCACACAAATTGTGTCATTGTTGTCACACCGAGTGGTGCCTCATCCTCCTGCTGCGGTTAGTAACAGAGAGCAAGACGTTTCAAGTGTTATCTCCATGGCAGGCAGCAACTTAACTAGCTATATGCAGTTAATTTCCAGAGGCAGCACTAATCTCGGGCATGAAGACAGCTTGTCTGCAATTCCTTTGATGCTCTCTGCCTCACATAGATAATCTGAATAGTGTCATTACCAGTAATGAACATGATGTCTGTACATTGCTCTCTCATTAAGACACTGCACAGTAACTGTACTCTAACACTTGTCTTCGCAGTGAAAACACAAAAATCCATATCTAGAAACAATATGGGTAAAACTAAAGAGAAGTTGAAATGAGATGAGCCACTGCAGGATACGTATAGGTCTCAAGGACTTATTACAGTGTAGGCCCATTCTCCTTTTCTCCCTATGTCTCTGTGACTTGCACTGTCATCTGCACCCTCCTCATGGCTAGGTTCCCCATGGCCTGGCTGCTCATCTAGAAAACAGCTCTGTCCCTCGATGGGAAAATGAGGGAAGGTCATCATCACTGAAGTACTTTGTCTTGTAGAAGGCATCTCTTTTAGAATGAAGTTGCTGTAAGTGGTGACAGAAGAATTGGAGACAGGAAAATCAAAAGAAAAAGCATGCTGGTATAGAGGGGTGGCATGGGTAGATTCACAGCTGTCTGCTGACCTAAGACAAGCTGGTGGACTCAGTGGTTGGTTGATTGATTGTCTGGTGTGCAGATATAGCCAGTTTATAGGTCAATTTTATTACACCATGCATTAAAGAATGCAGCATAAAACCAACAGAAATCTTTATAATTAATGGTTCCATGAAATGATGTGTGTTGTCTGCAATCAACTGAGCAACCCCAGCACTCCTCTCATTCCCCATGTGGTTTGATTGTAAAGCTATACCAGGTCTTATCCACAGAAATAAAAATGTGGGGACTGTAGAAATCCTGTTTACATTTATTAAGACTTTATTAATTAAAATAAAAAGAGAACACATTCAGTTGGTCATCTGCATGAAAGGGTGAAGTCAGACAATCTTCCCTTATAAAGGTGAGATGTCAAAGGAGATTTTTACCCCTAAGACATTTGCATTATAATGGCCTTGAAATCTTTTCCTTTACCATCTTTCTGGATGCAATAGACACTGAACACCCTTGGAGACATGCCTGTAAGGAGCCAGCCAGTTTGCTTTGCCTCCATCACTCAGAACCTCTTGGATTACATGTATGTTTCCTGGGAGACGGGTCCTCCATTTTCCTTCTTTGTAGCAGTAGGTGTCCCAGGGGAGCTCTTAGCCTCGAGGTATTCCACTGCTCCATATGTCACCATGGACAGCACAAGCACAGACAATAAAATGTACAGTTTGATGTAGGCTTGCAATTTGGTGCTGTAACCAAAGGCAATGACAAATCCAAGTGATTCCCAGAGACGGTAATTTGCAAAGGCAGCCTCCTTGTGCTTCTCAAATAAAATGCCATAGAGTCCTAAAAGGAAGGAAGAAAGGAAGGGAAAACATGTCTTGTGAAGATTAGGTCTGCAACCATGGATTTTCTAAAAAGGGAATAAATAGAGCACAATGGGGAAGACAGACCTTCCCCCACAAATGTCAGAGAAAGGAAAATACAAGCTTTGTCTTAAAAAATTGTTGTGCTTCTGTGGATTGTAACATATGGAATAACAGAGCAAACATGACAAAATAGAGAATACCACAGAAAAAGGGAACGAAAATGTGAGGAAGGAAGAAAGGAAAGAAGAAATAAGATGGTGGGAAATTTATTTTTCAAACTATTAGCTACAAAAATCAAAGTTCTTGCACTGATGAACAAGTAAGTAAGGAAAAAGAGGAGATGTCCAAATATGGCCTCAACATTGTAGAATCTCCATGTATAACTCTTGAGAAGCTCATTCCAAATCCTTACAGGCTTTCACACAATGATTTTGACTAGGGACAACATGGGCCCAGATTTAGTATTCAGAGAAGATATGTCTCTCTGAACCAACCAGGTTTTCAAATTTTCGGCTCCTGGACAGGTTGGCAAATAAAATAGCCTTGATACATACTGAACTTCCAAGCAGCAGCTGGAAAACTTACTTGATATAGAGACTTGGTTCAGCTGATCATCCTAATACCGTTGTGTTCACAGGGAAGCTCCCACTGAGTTCAGTCAGTTCCATACCCACAACTGGGATCCTGGGAGGGATTCCCAGCCTCCAGGTCTGACTAGTGAAGCTCACAGGCAAGGGGAGACAGAGCTTGCTTTCCTCTGGGTGCTGAGCTAACACCAGTGATGATAATGAATAAAGCATTTCCTCTGACTCAGACGGGGTGTGCATGGAGGAAAGGAGAAGAATATCTTGAACTTTGACTCTTTTCATCCACTTGTCTAACAAAATGTCTGTGTGAAATATGTACATTCAGCCAAAAGGCAAAGAGGAATGGAAAGTTCTCTGAAAATCTGAGTAGACTCAGCTATCCCTTCAGTTTTGTTGAGTAGGAGGAGGCTTCATCTGTATGTAAAAGCTTAGTGTGTCCTGATGACTGCAAGAGGACATTTACTGAACTGTTTCAATTTAGGCAGGATGGAAAATCTGGACAAGTGCATCACAAGATGTACTTAGTTCTTAAACTAGCTGAGTGGAGTGTAGATATGATAGTCCTTCATAGTTCTGCCTAATAAATGAACAAGTACAAGTTATTCATACTAATTTCCTGATATTCTCAGTGTTATCTTCTGGAAAGATATTAGTGAAGTAATAAAGGAAGTTTAATATAGGAAGGTTGCTGATGCCATGGCAGTTCTATGTGTAAAGATTCTGGTTCTCAGCTGGTACACATTTCCTATTTTGAAGCAAGTTGCCTGAATGAGCTTCAGCAGGACCTTCTGGGCTGAATGAGTGGAGAAGCTGCTAGTTCTGAAATTTTACAGTTCACTTCCATGGAAATTACCCTGCTTTTTTACCACTACCTGCTTTTTTTCCCCTGGTACTAGTAGGCACAGGTATATAACAAGACTGCTGGAAATTATTTGAATCCAGGTTTATGTACTCTTTAGACTCATTCATGTCCTTTCTAAAGACACAAGTCAGCCTGGAAAGAACTTGGTGTTACTGTAGTCCACCTGATAGCTCTGTGCTATACAATTGTTATGCCCCAGCTGTTACGCCCCAAGTGCATTTTTTGTCAGTGGGTAACATCAGCATCTGTGCTCAAGTTAGGTAAGAAAGGGCACTACATGCTCTGAAATGAAGTAGCTTTCATTGGAAATAAGTGAGAGCATCCTCACATGAACACAACCATGTCAGGAAATCTTTATAAGGCGAAGTGACTCATCCACTGTGAGCCTACATATCCTCTAGGGGGTACTCGAGTATTAAATATCCACAGCAGCACAAAGAATGCTCCAAGTATGTGGCACAATGCCATTTATGTATTCACTGGTTTATCTACTGAGGCCCAAGCAGTACTCATGGAAGCTTAGCAACGGAAGGACCTCAGACCTTTGTCCCCAGTGTTATTTTGGAGGTCTTATCTCACCTCATAGTCTGTGTTGCTGGGAGTTTTTCATGTTATGGGTATCTGTATAAAACTTTTGAAGGGGAGAATAGATTTAGTCCTACATGGGTATGTCAAACCAAAGAGCGTAATCGGGGGTGCAACATTGTGGGTTAATGTCACTGCATGTCTCTATCAAAGTTTCATGTCATCACTTGAGGTTTCACTGTGACAATGTGACAAAGCAAACTTTGTATGGTTTTATAAATGGGAGATGTGAAAGAGCTGAGTAAGGTACAGACCAAAAAAAGACACTATGCAAGGAAAAAGAACATTTGGGTGTTTTCCAAGCTAACACAAGTGTAAAATTTTCATAAGTATCTTGCAGGAATATGAGAATGGAGATGACCTGATACAGTGCTGTAAATAGAGATTAATCCTGTCACAGAGTTGCAGGGTTTACTCACCCTCAAGTAAGAATGAAATATTATCCACTGCCTTTGCCTCATCTGGGTGTTTGGAAACTCTAGCCACTTCCCAGTCACCTTCTCTAATACTTAGCTCCTCTGTACTTACCCCTTTCTCCCTAATGTGGGCTTCAGATCCATTTTTGTCAGTTGTGCAGGGACCTTACAGAGGAAACATGCTCCTCAAGGACATCTCAAATATATGCAAATCCTAGAAGAGAGGGTACAAAGCCCAGCGCTTTTCAGTGGTGTCCAAGAAAAGTGGACAAGAGGTGATGGGCACAAACTGAAATACAGGAGGTTTCCTCTGAACATCAGGAAAGTTTTTTTACCATGAGGGTGATTGCGCACTGGTGTAGGTTGCCCAGAGAGTGTGTGGAGTCTCCTTTCCTGGAAAAAACCAAAAGCTCTCTGGACACGGTCCTGAGTAAGTGGCTGTTCTTGGGTGGCTCTGCTTGAGCAAGGGGGTTGAACCATCTGAAGTCCAGAGGTCCCTTCCAACCCTAACCCTTCTGTGATTCTGAAAGAAGCACAATATCTGAGGACAAGGCTTTCTGGACAAGATAGAAGCAGGACAAAGGACGGGTTCTTTATCCCAGTGGAAGACTAAGATACGGTTTTTAAGAGTGTTAGGAAGAAGCTTGCGAGCAGACAGAAAGACTGTGGTTGAAGAAGCAGGAAATGAATGAACATCTTTACTTCAGAGAAAGAAAATCCTCACTGGTCCTTCCATGACCCTGAGTATCAAGAGCACTGACTTAAATTTTTTTACCTAAAGGCTCTGGGTTAGAATGGGAGATGATGAGAGGATGTCCCTTGATGTATGTGCCAGCTCTCCTCTAGGGGATATGTGCTGGAGCTGCTGGAGGGGCAGAGAAGGATGGTGGCTGGTCACTCCCTTGTGTGTAGAGGCAGGGACTCCACATGTATTTGAAAGGAGATCACTGTCAGTGCCAGGCACTGTTTTCCCTCTGGCTTTCCAGGAGGAACATGACACTTTATCTAGTGGGTAAAATCTTCTAAGCCGCTGAAACAACCAAAGGGATCAGAGGAAGGAAGGCCTAGACACATAACCTGATGTGTGCCCAGAGGAGCTAGTCCTGCCACATGCATATTCCTATAGCATCTGCCAGGCATGAACTTGGGATAGAGGGAAAACAGTATTCATGAAATAACAAGTAAAATACGGGAGCGGGTGGGAGAACATTTAACTGCCTTACTGACCCAGGCTATGGAATTTATTTTAAAAGATTGTGACTGACAATCATGAGTAGATTTTGTTTCAAGTCATAACCAACTATAGCTCTTTCTTGCCCTCTCAAGAACTTGTGAGTCTGGTTTTAGCCTCCATAAAAGAATTCTCTCTAGTTTTCATTAAGGGATAGGTTTAAACAGTCCTTTACAGAAGTCTGTTTGTATCAGCTCATTATCTTAACTGTCAATACATAATAATAAATTGCACTGTGTTGCAAAGCAGAACATAAAAGACTGTTAGAATAAACCTCATACATCAGATTAAGAGTCCAATGGTATCCTTTCAGTAACAGGATGGATAAGGTTGGGATAAGAGTGTAAGAAATGAGACAAGTATACAGTGATATTTCCCTGCAAAGTCTTCCTGACTCTGGCAATCAAAGGATGTTCTGAGTTGGAGATTCCCACTGGATCACCACCCTTTAGTAGTCACAAAAACCACTTTCCCTTGAAGTGATGCAATTCCAGCTTAAATATTTGGCAATGAATTCCATACTTTAATTATGCATTGTGTAAAAAATACTATTTAATTTCATTTCTTTAAAGGCTTCTGCCTAATAACTTTATCTGGTGCCACTAGTTCTGTTATCAAGAGAAACAGTGAATTTCAAGTCACCTTCTCCATATAATTAATTACCTTACTGATTGCTTTCCATACTTACCACTTGTCCAGGCCAGGATAAAGAGTTCTAGTTTGTTATCTTCCTTCAAGCAGAACTTTCCCATGACCTTGCTCCTTTTTATTGCCTTCTTATGCCTTATCACATTGGATTATGAGTTTTGGAATTGAGTAAATCAGAGCTGTATGAAGTTTCTTGGAAAGGATAATGTTGTTTTCTCCAGTTTTCTCCTACAATTTTTTCCCCCAAAACTCCTAACAGACAATTTCCTTCTTCTTTTGTTGCTGAGCTTTGAGCTATTTTTAATCCAGAGTGCTCTCCTTTATTGCAAACGACAGATTAAATGTACAATTCTTCATAGTTTCTGAATTTCTTTTAAATACTTATACTCCTCCAGAATGTTTATTCTGAATACATTATCATACTCTGCAGTATTCTTCTCTCTTCATGTTGGAAAAATTGGTTTAATGAGTATTTTACTTTCTTACTCCCAATTTATTCTATTTCTTCTGCTTTCCAATGAGTTAACATATATCTTTTAGAAGCTGTCTTAAAGCCATTACCATTTTTAAGCAACATTGTTTCATAGATGCAAACACACAGATTTTTATATCTCAAGAAAATACATTTCATTGTCACCAGGACTTACCATTAGTTTGTGTTTGCCAAACAGCATCAGATAGGCCCCAAAGAGCAGGGAATACAAAAAACACAGCAAGCTGCTTGGGATGAGGTTTCCACAGCAGTAGTGCTATTATACAGGCTGTGTTTGTAACTGTGGCTGTTGATTTAGAAAGAAAAAAGGAAGAGAAATATAAATGAAATTATAATCAGAACAGATAGTGGTAGATAACATTTTTTCATTCTACCCCCAACGAGAGCATAAGGCAATCTTAAAATCTTTCTGGTTCATTAATCTTTGTGCTGACTGAGTTAATATCACATGAAATACAAGACAATGCAGGCCTTGACAGTCTCTAATTCATAATTCTAAGCAGTGTCCTGAGCTGAGAGATCCTCAGAGCTGATATGGTTGTTTGACCAAAGGACATGAACCACTGAGTAGGAGAACGAGCTTCTGGAAGGCTTGCAGTCACCATGTGAGGCATGTGGAAAGGGGGAGCAAACACCTTTCTGCTCTCCCTGCCTTGTCCTTAAATGAGGTTTCCATTCAGGCCCAGAGGGGTCAATTTGTAGAGGATTTGTAGAGGGTCTGGTGGCTTTGAGTCATTCTTTTAAAAAGTGGTTTGAAAATTAGTCACAGATTCCTCCCCCCACAGGTGCACCTTTACAGGCTGAGTATAAAGACCACTAAACAGAAATGAGAAATTCAGAGGTCTTCCATTTCTAACACTACAGTTTTTGTGGAGATTTAATTGTATATTGTCACTATTAGGTGGTTTGGGTTTTTTTAAATCTGAGTTTCTCAGACTGAGACACACACCGAGAACACACAGAAGAATCTTTGAGCTAGTGAATGTAGCAGAAAGGGCTCTAAATTTCTTCTTTCTTGTCCAGGTTTAAAATTTCCTGTGGAGAAAATGCCTAGAATGTCTTGATGCATATCAATCCATTCAGTGATGTTTCTAATAACACAAATTATTGCATAGTGGAAATAAGGTATTAGTCCACTTCAGTATGCATAGTGCATACAGAGGCACAAAAGAAATATTTCTTGGGGTGGTTTTTTTTTATGCCTCGATTATTCTGTTACTCAATGGACTAATGTTCTCTGAAGTGAGAGGTGTTCTTAAATACGCAAACCTCTTCTCAAGGCATTGTGAAAATTACTGTCCCATACATAAGCCCTTATGTTATTCTAGTCTGACATATGACTTTCTTCCATTTCCCCCCTATAAAAAAAATTTTAAAAAGGACAATAGGCCAACCTCTATAAGTTTTCCTGAAATTTTGCTCAAATTTCCAACTTTGTCATTCCCTGAGACTCAGGTCAACAGTGATTTGCTTTCACTCCATAAGGGTGAGGAGGTTTCAGCCCAGTGGAGAAGCCCTTTTTATCATAGTGCAAGTCTCAACATCTGCATTGTAAGATGATTTGCCACTGGCTGCATTAGAGCTATAAAGCATCAAAGCTATAGGGCACTTTCTGCATAGATAGTGCCCCAAAAGCAGGCTGAACTTATGTCACCAGCAATGTAAGGCAAAGACAACAATACGGTGCTTAACTGTGAGCTGAGCTGCCTCTCTTCCCATTAAGGAATTTTGTGAAATTTGCCTCCAGATTGACTTTAGTTTTAATTGACATCTGACAGCAAGCTATTCCTTTGCATGTGCAAAGGGAGGAGTAGCGGATCTGATTACATGTGGTGATCAGTCATTCAAGTAACCTTTACACACCTAATGCAAATAGAAGTTTTCTACCCGTGAACTGGGAGATCTTTCCAAAGAGCAGAGAGCAGAGGGAATTTACAGCTGCAAAGCAGATCATCACATAGCCAACGTACTGTATCCCCAGGGCACAGGTCACATATACCTGGAAGAGAAGGGACAGTAATGACACATTTTCTTTGATGAAAATATACAGCTAAAGTTCAAGGATCTTAGCCTGAGTATTTGGTAAATAGCCAGCATGGACGAGATCAAAAAAGCACAGCCAGAGATTTTGCTGACAAGTCCCTGGTGTATTGACATAGTTGACCTTTAGCAGCAACATTCCTAACCCAGTTCCCAATCAGACTGACGCCATGCAAACAGAGGAATCACAAGCAGAACAAATCTGAGCATTGCTTGCTTTACAAATAAAACTCTGGGAAGTAGGATTAGGAATTTTCTGCCCTTCCCATCATAGCCCAAGAGATGTCCATTTTCATCGGACAGCTGACACTATGATCATTACAGAGCAGCTCCCAAAAAATGAAGAGGATCTCATCTACAAGAGCATATGACCAGTGGAGGTGGCCATGGACTGCCCCTTTCAATCCGTTCCAACACAGCAACAAGTGCACTCTTCCATCTGATTTATACACAAGGTTTGAAAGCCTTAAGCATGAAAGAAGCAGCTCAGGAAGGTTGCCCTTTTTGTTTGGAGGCTTCCTCAACAAATGCCTGGAGAACACACCTGCTGTGTGTCTAGGTTTGTCAAGAAACTGGAGGAGCAGAGGTGATTTTAATAATTTCAGTCCATCAGGTTCTGGACCTGTTGCGCTAGTGACTGGTGAGGGCTTTCAGCCAGTCATGTTGAGGACTTGCTCTCTTACTGTAAATGTTGTCAAAATAAAATACGTGGATTGTGTGCTGACTTGCACTTATACAAACTCCAGGGAAACCAGAAGGAAGGAAGATACAAAAGCTTTGCTGGCTTCTGGCTTTTCTCCCAGTTTGTTATTTACAACAAGGTGAACGGTTTGAACCTGTAGCTCTCTGCTGTGGCCTCCAGTTAAGCTCCCTACTGCATTCTTTTTGAGGCTGTTCCAAGGGACATATTTACTGCTGGCCTCTCCTGTTTGAAGATGTCATTCAGAGTTCATTCAAGCAGAAATAAGCAGTAATTTTGCAATCCACTAATCACCATTAAAAACATCTTCTTTTGACAAGTAAATATAGATCAGATGCAACAGCAAGACACAATGGCACAAAAAAATCAGACAGAAGTAGATTTTCATTTGCATCCACACCTTTGTGTAGTCACCAGAAAGAAATCCCTGTTCAAACCCACTGTACATTGTCAGAGGGATTAGAAGACACTGTCTTTTATCTTTAAGATGCCGGAAAGTTGCTAGGAATGTAGACCAAAAGGATGGTGCCTCTAGTTTTCCTTTCTCAGTCTCTGCTTGGTCAGATTTGATCTGGTCCAGAAACATAATAACCAGCAACACAGCTAGCACACCACTAGCTGAAAAAAAAAAAAAAAAAAACAACAACAAATCAAAAAGTTCATGAAAAACTGAGGAATGCTGGAAGAATGATGGGAAGTCGCTTGCTGCTGTTATTGTTCTGACTTGGTGCTTAGCTCTCTGTGGGATATTTTGGCAGATGCCTCTGATTCCGCTTCAGTGTAAAGGCCATTTCTGTATAAACAAGAAGGCCAGATCTACATTCACATCTTCTGCATACAGCTGTGCACTTGCAAATCCCCTCAGCTTAGCTGTGGCTGGCCTGTTGTGACAGCCGCTGGGCCAGCTGCACGGCCGCAGAGGGTGATGGCTCACCCTTCCAGGGCAATCCAGGGGCGCGGGGATGGGAGCTGGCCAGAAACAGCTCCCTCGGGAGCTATCAGGAGGTTTTAAATCAACAAGAGAGAGGAGTATTCACGTCCAGTGCCAAGGTTTTCATGGCTAGAGGGGATCTTCTTTCAAATATGTGGAAAGAAAAATAAATGCTGTCTTGAAACCCAGTATATGTTGTGCC
Organism: Lanius collurio; assembly: GCA_020086605.1. Taxonomy (NCBI): domain Eukaryota; kingdom Metazoa; phylum Chordata; class Aves; order Passeriformes; family Laniidae; genus Lanius; species Lanius collurio. Next base: position 20,929,836 of record JACBWW010000002.1, on the reverse strand, counting down.
TTTTTTTTTCAGCTCAGAACCATGCTTTGAGTATGGAATATGTGCTGTTTTGAAGATGATAGTGAGAAGCTCTAGCTAACTTGAAAAAGATGGAAGTTATAGCTTTAAACCCATAATTTCCTAGCAGAAGCAGCATATAAAAGAATGTAGAGAGTAGTTAATCAGAAAATGATCATTCACATATCAGTCCCGATTTGTTGCCTGAATAGTGAATCAAAACAAGTTTTTTCATGTTATCAAGAAGATAACCATGTCTCATAATATACATGAGACAGCCATAGATTAACAACTGATTGCTTCATTACTGATGTGGGGCATGATAATGTTTCCTTGCTTATGCTGACTAGAATTCCATCCATGGAAACAACTACAGTTCAGAGTAAGATGAGAACCAGGCACCTCTTTCCATCAACGTTGCTTGTTTAATGTGCTCCTGTGTTATGTGTGTCTCTCCTGTGAACTTTTAATATCCAAATACATCAGCAAATTTACAATAAATTACCTCATTTTTCTATTGCTCATTATTTTTCATCTGTCTCCTAGAATGAAATTGTATTCTCCAGTGTCCTGGTTCCCCACTGTGACTGAGCTGTAAACCCTTCGTGATTCAAGTCATTGGTTCTGCCAGTGTGTTTATTAGTACTTATGGGCTAATTGCTGGACTTAAATGTGTGAGAGTAGAATATCCACATTTTCAGGAAAAATATATCTAATAAATATGTTAAATGAATCAAGAGCAATTATAGGAGATAATGGCATGGCTTAATAGTGATTGGTATGAGCATGAATAGAAACATTCACAGTACTTGAAATAGCTAAACAGCAGAAGACTTATCCATTATTGTCTCCACCCAAGCTGGGCAAAATGTGTATTCAGCCACCAAATAGAGGACACATTTAAAAAATGTCTGTGAATGAAATATTTAGCTATTTACTTTCCCTTGAGCTAGGAAAAGGCATATATTTTATTAAGAGCTTAAAAGAAAATGAAACCCCACTGACGTGGGGTCAGTAGACAGCAGGGTTGCATTCATTTTGCATGCACAAAGCCTAAGGGAGTGCTGTATATGTTAGTCATCAAATTTAAATTTAAACTTTACAGGAAAACATGTCTTTAGGCAAAAGTAGTCAGCTCCAGTACACTCTGGGAGGAGAGTGGTGGGGATAGTCTTTTCATTTTTCCACCAATTATGAATGGAGGCTGGGGACAGAAGAAGGGTTTGCTGCAATGCCCTTGTGCACTGAGAGCTGGCTCTGCCTAGATCATATACACTCTGTGTTGGAGTGTATGGCAAATTCCATACTTCAGTCTCAGCACAGAGAGTACATCTATGTCCAGAGACTGCAAAGATATTTTGACTGAGCTAAGGTGCATATTGCCAGATACTTTCCTTTTTCCAGAGAATAACTTCTTTTGAGTGGGATAGTTTTTGTAACTTTCCTCACTCAGTGAATCCTTGCACATCTGTTTTTGTCATTTAATGGCATCAGCTTCCCTGTCTTTAATTCTATTCTAGCCTCGTACAAGGAAGGTCTGTAGCAGCTGTAGTTACCAAATGAGACATATGACACTTTGCCTGGCTGAAATTGGGGTCATCACAGTGGCCTTCAGCTTTATTCCAGGTGAAAAATGTAAAGAATAGCTTTTTCCTTTAGATAAAAATGATACAGCTCTGGCATAAAGCATTAGAAGTGTTTAGGAAGGAGTTGTTTACAGCTCTCACACATCTTATTTTCCTTTAGCAAATTGGATTGAAGGAGAAAGTGAGAAACTTAATCTGCAAAGCCATGCTAGATTCCACAAGTACTAGACTCTCCATCAGTGATACTGATTAAAGATTGTGTGGATTACTCACCAGTGTAGACCCCTAGCAGTGTGTAGATTAAGGAATTGGAGGGTTTTGCTGACCCAGTGGTGTTTGTGGTATCAGTCAGGCAGTTGTATGCGCCACAGCATTTCAGGTCTTCTTCTGAGATCTCCTCTACTCAAGAACCAAAAGAAAGTCAGGTCAGTGAAGAGATCAGGTAAGTCCACACTATGTGTAAGGATTTAAGGAGAAAGCAATCCAGTGCCCAGTGGAAGGTCCTGGTTTCAAATCTTTCCTGCTTAGAGATATCTAACTTCAGAATCCCAGTTTAACATACAAAAATTTTGTTTAACAGAAATGAGAGACTGAACATTGAATTAATGGTTACATGGGGACAGTGACCAAAGCTAAAGGCTGAAATCTGAATCCAAGTTCCATTTGCAGTATTCAAAGTTTGGGTGTATATTTTAATCCCTTAATCACAATACCCCATGAAGAAGGTCTCCTAGTTTATACCAGCAATGGACTGATGGACTTCAATTCTTACAGCCGTACCACATTTTCCCTCTTCAGATAATTTCTGTATATGTTCTAGGAACAGAAACCACCTCAAAACATCTTTTTTTTTTAAAAAAAAAAATTAAATTATTATTTCCCAGTATTGCAGTCCTTCAAGTAGCCTGTTTTTCCTGACTTTATTATTTTACTACTGGCTTTATAGCTTTCTGAGAACACACTTGAAGCTAGAACAGTTCAGCAGGGTTTGGAGTAAGACCTTTGCTTTGTTCAGTCCTATTGTAGTTGTGTAGGGCATGAGTCAAAGCCACACACATGCACCTACTCACACACTGCGTCACGACAACACTGTGCCCACTTCCTCCAGTACCCTCTTGGTAAAGAATAAATGCTAACCCAAAGTGTAAGCCTGAATAAGCTTTCTACTGGAGGAGAATGATCCAAATCCCACACAATTCTTTTAGTGCTTTCACTGCAGAATTTGTCTCTGGTTCAAGCACAATAAAGGGCAATACAGCTGTACCTTGGCTGATTCCTCAAATAAGAGTTGATCTGTAATTTTTCAATTAAGGTTACTGTGTAACTACTTTTAGTGTGTTTTTCCTCGTTGCTTCCTGTCAAAGCTGCTGTGACATGAATCAGCTGTCTAACCAGCTTCATAAACAACATTAAGTTCAACATAAGATAAACTTTGTAACTTAAAGAAAATCATTACCTTATTATAGTCACTGGTTACCACCTTCAGCAAAAAATGGACAAACAGACCTTCAGCAAAATTACCATATGCAAAAGGTGAGTCACATGAGTGAAGTGTGGAAGCGTGTAAAACAAGTTTTTATCAGTTCCTGCATCATCTGAAGATGAAGATGCACATGCAATTAGTCATATGAAAGCTACAAGGCAGGGTTTACACTGTTTCTCTTGAATTAAAACTGCAATATTGATGAATGAGAAAGGATGACTCTTGTAATTTACACAGATTACTGTCTTCATTGGGGTATTACCATATGGAGTAATTTTGCCTTGCTGTGTCTGGATGCAGTGATGCAGGCATTGCATCAAGAGTGGGTACATGTCTGAATTTTATGCATTTTGATTCTCCAGATACATGTTGTATCATTCCTACTTCTCAGTGAAATGATGCATTTTAAGTACATGAAAATATGAATGGATGCCTTTGCATGAGTCTCAGAGGAGAGAAAAATAATTGCATGACAGGAGATTTTTACCCCTTCTCCCCAGAAAATAAGCTCCCTCTAGATTGAAACTGTGTCTCACTGAGAAGACACAGTAGAGAAACTTATGGTATAACTGCTCATCATTGTTGTGAAAATGTGCAAGGCCTTTGGCTTTGAGAGCTGTTCACAGCATTTTTTGAAATTCTATGCAATAGATAAAAAAATAAGAGTGCCTTTGAAATTTGGAGGAACATCCTTGGATGTAAAACTAGCAAGGGATTTACAAGACCAAAAAAAATAATGCTTTATTCCTCTTGTTAAAGTGATGTGTGCTGTGAGGCAGAGGAGAGTCAAATGGTTGCATTCTGTACAGACCCCACAGCTGCACCACCACCTCTCCCCTGCAAGTGAAATCAGAACAGACAGTCCCTCCTGAGATATCATGTGGCTCTGGAATCAGGTCAGCAGGGCTCCACTGCGCTTGAAAAGGTCTGCCAGAATTCTGCTTTGGTGGTGCTTCACCTATGGTAACTTGGGTTTAAAGGAAGCATGATTCTACCTAATGACATTCTACCTTATGACAACTACTTTGCCATAAACCCAAAGCTTCAAAGATTAAAACCTGATGCCAACTTCCTGACATTTAGTTTTAACCTAGTAGCTATTCAAAAACTCTTCAGAGGACATATTGCTTAACTAAGCCAGGGAAGAGAGGTAACTTCTTGCTGCTCATAGTAGCAGGGTATATGGAAAGCTCTCTCCATGTCAGCCCTGTTCTTACTTTGACAGGACAAGGAACATACAGAAGACTGCAATGGTAAGACACCGCAGCATTTTGAATCTCTAAGGTGGCACCCAAATATTAATTTATCTTCACAACCGCCCTTTTAAAATTGACACCAATTACATGCATGGGAAAATGAGGGCACCGCTGCTGAGTGATTTCTTCAAGCTACATCAGCATCTGCTCTCTGAGCCTGAAATACAACGCAGGAGCTCTGGCACACAGACTCCTGCCAACAGCTACTGCTATTTCTTCTTGCCAGTTCTGTAAGGCACTCATTTTCAGCAAGCACCAGCACCAGTCTGACTAACCCTGAATGTTTAACAGCGAATTAACCCAATACCACAAGCTTTGCAAAAAGGTTGCTTCGGTATTTTGCCTTTTTTTTTAATCCACTTTAATAGAAGTCAGATGTGAAGGACTGTCACTTCCTGCAGTCTATCTATGCTTTGCAACACAGGGGTAGAATTCAAATAGAATTCAATAGACTTCTATTTTTTAGCTATTTGTCTGAGCTCTCTTTATGGCTGATTTTTGATAGAAAATAGACACTTTCAGAGAGCAATTTATCTCATCTATTTCAGATATCTATCCTCAGATGGGCTAACTCTCATCTGAAGTGCCTGTTTCCACTGACTATGAAAGCTCAGCTGCAGAAATTTACCTCTTATTATCTAGAACTAGCTGATGTTTATAGAAAGAAGTGCCAAAAATTTAAATACATTTTACCTTTGGTGGAAGATTGGCTAAGTATCAAGGATGAGATAAGATTTCCCCAGATGCCAGAAGATTGAAACACCAGAAAGAAGACCCCAAAGTATTGGTTGATAATGTCTTTTGCATTTTTTCCTGCTTTCTCAGCATATGAGGTGCCAGCAATGGTGAGGTAAGTGCATTTGGCAGACCAGAGTGGTGCTCCTCCTAAGCCCAGGATCACAGAGGTTGGGATTAGTGTGTACCTGCCAAAAAACACTTTATTTAGCATAGTTGTTATCCATTAGCATAATAATCATTTTCCCAAAGATCCAGAGGCAAAAATAGACATCAAAGAAATCGTTTTATCCTTTGTATGATACAATAAATCTGTTACATAGAAACAGGAAAAGGCCAGTCTTGTGAAGTTTAGGGTGTGTAAGAATATCCAGCTCTGTGTGGGGACTAGGCCTAGGCCAGGCTGGCAAGGTCTGTGCTCATGTGCCTTAACTTCTCATAACTGAGAATTAAATTGCACATGCACTTCAGAAGATGGATAATGACAACTTTCCTCCACAGAGTTGCAATGCCTGTCACTGGAGAGCAGAAGTTGTTCATCCACCTTTTGAAGGAGCGAGGCAAGAGCTAGCCTCCTCCTCTGGTCCTCTTCTCCCAGACTTGCTGGCTGGAAGATAGTCTTCCCTTCAACCTTTTCGAAAACAGACTTAAAAGTCTTTTGACTTTTAAATGAAACTTCTATTATTTTTTTCTCCCCAAAGGGAAATCTTTGCTACAAACATGAGTTAGAGAAGCAGTTTTAGGTAGGTGGGTGGATGCATTCATTATGACTCTTTGCACATTTTCACCTCTCTGGTCCACCTACTGCTTGACTTACTTATCTCTATTGGTTGCAAGTACCACCTTTCTCATCCAACTTTCTCGTCTGCAACACAGAGTTAGAGTAGGAATGGGGAAGAAAAAGAAGAAATAACTTTACCCTTGTTTATTTTGTTTGAACACAACAGAGAGGGTTAAAGTACTTAAGTCATACCAGCTAGCATAGAAGTTCCCTAAGGAGAATGCAATGTAGCAGCACATAGAGATTGCAATTGTCCACTTGCAGCCCAGCTTCTTGATGAGGATGGGAGGGAGGAACATGGACGATAAGATGAGAGCAGCATAGAGAACACTTAGGGAAGCAACACCCAGACCTTCTTCTGAGTTGAGACTGCTCTGCAGGGACAAAAACAGGGATTGAGAAAAATTTTATCACAGGTACATATTACTATGGTGTACAGAGAGTGGCTTCGGGCAGAAATAGATAGACACACATCGGGGCTGGGTATTACTCTCTCATTTCCCCAAAACAGCCTGGTTATGGGCTTAGAATTTTCCTCAAAATGATAGACCATTTATGAAAATATACTATAAAAACAGGTGCTCAGATTCAAAGTTTTGCTAAGACATTCATTAGATTATTTGATGTTATTTATTTGAGTTTCTCTTTGAAAGCAAGTTGAATGAAGGATAACCTCTTCTTGGCCTTCATTTGTTGTCTCTGGCAGGAATGTCCTCAGATCTTCATTGCAAGGGCTGGCATAGCAACAGTGGAAGATTCTTTTCTTTAAACTGCAGGTCTAAAAATTTCTAAGTTTTTCAGAGGCCAAGGTCCAATTATCCTAATAGGCTCACAGCAGCCCTTTGTAGTTGAAAGTAATTGATTCACCCACATTTTCACAGAGAAGGAATAACATTTTACTGATCTAACCAGGTTTTATAGTTTTATGCTCAAAATAGTTCTCCTCTTGTCTTGATGCTCTGAAAGCTGAAATGAGAAAATCAAGTTAGGAGACCTGGACAAGCTGGAAAAATGTGTCCATGTGAACCTATGGATGTTCAACAAGTCCAAATTCAAGGTGCTGCACCTGGGTCAGGGCAAACCCAGCTATGAGCACAGACTGGGAGAAGAACTCATTGAGAATAGCCCTGCAGGGGAGGACTTGGGAATTCTGTGGATGAGAAGCTGGGCAAGAGCAACAATGTGTGCTCGTAGCCCAGAAGGCCAGCTGCATCTTGGCCAGCAGGTCAAGGGAAGTGATTCTACCCCTCTACTCTGCTCTGGTGAGTCCCCATCTGAAACAGTACATCCAGTTCTGGGGTCCCTGGCACAGGAAGGACGTGGATCTGTTGGAGAAGAGGGTCGTGAAGATGATCAGAGGGATGGAGCACCTCTCCTAGACAGATTGAGAGAGTTGGGATTGTTCACCCAGAAGAGAAGACTGCAGGAAAACCTCACTGTAGCCTTACAGTACTCAAAGGGGACATTAAAAAGTGAGGAGAAGAATTTTCACAAGGGCAGGTAGTGATAGGACTAGAAAGGGCAACAGTTTTAAACTAAAAGAGAGATTTAGGGTAGATTTTAGAAAGAAAATCTTTACTGTGAATGTGGTGAGGCACTGGTTGCCCAGAGAATTCGTGGATACTCTATCCCTGGAGATGTTTGAGGCCAGGCTGGATGGTGCTTCGAGCAACCTGGTCTAGTGGAAGGTGTCCCTGCCTGTGGCTGGAGGGTTGGAAAGAGATGATCTTTAAGGTCCTTTCCAACCCAAACCATTCTACAGTGCTGTGCTGCTTATCAATGTTTTCCTGATTGTCTTGATTAATAGCTGATATGATCCAGTATGATTTTGGAATGGGGACTGGATGCTGAGGGGGTGGCACTGGAGAGCACTGTAAGAAAGTGAAGTTGTTGGTGGCTTCATGGAACACTTCCAAATCCTGCAGTGGCTGTGCAGTCTGGCCTTGCAGGACCATGGTGGCAGTCATGCAGCACCCTTGGTGAGGATCAGGCACCAGGGCAGTGAGGTGAGGACATTCTCTGCTAGAGCAGTGTCAAGGTGTTTGAGAATTGGAATGGCTGTTTTATAAACAGGCAAAGAGGCTTTCTGATCTCAGTTTTATTTTTGAAACATCAGATGCCTGTTTTTTTCAGCTACAACTTCCAAAAATTAGAGGCCAGGCTTCCAAAAATCATATGATTTTTACTCTTTGGGTATTTTTGGGGGGTTCTGGGTAGTGGAATATTTAAATGAATTATGAAAATTTTTACAATCCAGTACTTACAGGTTCACAGATTCACAGAATATTCTGAGTTGGAGGGGACCCACAGGATCATCAAGTCCAACTCTTAAGTAAATGGCCTGTATGGGCATTGAACCCATAACCTTGGTGCTGTTGCACCATGCTCTAACCAGCCATTTCACATGGTGGGACTGACTTGCAGCTTCTAGGGTTTATCTTCTCCTGCTTCATTAATCTCCTCGGTTCATAGTATCTCCATCCAATTCAGGGACTGTTTTTGCAGAACAACCCTGAATTCAGAATCTGACAGTGTCAGCAAAGAACAGCTGTTCAAGGAGAGGAGAAGAGGGATGTACAGAACTAGGAGGCACTTCTTCCCAAAATGAGGTCAACCCTTTGATATTGCAAACAAGTTCATTGTGTTATGTATCAAGTTCCACCCTTAAAGCGCACAGATTCCCACTCCAGTGGGAAAATCCAATCCAGCTGATCAGGATTGTATGCTAATATCCTGCCTAAAGTTGCTTATGAATGTCTTCTATTTATTTATCAGCCATTAGACCAGCAGAGCCTTCTAGTCTGAGAAGTTTCTCCTTGTGTTTATCTACCCAGAAGCATTCATAGACAGCAACAGTGACCCTCAGTCTTTTATTTCGATAAACAATTGAGCTCTAATGGTATCCTGAGTGTTCAAGTCATTTTAGAAACCCATCTCTCCTACCATGTTTTAGGATGTTAATGCCAATACAAGCCACAACTGCCTTTGATTTAAAATAATATTTTTTACTATTACATTATATCACAAGCCTAGAAATCACTTTATATTATTACTGTATTATTTTATACTTAATTAATGGTTTTGGCATAATTTTGTATTATTTTACATTGCTGTACAATAATAATTATTATAAAATCATAGCAATTTAGAAATATTCAAAACAAACACTTTCCAGAAATTGCATTTGTTTTCCATTTTGCAGTATTTTCTTTTGAGAAAAGTCATCTCAGGTTAAATTTGTTTTCTGTTTCCATTCAAACAAGTTTTGTGGATCTAAAGTAGCAGCACAACACAAGTATTCAAACTATTTGAGAAATACTAGAATAAAATATTTAGTAAATGCTGTGGGTCTGGATGAGGAATATTAACTTGCAGCAAGTTAATGTCCAAACTCACCTCACAAAAAATACTGTGCATGCCTTCCTCACAGAGACCATGGAAACACTGATGTGTTTCACACTACTGGTTGGCCTGAATGCCCTTCCTGACCATCTGTCCTGATAGCCAGTGGGAGATGCCCCACTTACCTGTAGACTCTGGAGTCCTCCATAAGCAGTAAAGAGAAGTAAAAATCCAAAAGAAATGACCAAAACATTCTTAAGATTCCTTTCCATGTTGATTCATAGAAGACAACAGGTCTGCCAGTAGGCAAAGCTGATCCAATTATTCCAGGAGATGATTTGAGTTGGACAAAACCAGCTTTTGCCTTGTTGGAAAAGGTCACTTTTTTCTGCGTTTGTAGAGAAGAGAGTTGTTAATTATTTGAAGACTGGCCAGTGAACTTTACTTTTAGTAGTACTGAAAACTTCTTATGGAGTTGTTACTCATTCACCTGTTGTGACATACGCAATAGCCAGCGGTCCCAAGGGCATCTCTCATGTTTTATTGTCAGGGTATGTAAGTCTTTTGCAACACTTGCACCTATTTAAGTGTTCAAGTCAGACATTGAATGGCTCTCCACTATGATCAGCAGAGAAGAAAAAAATTGCAAGCTGTGAAATCACTTTCTGCCATAAAGATATGCAAATCCATAAAGGGCAAAGATTAAACGCTGCACTGAAATCTGAAGTGGGCCTATTGCTTAACTAAGGTTACGAAAGTGTGCTAGGAAATGAGATTGTGCTACAGCTCTGTCTGCATACACCAGCTCCATAACCCTGCAGCACAGAATCCCAAGGCTGCTGGCTGCCTGGCAAGTGGCAGAGTCTTCATTCATGGAGACCCTCGGGGCTTTGCTCTTTCAAGTTTACCAGTCATACTCATGAGAATGATTTCCCCCCATCTTTCTCATCAATGCAGAAACCAAGAAGAGAAGTGGATTGAGCAGACAAATGAAAAGGCAACTTCCCCATCCCTCCTCTGGCCCTAAGCCCAGCAGGGTGAACCGATCCCTCTTGCAGCTGTGGCTGAGGAAGGATTTGAACTTGGGAGCCAAGTGGAATCAAAAAATGTCCATGCTATAATGTAAACAGACCAATTTTCCGCCAAATTGGTGGATTTACAAGTGGAGATGGTCCACAGGGTATCCACAGCGTCCATTGGGAATGCACAGCTAAGACTTGGTCTAAGGCCCACTAGATGGCACAATTTTGCTTCCCACGGGGACATTCGAGGGTGAGGGGAGGAAGCTTTAATGCATAAATTCATCTAATACATTTAAGAGGTCACAGCTAGTTTCTGCTTTGGAGAAAATTGCAGTATGTGCCTTTTCATTTTCTTCTTTTGTCTTATAATCTTCTCGAATGAAATAATGCAGAAAACATAATCTTTTAATTCTCTATTGTTACTGGTACTTCTATGTTGCTAGTCTAGATAGTGGCTTTTTATTTTACAGGCTACTATGCTCAGCATGGGAACACTTTGAATGAGATCACAATGCTGCTCTTGTTTGGCAGTGTTTGTAAGCCTCTACAAGGAGCTTAGACCAAACTGGTGGTACTTTCCCCCATCTTTTCAGGTTTACAGATCCTTGTAATTTTCATGTGACAACATTTCAGAAGAAATTTACTCCTGGTGATAACATGCTTGTTTCCGGTTTGGACCCCTTAGAAAAAGTCTGCAAAATTCTAGGGATTTGCAGTCACTGGTCGAAAACAACTGGAAAAATTATTTAGAATGTATAAGAATAATGCTTACCCTAAACAAAATCAGAATTTTCACCCACTCCAGCACAGGCAAGAACCAGGAATAGTGCAAAGAGCACTGTTTATTTTAGTTCTCTTTCTTGACATTAGAAGTCATAACAAGAAAGCTTAAAAAAATCAGCATTAACTGGACACTATTTTTAAAATGCAGTGTTGGACAGGTTATCAGCACTTCTGCTCTGGAGGAATTCCTAGCTCCTAATTCAGTCACATCTTCTCAGCAGCATAATATTGGAAGGCATATGGGGGAAAGTGGTAATTTGTGTGTGTAGGGTTTTTTCTCTTCTTTCCACTGATCAAAGGCATTTCAGCCTGTTCCACATCCCTTGCCCAGATCTTTGGGTCATCCAACTGACTGGTCCCAAGCCCCTCCTTAGGAATGTGCAGAGTCTTTACCAAAGAGATCTGATAAGGCCAAGGATCTTTTCCTTTGGTACCAGGCAGCTAAAGCTCCAGCAGGCCTGCTGTGTATCACCCTTGACACCTTTTTCATTCTTTCTGCCAGTGCAAGATTAAGTGAGCCTCAGGAGCTGTGTGCTGTATTTGGGGATTAGGTTTCACACAGAAGGCTGCAGCCACCAAATGAAAACTACTTGCAGAGCACAGTCATAAACACGAGATATGGGAGGGGCTGGTTGAATTCATCACTCTATCTCACTGGTGATTACATTTGTTTTCACCTCTTTATTTTCTCAGCGTATATGAGGGCAGTATTTGCTCAAAAGATTAGAGCACCAGAGGCTAATCTTTGGGGGCTTTTGTGCTTCATAATTACAATTTCCCTATTTATTCCAGTCAAATATATTGTTTAGGCAGTAATTTTAACAATAATAGAAGAAAGCCCCACAACACCCAGGATACTCATCATAGGATTTTCTGTCTTAGGTGGCTTTTAATTGGTGGCTTTTAATTTGATTCCTTGGTGGTACACAGTATCTCTTGAATCAAACTGTAGAAAGGATGACTGCCTACACAGCATTTCCTCACCTGCTCTGAAATCCTGGTCATGTTACTTTCTTCTTCTCCTCCTCCTTCACCTGTGTTTGTACCCTCCTCCTTTTGGATTTGGAGCAAGAGTGACTAAATGTGACATGTCTTGCAAAGCCTAGCCATTTCTGACAGGGGCATTGGAAAATACCATCTATTACATGTTGAGAGAAGCTCATAACTCATAACATAACTCATAACATAAACTATGTGAGGTAACAGTGAATGAACAGACCAAGCAGGAAAAGATGTTTTCTTCCAGGAAGGGACTTGTAAGGGAGTTGCCAGTCAGTGAACTCATTTTGCCCACAAAGTTGGAGGAAAATAATTTGTGTTGTGTCTAAGGCTCAAGAATTGAAGTTGCTCCTGTTTGTCTATAAAGGTTTGAACATTTCTCCCTTCTTCAGTACTTCAGGTCTCAGTTTCAAATTTCCTGCATTTCCCATCTCCCCTTTCAAACACTTCTCCTCTCCCACCATGCAAATCATCCACTTATATTGTCCTTTCATGTCTTCTACGATTCCCTCTGCATGCATAGCTGCATAGATATCAGTATGCCACTTCTTTCAGAATCCTATCTGCCAATGTTCTCTTTCTACAGAGAAACCAAACTATCTCAATCTTCCTTTATGTCCTTGATGTATGCTATCCTTCCTTCATTCCTGCTTTGCTGTTCCCTAGCCATCACCATGCCTTTGTCCCTCTGTTTCTCCCTTATTACCTCATCTCCTGAGTGCCAGCAGACTTTCTTAAGGGAGTGGCCTGAAAGCTGCAGGTTGTGTTCCCGCTCCACAGGTTGTTACACTACTCAGCCTCACTGGCTGCAAGGTCTCTTCCTCTCCTCATGTCTCTTAATTTCTCACAAGGTCCATTTCCTCCAGCTCCACTTCCTATTACTTAAAGTAGAGGAGAAGAGATACCTTTTATTCTGGGCTGGGAAACAGCTCATGATAGAAAGGGAACCAAATGGAAAAAGATTGTAGACGGCACAGGCTGGAATGAAATTTTGACTGTTTTTTCTTTAGGGCCATGTAAGAGACTGTCCCTGCAGGACACTTGTCTGCTCTGTTGAAAGCAGCTGTCCAAATAACCAATATTGACTTTAAATAAAGACAGGACTCAATTTAGGACAGGATAATGTGATGTTAGTCCAGACTCACTCATAAATTTTGATGATCTGGAGAAGCAGCTCCTTTAAGTGTTGAACTTCTTATAGCTGTTACTCACTTCCTGAGATTTCCATAACTTTTGGCTGGAGTTTTCAATATATGAACATGTCTATGAGAGTGTTCACAGACACTAATTCTAGCCTAGGGAGAAATTCAAGCATTTTGAAGGTAGGCCACTGCCCTGTAGAGCAGCCAACCTCTCTGTAGAGGACAGCCAAGGAAGTCAGACTCTCCAGGCTGACAGCTGCCTGTGAACAAGCCCCTGTTTCTCCAGCAGAGTCGTCTTGCATTCATTCTCTTATAATAAAATGCTTTTATCTGGTTCAAACTCAGCCCAGCAACATTCTACCTTTTTAAAATTATTACCTGAGCACAGACATGGTACTTATGCCTTCTCTGGCATTTTAGACATTTCGTACTAGCTGCAGTAATCCCATTTCTAAGCCTAAACCAGCTACTGTGACTCAGTTGGTAAGACTTAACACCCTGCTAAGATAAACATGCCACTGTTGTGATCTGTGCTTTTATAATGAATGGGTTGGGAGGCAGGTCCTGCATATAAACAATGAACTTTTGTATGGCAGTGGCTCTGAAGTCTTAAGAGCCATTAACTGGAAACTGCCTGACAGCATATTGGTTGTTCACAGCAGCATGCATGAGAAATTCCTTGCACACACCCATGATGTGGGCTGGGAGGATGAGACTCCATCAGCAACACAAATGATATACATTTTCACCTTTCCTCTTTTGTTCAGAGGTGGCTGCTCATGTTATTAATGTCCACTATCAAACTAGCACAAAAAAATGTCTACAGTGATCAGTCAGGATGCCCCGGCTGTTGAAAGGCTATCATGAAGATTTGTGATGAATTTATCAGCCTGTAGAAATAAAAAGAAACTAATAGGACTTGATCCCAGAGAGCAGGGCTGCTTAAAGGCATATTGGTGTATATGTAGAGGTTCTCACCTCCAATACCTTCCATCTTTCTTTTGCTTACTGGTTGTGCCCATGAGTGGACACTGACATAAGGGGAATATTTTCAGCCTATTTACCACCCACTTGTTCATCAGTGTAAATATCTATATAAAGATATCTTCAATGAAAGGGAAAATAGCCCCAGTCTTTTCCTCTGCAAGCCTTTCTTTGACTCACTTTTGCATTCTTTCTCTGAATATACTACAATTGCATGTAAGAGCAAGAGCTACCAAGCAGAAGTGCAAGCAGGTGCTCTAGAGAGTGAAATATTTAAAAAGGGGCTATACAGGCTGGTAGGAGAGAAAGGTGTTACGGACAAAATAGAAGATCCATTAAAATTAATCAGAATAGACAATCCTGCAGAAAATTTTGATGATAAAATTTCTTCTGTATCCCAGTAGATATGATCAGGTGCTTGGGGAAGGTGCTTACCTGTTTTACATAGCCTTTTCTGTAATATAAAACATGGGGAAGCTACATAACCTTCCCCTGGTGTGACAGAGAGTGTCCCCCAGGTCTGAAGGACAGACACTTTCCCTTGCCAGTGCCTGTAAATCACGCAGCCCTCCAGGACATTCTCTACCAGATGGCCCTGACCCCTTTTCCCCCCACCAGCAGTCCTGCCTTCTCCCTCTGATCACTGGCCCATTAGTCTGCATATCCTTGCATTCAAACAAATCAAATTACCTTTTCCAGTGGCTTCCTGTACTTTGAAATTAGGAAGCGGTGATAGACCTCCCTGGAAACAGGTACCGGAGTCCAGCTGGAAATACCTTGATGGTTGTTGCTCTGAACAAGCTGTGGGCTTCTAAACGTGCACTGATCTTCACAGAAATTGCTCCAATATGCTCAGGAGAGTTGCAAAACTCCTATTCCATCCTCTTTTAGAAATTCTTCATAGTTTTTGTCAGTCCTTATGTGAAACTTGAACCAAGAATCTAACAGTATGTAGGAAAACAGGTTACATACAACCCCACCTCTTGTTTATCATCTGAAAAAAGAGTAATTGCTATTTTATTTTCACTCTTGCTTGCATAATCACTCACCATGAAATGTTTTTGGTCCACTGAACTGCTCCTACTTTCAGAGAAGTACTAAGATCAGAGTCACTCCTTCCATTTCACAGAAGCTGTTCCACAACTTCAGGATGGTGGGGACTATCAGTCACCCACACTACAGAATGATGGGCTCATAGTGAGGGTTTGAAAGTGAAAAGTGATGGCCTATTACCTGGTAGTAGCTCCTTTGTCATTTTGCAGTACCACAGGAATAGTCACGGCATGCAGAGAGTTTCAGCCTGCACTGTATCTGGAAAGTCATTCTTCTTGGGCTTTTTCCTATTATAAGTCACTCACGGAGTGTGTTCCAGGATCCACTGCAATCACTGGAAGACTGTCTACTTTGGGCAACATTTGCTTCAGCCTTTCATACTCCTGTGAATGGATGGCCTTGGCTTTCCCACATAAGAGAGTTAAAGTTTGGCGAAGTCAGCTTAAGCAAGAGGCTAAAGAGTTCCAAGCATTGTAGGACAGCTCTGAAGAAATGCGGAGGAAAAACTTAAGAGAGCAGTGGACAGGAAATCTAGAAGCAATATCTAGTTCTAACAGACCGCTGACTTCAGTAGGTTCTTTGTGAGAAAGACATTTCTGTTCTGTTTGCTGGATTCCCTAAGGCAGACAAATATCAGAGTGGACTGAATATGTCTGTAGCTGCTTTTAGAAAATATCAATATGATTAATTGTCAGAAATTGCAAAAATTATGCTAAACATAGATTTCTCTATGCCAGACCTCTGGAGACACGGTAGTTTTAATTATTCAGCATTAAAGATGGGCATAATTAGGTTTTATCTTAAACATTCTCTTCCAGGGGTAGCTTTTTAGGTGACTATAAGTGTTTGTCTTAAACTGACAGAAAGAAATCCAGAGTATGCTACATAAAAATTCAGTGTCTTTTTATTGAGAGATCTCTTCTCTGCAATGGAGGAGGAAATTAGGGAGTAAAATCATACCATATGGAGAAGGAGCACCAGGGAGTTTACTGGGGAAGTTAGAGAAAGGCAAACAAACTAGTGGCCTACTTTTCTGATTACTCAGTTCTTAAACCATCAAAATCTTCGTGTCCTCTTTAAATCTTCCAAGGGAGATACACTTTCACACCTCTCTATTAAAAGAGCAGAACTTGCATGAAAAGGTTTTCAGTAAACATACAAAATCCATGCTACAAAAATGTGCAATGAATGACAATTAATTTTGACCTTCATAATAAATTGCTATTGCTTTGTTTGTAAATATGCCCAATTCCCTCTGCTACTGCTGCTTTCTTGAAGCTGAACTTTTGCTGAGCCTTCAGGCTACTTTAAGCTATTATCCCTGGGAACAGCTATGGTGCCTTTGACCAGCAGGGAATTTAGGCAGTGCAGGGTGCATGGGCTATTTCTCCAGAAAACATTCCTACAATGGAGAGGAATGATAAAAACAAGTGGGACTTCAGCACGAACCCAGCTGTTCATGGTAGCTTTTGCAGGAACTGGAACTGTAATGAGACATGGTTTGGTACATAATGGTGCAGGCTGTAACCTAGCTGTCTGTTGCGCAGAATCCCTCTGCAGAGATGAAAACCCAGCCAGGAGAAGTCATCTGTTTCTTGTCCTTGGCATTGTTGTTGGAGAATCACCAGGACCTTAATCCCAAGGGGTTGGTTTTGCAACAAGAAGAGCTCAAACCTATCTTTTGGTTGCAAGAATTCTTTTATCCTTTAGAAGTCATGTCCTGATATGGGCTTTTGATTAATTATACTTTAAAATCTTTCTCCTTTCTATTTACATTTTGAGTGTAGGTGCAGAATTCCAATGGAGATTGGCTTCTGCTAAGAGCTCTTTGGCAGCATTAGTAATGCAAACCTCGGAGAAATAGATTAAATATTGCAGCCTAAAGAGTTTGCTGAAATTACAATTCCAAATAAGTAAAAGTCCTTTCATTTCAGCTTTTAAACAGAAGTAGGGCTCTCCTGAAGATGTAATAGATGAGGCATGTCAAAGGTTTTTGACTTTTGAAATTATAGCTCCAGTACAGAAAAGAGGCTGTCAGTTTGTAGCTTTGTGCTTTTCCTCCCTGCAAATTTGAGTAATTTCTTTTATCCCTCAGTACATCATCAGTATATTGTTGTTTGTGGAGCTTCTTGGATTTAGTAGATGAGAATCAATAAAAGAACCATTTACTGACTGTGAAATTGACTTTTATAATTGAGAGACTGCTGGAAATATATGTATATCTGAGGGAAGCAAAAAATCAAACTACATTGCATCATCTGTCCACAGCAGATCCAAAAGCAGTTCTTTCAGATAAAAGTTATAGAATCACATGAATCTTGGAGGAATGTACCACTGGACATCAGCTAGTCCTGCCTCTCACTCCAAGCTGTGCTGCCACCACCACTCAGTCAGATCAGCCATGAGGCCTGGAATAATACAACTTGGACTGAAGCTGGTGTTCCTGTACTAAGGACTACTGCAGCACTTCTCTCCAATGAAATAACACAGGACAGTGGGAGTTTTCTGTGGATAGTGCTGCTGGTAAATCTTATTCCTAAGGCAGGAAGCCTTACTGCTGAGACATTTCCGAGAGACACAAGTGGCCATCATATTCATGCACTAGATGCTTACAGAGCCTGCTCTTTCACAGACTGCTTAGGTACCCTTTGTAGCCTCACACAGGAAGTAGTGCAGAGTGGCCTCTGCATATTAGAATTGACTGCCGTGCAAAATTAGGTTTATAGTCACCAATTGTGCCTTAGCCTTCACTTTTGGTTCATACCTTCAATCATTTTGCAAGTAATGAGCTAGTGCAAATTACTGTGTAAAAATAACTTGTTCTTTGGAGGACTGAGAATTCTGGTCTAGATAGAGATTTAGAAAACCTATTGTTAATTTTTGTGGTGTTTATATACTTTTTTTATACAGTTGACAACAGAACCTTCTCTCTTGAGAGGAACATTCTGATGCTCCAAATGTTACAGGATTTTATGACTCCTTTAAGAATTCAGAGGCACTGTTTGACTTGCTGCTCAGGTGCCCTCTTTTTGTCTGGTTGAACTCCTTCCATCAGATCAAATCTCAGATATTGAACTTATTTGACACCTTCTCTCAGTAGCTTCCCTGGACTTGCTCAGTGTACTAATTTTCCTCAGTGTTTGTTTCCATATTTATTCAGAGGTTGCCAGCCTCACCTTTATCATGGCTGATTTCTCTTTTACCCTGCTTGTTTATCATCTTTGCCCCTCCAGTCACTGAGCCATGAGTTGATAAAGAGAAAAACTGAACATAGCAATGCAGTTGACCTGTCAACCTGAACCTGGAAATCTGCTTCCTTAGCACCTGACTCTGTTTAACAAAAATCAGGCATTGCAAACTACCAAAGGGAGCTCTGCCTCTGACTTTCTGTTTCACTAAGAACTTTCTGTGAACATCTATTTAGTATCACAAAGAATATAACATGGGAGAAAAAAAAAAGCTGTCTTCCTAAGGCTCAAAGGCTCCCTTAGAAGTTCATTGGCAGATATGAAAAAGGAAGTCAGACATCATTAAAAACTACAAAGTCAGCACGAAGATCCATAAGGGCCAACGCAGCTTTAAAGATGGGGGTTTGTAAGTGACTAGTATGCAACCATTACGACATTCACGACATTCTGAGTTTGTAAGCATAAAACCCTTTATAAACTGAGACCAGACCAATCAAGTGACCTAATTTTTATCTAATAATCATAAGCTACTGAGTTTAAAAACCAAGTCAGATATTTGGCCGTTTGATAATATGAAATACTACTTTTTTGTGTATGGGTACTAAAACCGCGCTACATTTAGAAAGGAGGCAATCCAATAACATCTGTTGTTCCTCAGGAGAGAGAATGTGGGTACCAAGGAGAAAAGTTGAAAAAGAAAAAGAAATGTGACCTGTGACTTAAAGAGCTCTTCTAGTTCATCTGTCTGTTCCATGACAGGAACATTTTTACCAAGACAGTTTTTTAAACATTTGTCTAATCTCTCCCTAAAGATATTCAAGTAAGGAGTTGATATGGACCTCCCCTGGCAATCTATTTCAGACCTTTTACTCTTACAACCTTCTTTTAATATATAACCTTACTGATTCCTCCTTCTCTAGGAAATACTGTGGCCTCACAAATGCCAGGCAGAACAGAGAGCTAATTTTGTATGACCTGCAGATGACACTCCTGTGTATAAAGTCTTGAATGACACTTGTAGATTCATCTTGAATTCTAATCCTGTCTTACTTGTGGTCTCTTCTGGTGTCTTCTGAAGTTGTAGTCAGTTCCTTCTGTGTTCAGGCCTCTAGATGTTGTGTGAAATCGGTACACAGGAGGAGGTCCAGGATAGATGCCAACAAAACTTCATTTGGTTTGTCTTTCACTCCAGTTGTGAACCAGGGTATGTGGCCACTGAGTGTAGCTGTGAGCTTGCACACAACCTGCACTAGTTTCATCAATGCTCTACCTGGCTTATGAAAATGTCATGTGAACCAGGGACAGGAACATAACAAAATAAAGATAAGTGACTCCGACTGCTTCTCCTGTAGCTACTAGGCCTGTAACCCACTCTAGGAAGGAAATTCTACTGGTGGGACATAATGTTTTGTTCTTAGCAAATCCATTCTGGCTGTTGCTCATTTCCATTCTCCCTTCAACAAATATTTGGTAACAAAAAGATCTAGTCTTTCTTTTTTTTTTTTTTTTTTTTCCCTGTAAATTGAGGTTTTGGTGACCAACAATTGTGCAAATTTTCCTTAATTTTTCCCTATCAACTTCTGAAGCCAAATGTGATCTTTAGTCTTCCCCTGTCTCCTGGAAAAACTGGAAAGAGAGATGGTAATATGCAAAATTTAAGGACAGATAACTAAATGCACAGATGGACAGAACTGTCTTAGGGGAACAAACCATTTGCAATAATGGTTATTGGAAAAGCACTTAACAATATGCACTTAAGTGCTACAATATGCACTTAACTGTATATTGTAGCATGTACTAACAGCACTTCTTGTCATGAAATGTCAGTACTAAATTAGGAATATAGAAGTTACTGTTCTTGATGTATAAAAGTTACTACTATTGATGTTGGCAAACATAACTTCATCTAGAAAAACAGGTTTTATTTTTGCTTGTTTAAACATAATTTCTGTCTTATCAGGACAGCCAAATTTCAGAATGAAAACTTGCAGAAAATGAAGTTTAGTCTGCCAGGTTTCAGATGAACCTTTGAAAAGCAGTTTAGTTTGCATTGAAAAGATACACAGGATCCCCACAATCCAGTCTTCAACAAGATCCATGTGTTTGCTCTACAAGCAAACCCTCTTTCCCTCCTTGGCAGGCCCAAGTTTTCCATTTGTTTCTTAGTTTTCTGCACCACAGAGTCTCTCATGTGTTATCACGTATTTGCACCACGCAGCCACTCTCTAGGAGAGCTGCAGGGAGCAGGTACAGAGCAAGTCCCAAGACTCAGGGTTGGGTAGAAGGGAGCTGCAACGCTGCCCTGTTCTGAGTACTGACCATTTCCAGGCACTGAGGGCCCAGCTCCCCTCTGCAGAGAAGGGCACTTTGGACCAGATGGAATCTGACGGGGTCTGAGCCCTGAAGCCAGGCAGCAATGGCTTGGCACTGCACAATCAATACTGTCTAGAATACATCCTCACACAAACTTCTCTCTAAGGACAGGCACTTATCTGTGCATCTATTGCATTGGGCAGTCTTGCCTACCTGGACAGCATTGAGCCTTTACTGGTTCACAAGAAAGTCATCACTCAACAAAGTGAGCAAATTTGTTGGTTTTCTCCAAGTGGAGAACTTCAACTATCAGAGGAGTGCTTAACACCCAGTGCTAAGGGTAGAAATCTTTGCTTGACTTCTGCTTAGCCTTGGTTTCCCACAAAACAATGATGAAGACTCTACAAGTAATTGTGTTCCTCAATACCCCAGGTTGACTTTACCCAAATTTCCTACTCAAGCAGACATCTATGGTTGCTTTATAAGCAAACAAAATACAATTGATTTCTTCATCCCACATATATTAAATCCTTCTGGGAATTACACTCTGTAATCTTTCTCATATGCTTACTCAGATGCTCTCCAATGTCAATTTTTACTAATTGCCCAGAATATCCTTTTGCACAGACCCGCACACACATTTTGGGTGTTTGTGCTATGCCACCCAGTAGATCCAGTGAGTTTGAATTAAGTGAGTTTTATATCACCAAATGCACAAGGTCACACATGGTGCTTCCTCTCTGTTCCTCTTGAAAGCTAATAGATGGATGGGAAGCTGTATTGCTGGCTGATGAGCTGTTACTGTGCGTGGAGAGGCACTGTTTCCAGAGGGCAATGTGGAGATTCCAGTAAGGCTGTAATAAGAGGAAAGTAATCTAGGACTGTTTCAGTCTCAAAGTTCACATTTGTACCCATTTACCCATGTGTGCTTTCACTAACATCTAGGCTGATTTACAATAGCTGATCACTGCCTGGATGCAATTAATCTGCGGGGTTTGGGTTCTTTTCTGCCTAATCTGGCATCCATTGCAAACCAAAACACAATAATGAGACTGTATGACTTGCCTGTAAACATAGGTGTATCTTCTTGCCTTGCTGGTGAGTGCATAGGAGTGCTGTATTCCTAGTCTATCCAAAATGGTTCAAAGGGTAAACAGTTCTCTCCTTTTATATTTGACAGGAAAACATAGAACAGGTGAAATAGCACATTATGAACCACTTTTTTTTTTTTATTTCTAGTGATTTAGAAGCAGATCCATAGAAGAACATGAGGCTTTGCAAGTCTCTGGAATCACTCTTCAACTGCTTGGGAGGGAAGGCATAGAACTGGTCTCTATTCCATATTTTGCTTTTTCATATTAGCCACCACACAGGATAAAACATAGGATCCAGTATCCAGTATCCAATATCCAGTCTATCTTTTCTCCTTCCCCAAGGAGTGAATATCAGCATCACTGGTTTACAAAACCATTCACATGTTTACTGCTTTTCCCCCGTGTAAGGCATGGCAGGGGTGGATCACAGGGCCCGTAAACTGGCAGGCTGGACACCCTTCCAGCAAGTGAGTAGTACAGGCTTGAGCCTGCAGAAAGAAGCACAAACTGAATTTGTTTCTCACAGCTAGTCCTATAGAGGTGTATTAGGCACATCTCAGCATACTTGGGTAAAACCCCTCTGAGGAGACAGCCCTATGGGAAGCATTCCCTAGCCTCTTACTGCTAATTATAGGTGTAATCTACTGAATGCAGCCATCTGGAAAGTGAGACTATTTAAAGTACTTTAAGACTCTAGCTCTGTAAGGTACTGTGTAAAATCAGGTGTTATCCTGGTTTACAAAGACTGTGCTACGTTATCCATAAATTTTGTTGGCTGTTGGGTGGGACTTATATTTTAAAGATTCCTGGTGTCTTTTTACAGATGGATGATTTGGAATCTGAAATGATAGTTTCTTCTGTTCTACTTCACTTGACTACATTGCTGAACTATCAGAGTGTTGGGGATTGGGATTACTTTTTTTTTCCCGTCCTAAAACCTCCAGAATTTCAATGTGCTGAATTTGAAGAATACTGATTGTCAACACAGGAAAAAAAAAAACCTCCTTTGGAGACATCACATGCAATCCCAGCCAAGCATGCTGAAGAAAAATGCAAGATGATGAGGTGGGTAGGGAAGAGAGAGTTACACAGGAAGAGACAAAGACAGCAAAATAAAAAAATAGAGAAAAAGAAAAAAGGCTGAGAAGCCTTATCTACAAATAATCACACTGCAGAAAAAGATTTATGTAGATTAAAGGACAAAGATGGTGCAAGATCAAATAACTATAAAATAGCCACAGTTAAAAAAAAAGGCTGCATATAAGCAAGCTGTCAAATCATCTGAGAAAAAACATTCTGGGGTGTTTTTCAGGGAAAGTGACTAGGGAGAAACCCAGATAATTTAAAAAATAATGTTATCAATTTACCAAAGTGACAAATGGCACCTGTCAGACTGAAATCAGTAACCTAAGATGTCCTGCTTAGTTCTGTCTCAGCTTAGTTCTGTAAAAGTGTTGTGAGGTTTATTTTCTCCTAGGGACAAATTATGTGTTCTGATTGTTGTTCAAGGTGCAAACTAAAGTATTCAGGTTCAGTGTATGTTATTCATTCAGGAATGCACATTCATGCAGGAAGATAATATTCTAGCAGCTGATAAGCTGGAGGAGAAGCTGTATTGCTCTGAGCCCCAGGCTGTCAGAAATTATTTTTAAGTGTCCTCCATTCTCAGTGCTCATGAAATCACAAAGACAGCACTCCTGATTCTGTATATTCAAAATTATAACCACAATCCTTGCTCAAACTGCTAATATCATCATTTTGTCTTCAAGGCAGGAAGATTTCAAGAATCAGAGGATGTCATTTAACACCTAGTTTTGGAGATACATGCTTCACTTTTTATAGTTATGAGGGTAACAGCTCACTGTGTTTTTCAAAATGAGAGCTGAGGTACTTGTATATAATTCTAGAAACTGGGACTTCACAAAAATACCAAATAGCATGACAGAAAGAAGAGACAGAGAGTAAAAAAAGCCTCTATCAGCATGTCACTTCTTTTTCCAGACAAACACATAAACCAAACCAATCTCTGCAGGAAGTTTTCTGGTGTCATGGGTATTTTTACCACCCATCCTTGTTTGCAGTGGGTATGGAGGAAAAAGTAGGAACATGGATGTGAAATGTTGGAGGAGTACTGGTTTATTGTGGGGAAGGGTACAAAGGGTGAGAGGTTTCCACATTCAATCTCCATTCCCGGAGGCACACAGGTCTGATTTTGCCCAAAGAAGATAAGGGACTATCCTTTAAGAAATAAGGAAAACTTGGCCCCTGGAGGAACTATAAGACAGAACGCAAGTTTTTTGGAACCACCTATTACTTTAAATATTTGTTTTTAGGAAACCAGACCCAACTGCCACCAGTGCAGTCTGGAAACAAAGGCATTCCTATTTCACAATAGCCTGGCCAGGCTGACGCTCCTGAGCTACTTGGAAAACTAAAAGTAGCAATGCTGGAAAATCCCCAGTTCTAGTTATCAATAATCAGCCTGACACTCCTGGCCCAGTCCAAAGAACTGGGGGGCCTGAACACAAAGTTAAGTAGTCAATTAGTGAAACATAACATTTCATGGCTTCTTGACCTTTCAGAACTGGAATGAATTTGCCAAACAGGAAAGAGTAGGAATGAAACAGAACGAGTAACTCAGAAGCCCTCTGGGTATAATCTGCTGATGCCTTGTACCTCTAGGCTCATTTCAGGTCTCTTGGTAGAGGAATTCATGAGTGTCAGCACATTTCCAGGGGTGAGAGCAGAATCCTGTATAACCTGCTTCACCACTTCTGCCTGTGTGAATTAAAAGAATGTGGTGTTTCATCCCCAGTTTACACTGACAGAAATGTAGGTCCCTATGTACCTATGGCAAGTGCCTGTCCTGGTTGGGTTATTAGCCAAAAGCCATTGCTTGTAAGTGATGCACCAAAGTAAGGACAACAGAACAGCAGTACTGGTTCAGGCCTTGGGTCCCTTGGCCCCATTATTTGTTTTCTGACTGTGCCATAGGCAGTGAGAGGTGAAGGAATAAGGCTGGAGAAAGAGCACTCCTCTCTTCCAGTATTGAGGGTTTTTCAAATTATCTTCAAGACTGACAGCACTTTTTAGTAATCCCCCTCAGCTGATCTCAAGTACTGATCTCTTTTAGCCCCTCAAAAGTACAAAAAAGTACTTAGGGCCCCAAAAACTGTCTCAATACAATGATGGTTGGAGAGGTTTTTTCTGTTTTATTCTCTATGTTTTTCCCAATAATTCCTAATATTGGATTTACTTTTGTTGCTGCTAACCCAGCACTGAGTTTATAAAATATGCCTGGATCACCCGTCCCAGACATGCTCCCTCCCGCTTCTTGTGCTCCTGCTGGCTGGCAGAGCATGGGAAACTGAAAAGTCCTTGACTTAGAGGAAGCAGTACTCAACAACTACTGAAACATCAGTGTGTCACTAATATTTTTATCATTCTGAACCAAAACCACAACACTGTATCAGCTACGAGGAATAAAATTGACACTATCCCACATGAAACTAGGACAGGAGGAAAACTCATGGCTGGGTGGCACAGATTTTACCCTCATTTTACTCTTTGAATTCACCTGATCTCCTTCAAGCTTTCTGCTAGCAAGGAATACTTGGCTGAATTAAAGGAGAGATGCAAGGCCTGGGGAAGCCATGGGAAAAAAGGGAGAAGCAGCTGTGCCTGGAGGTGAGAAGGCAGCTACTGCTGTGCAAGCTGGAGGGCAGCATCAAGTTTTCCTTCCAGCTGCCTGTCCTGTGACTGCCAGCTGGGGTTCAACCATGACACAGCCTTAGCAGGCTCTTGAGGAAATATGGGCAACGAAATGTAGAGAATGAGGTACATGAAGGTACATGAGGTAATCTCGTGGTTGCTGAGGGCAGCATGACTTTTCCCAGTACATGCTGAAATCTGCTGCCATTGGACCTTACCCTGGCCTGGGCACAGCACCCTGCACAGTGCTCGCACAAAGCTGCCAGCAGATCTGTCCCTCGGGAACAGACATGGTCAGTGAAGCCTATGCCAGGGATTCAGCAGCTGTCTGGATCTGTTCTCTCTTTTTTTTCTCACTGTGATTTGCATGTTCTTCCTTGAGAGATGCTACCTTCTGCTCTTGAAATAGCTTTTGCAGTGTATTTCCCTGTTTGCTACACTTTGGGAGCATTTTCAGGGATGTCTCCAGAGCTGCCTGCCCTGGCCCCAGCACTCCATCCCTCTTTTGTACCCCTAACTCCCAGCCATACCTTCTTAGCAGCCCTGCTGCTGGGACCTGCAGGCATCCCCCAGTACAGAGAAAAGATTTACAATAAGGAAAAAAGCAGAAGTATCTCATGAATGAAGAGAGCTGCATCTGACAGCCATACAACTGCTTTCCCTGGCATCAGACCAAGCTCCAAATTATTTTTGCCAGCCTACCCCTGGGCCAAGGCTGCTCAAGGAGTCAGTGAGGGCACCCAGAGCACTGAAACTAACTCCCCATGCCAGATCAGATCAGTGACTCAGTAGGAAAAGCTTTGCTTGGTGGGTTACCAGCAGTGGTATGAATGACACCATGACCAGGCAGGGGAGTTTCCTATGGAAGATTTCTCCCTCTCACTATCATTGTGTCAGGCCTTCTCTGAATGCCTCTAACTTAGGAAGCTGGTCTATATAATGTGTGGTAGTGGGGGATTACATTTGCGCTTCTCCCAGGGAAAAATAAAAAATAAATTTTAAAAATAGTGCAAAAGCTGGAGATGGATTTATATTGAAAAAACAGGTCTGGGCACTACTTTCAGAAGATTTGAACTAGATGCTCAGACTGTCCTTTACCTTAAATAAGAACAATGAACATTAGATCAAAACCCAGTCAAAATTTACCTGTTAGTGCTCAGTGATATGGGCCCTTCTGTGTAATTATTTACTATATCCTTGCTCATCGTGGAAGCTCATTATTGGCACTGCACCTTTTGTGCTGTTGGAGAGGTGTGTGCAAGGGGAGCATCCAACACTGGGATCAGCAGTGTGACTGGAATACACCCAGCTTTTCCAGACCTGCTGCTGTTCACACTGCACTGACACTGTGCAGTTCCTAATATTTTGCTACTCTAGGCAACCACCTATTATGCTTTTTTGTTGCCAGTCTGCCATGGAAACACTTCCAGTTCACCAGCAATTGCCACGCATTAGGTCATTGCAGAGATGTTAAAATGTGGATTGCAGATGTCTGTGTTGGGATCTGAAATATGAAGTACTGTATTGCTTTGGGATTAGTCTGCCTTCACTCTTGTTCACGACAACAGAGCCTGATGCAAGTTCCTCTACAACACCTGAGCTTCTGTTTATGCTACGGCAGGTAGAATCATGCACCCAACCCCTGACTTTAATAATCAGTGTTGTCTTTCATGAAACACAGTACTAAATACTGTACAAAGCAGCAGAGAGATTATCCCCGTGCCAACAGCAGCTGTCCAGGAGCCCAGGATGTGTGCTGCATGAACTGCAGTCCTCAGAATGGCCAGGAATGGGGAATGAAGTGTGTGAGCTGCCATTGCAAGGCAGACGCTGACACAGTGGCATTGTTTCCACAGGACTGCAAGCCTTGCTCATGAGCAGCAGCAGAAGTATGACAAGGATTTGTCCCATTTGTTCTGCACATGCACTACTTGTGGCCCTTTAAAGCTGTCCTGTCTGAGCTCAGTGAATCGTCAAGAGGGATGCTGGAGAAGAAGAAAGGAAATACCATAGCAGCACACAATTGTTTCCTAGCTAGAAGGTTCCTGGTAGAGAGCCAGGTGCTGATGCCCTGCCTGCATGGCAGTCGATGGAGTTGTGTGGAGTTGGGTGCGTCTCACTGTATGAGTGTAAGAAGGGTGCCTGTCCTCAAACAAACCAAAATAAGCTGTAGGTGGAGGTCTGCTATTCCACTTGGGTGCAGGATATGTAATACATCTGGAATAATTAATTTCTTAGCCTATTGTTACTTTCTTGTGTATCAGATGTTTGCTGCTTCTGAAGCCTGTTGGCTGTATTCAATATCTTTTCCTGTTTAAATTTGTTATTCCGGTCTTAAAACTTTTTTTTTTTTTAGGGCACGTCTTTTTATTTTCCGTTGAACTAGAGAATTTGCCTGAAGTATGGATGAGTCACAGATACCATATTTCCTCTTCTCCGAAGCACATTTACATTTTTGAAGAATTACAACTGACAACAATCAGCCATACTTCCAAAATATCCTTTCAGGGAGGAGGAAGGAGGAACAATGATGCTGAAATCAGCCCGAAAGGTAAAAGACAGAATGAGGGAGAGAGAGAGAAAACACAGAGCCTTAGAAGGGCAGCCAGATGCAGGCAATCACTGCACAGTGTTTGATGGTGGTGCCTCAACTGATAACGTTCCTGCAATCAGAGACAGTCTGTCATTCCTGTCAGCAGCCATTCAAGCATATCATCAGCAGCTCTAAATACAAATATCAGAAGCAAAAGGGATACATAGTCAGAAAGTCAATTCATTTCCTTCACTCCTAGCCCAGCATTTTCTAAGTGAGGGAAGGTTAGTTTATAATGGGGTGTAAAAGGTGCTGCCAACCCCCCATTATCCCATCAAAGCCATTGTACTGGTCTCAGCTGAAAGAGAGTTCTAATCCTGTTCATCACAGCTGCTGCTTTGGATTTGTCATGAAGACAATGTTGATAACACAGGAATGTTTTAGTTATTGCTAAGGACTGCTCATCATCAAGGCCTTTTCTGCTTCTCACCTGTTCTGCCAGCCAGTGGGCTGGGGGTACACAAGAAGGTGGGAGGAGACACAGCTGGGACAGCTGACCTCAGCTGACCAAAGGGATATTCTGTACCATATGGTGCTATGCCCAGCTATCAAAGTTAGGGGGAAAAGTTTGCCAGGGTTGGTGTTGCTTGGGCTGACCAGGCATCAGCTGGCTGGTGGCAAGCAGTTATGAATATTTGTTTTGATTCACTTATTTTTCCTGGTTTTTGCTTTTCCTTGTTTCCTTTTTTGACGTTTTAAACTGTTGTTATCTCAGCCCATGAGTTTTCTAGCTTTTGCCCTTCCCATTTTCTTACCTTTCCTGCTATTAGGAGGAATTGAATGAGTGGCTGAGTAGAGCTTAGCTGCCTGACAGGGCTAACTCACATCAGCCACATAGCTCCAGAGCTGTTCCAGGTTGTGGCTCTCATCTGAAGTACTGCAGTAATGTATTTTTAAAGCCTTTCATTTTTGTCTCAAAGACTGACTGAAAATGGAGGTTCCCAGCTTGTCTTGCATCTTAAGCTGTTTCCTAAATCTGGTCCTGTGGATTTGTTTCTGACATTTCTACGAGATTTTTTGTTGTTGAAGTTTGTTTGGTTTGGTTTGGATTTTTTTGCATAAAGCTGTAGCAAGTATTTGCCTCATACAGAAATCTGCTACTGAGGTCATTAAGGGCTAGTTTAAAGGGCTGCTATTGTCTCTGTCTTTTCACCCCCAAATTGTAAGGCTGTAAGGAGTTCAATAATGGAAGTCCTTTCTGTGAGTATCAGAGTGAAAATCAGGCTTCTCATGTGCAGTCATTGACAAGACAGGCTAATTCCAGCTGTCTCTTTCCGTGTATCAGAGTACCTTACATAAAAGCCCATCAAGCACTCACCCCTATTAGCGAGTCCTTGTGTAATGATTGGTGATGGCACACTGCAGTCGGCTGGAGCCCCACAAAGGGTCCCCCTGACCTTCACTCAGGACTGGGAGATCATGTTACAATCTCACTGCACTCAACTAGTTATTCCAGCAAATCTTTTGTATTGTGCTTCAGGAAAAGACAGGCTCTGTAGCTGCTCTTGTGAGGAATCATAGGTTGGGAGGGGTCTGCTCTTTGCTTCTGCCTCTGTGAGACTTCACTGCACAGCTGAAAGGTGCTGCTAGGAAGATGCTGTGCACATAACCATCCTGCTTCCTGGTTAGCTCTTCATTCCATGTCCTGCCTTGCCTCACCTCAAGTAACCAAAACATTATTAATTGTTCTTATTACCTACAAGCAGCACGCAGGACTGATAGGACAGGAAAGTGCAAGCACTCAGATGCTGTGTTGTGGCAGGCTGGGTCCCTGGAGGTTTGCTTGGTGGGGTGCAATCTGGGACGGAAAGGACAGGACAGCAGAAGAGAGTGAGATAGTCATTATCCATAAAAAATCTCTGTGTACTTGCTTACTTGGCTGAAGATCTAATAAATTCTGATAAATTTCAGAATACTGAGAAAAACAGTGATGGAATGGGAAACACCGACTAATTAACTGTTGTAGTGCGAGGAAGGCACCTCCACAACTAACTTTCCTTTTTTTGGAAGTTATCAGTGACCATTCCTGGGCCCTGGTGGCACTGGTAGTTTTTTTCCTCAGGATTTAGCCATCTAAAGCACAGTTCCTAACCTCTACTCAAAAGCCAGGAATAGTGGAAGTGCAACTGAACACCAGCTATCAGCTGTTGAAGCACCTCTGACCATACGCTTGTTCAAAATGGCACATGGTTGTAAAGTGACAGACAGCGTCTTATCTACACTGCATTTCCTTCTTGACAATGATGGAGTTATAATGTGGGAAGTCTGAAGAAGATAAAACAAAAATAGACAAGGGAAATCAGTTTTTCTCCTGGAGCTTAAACCAAGAGGATCTTCTACTGCCGATTATGGTTGTCATGCCAGAGGAACTTGAAGTAAACCAGTGGGGTAACAGTGCAAACAGATAGTTACAGATAGTAGGAGAGAGGAGAGAGGCCTAGCAGTCTCCTCCTCACAAAGCCTTTTCCATAACCACATGTCCATGGTCATCTCACTTGCATTAGTGCTGTGAATGCTAGCAGGGTGATGTGACAAAAAGGATAGGATTCTGCTAGTCTGAGATGAGAGAGGTGGAGTTGGAGTGAAGGCTCATGCAACGCAGTACAGAGAGACTCAAGGTAGAGATGGTCCCGGTCCCTTCAGCACACAGGAATGCCACACTCTCAGGAGTGACAGCCAAGGTGCTTGACAGGGTTCACTCCCAGGTACTGAGGAGGTCAAGATAAAAGCAGGCTTCAACGTACCCTGCTTCATTGCTACTCTCAACCTCCTTGATGTTGATGTTTCTGTGTCCTATACCTCTAGCTTCTCCTGCCTTGTTTCCTTGGAGAACACCATGCCTTCTCCAAGAAGACACACCAGGTAGCTTAGCAGCCAGGATAAGCTTTTGTGCCTGAAGTTCCTTTGGATGATACAAGGGGTGGTATTTACCAGTGGTATCTCCACCAGCCTTGTAAAAACTGTCACCATGACAGCTGATTTTCCTGAGTCTGCAGTACCTTTTGGAGCACTGACTGCCCTGAGGTGTCAGCTTGCAAACCAGTCAGTTCTTTCTTTTACAGCAGTGCTCACTTGTGGTGCACTGATGCTCGCAGTTGCTGGCCAGATGCATAATAGGATTCTTTACAAAGCGGAATGAGGCATGTGCTCCATTTGGCTCCCTTAATTAGGCCTGCCATTTCTGACACACACATAGGAGTGTGTCTGCGTGTATATACAATCCTGAATGTATTCCTGGTTATAACATGCACCACAGGTGTCCTTTTTCACTAGGGGACAGCCTCCAATCAAGATTTCAATTCTCTGGAACGATTTTTGAAGTGTTAAATTCTGCTTCCAATTCTGCTTTGGAATATATTCAAAGATTTTCAAAGGAAAAGATAAGGTTTTCAGTTCATGCCATGTCTGAAAAAAATGTCTGGAATCTACATTAAAGCTTCAAGACTTTCTGTTACAATCTTTATCAAAATCTGTATATTTTGATGAAATATTTTTGCTTTGACTTAATCAGCGTTTTAATAGAATGGCTGAAAACTGGAAATGTTCTTATTAGTTGTGCACATCAAACAAAGTATCTTTAGAATGTCTGTTTACACCCTGTATTTGTTATGAGTTTAAAGATCACAAATACAGTCAAATATTTTAGCACTTCAGATTGAGAGATTTTTTGAGTTTCCTGCTCTGCACAAATCTTATTTTTCCCATTCAAGTGGAAAAAATAATGCAGTGGTTAACAAAGATACATCTGAAATTGGGATATCTCCCTACAGACTGCAGAGGTTGCAGGAAGTGTTGCTTCCAGTAATTGAATATGGTGATGTAATTTATAACTGCTCAACCACAACTTGGCAAAATCAGACAAAATGCTCTTGATTACTTAGATTATCTGTGTATCACAATCTTCTGACCAAATATGATATTTCTCCTCTTATTTACAGCCTTCCAGGAGGCAAAAGTTTTCTGAGAACTAGAATTGCTTGGCTTCTTACATCACTGCCAGTCAGATGGGCTGCCTTTCACACTGCAGCATTTGCAGCAACACATCCTGCTGCTAAATTAGCTGTCCCGTGATGCCGGGACACATGCAATTTTTACAGGTATATGCAGATGAGTATGTGACCACACATACAAGACAATTATTTGATGATGCTCTCTGCTTGAAAGAGATGATATTTTCTTGTTTGTTTGGGTTTGTGGTTTTTTTATCTGAATTGAGAAAGCAATTCCTATACAGTAAGACCAGGTTTTTCGTAAATGACTGAAAAATTGGTTTGTGGTTTGGTGGTTTGGGGATTGGTGTCTTTCGGGTTTTTTTGCCAGCATTTAATGTCCTTGGGTAATATAATCCCCATGCAAAATTATATTGCCTGTTCTAAAAAGGTCTGATTAGCTCCAGTGAAGCAGAACATAGATATGATAGTCTACTACTGCTACTTTCTGTGTTTTAAAGCATTAGCATTGTGTTTAACATTGACTGAACACAGGAGATAATGGGTAGACCATTGACTGTCTCAGAGCAAGTTTGGGATGGCGAAGGGGATCTGTTCAGTTCCTCACAAAACACTACAGCAGCTTTTCTGCTGAGCACTGTAGCTCCTT
The DNA here is from genome assembly GCA_020086605.1 of Lanius collurio. NCBI lineage: Eukaryota > Metazoa > Chordata > Aves > Passeriformes > Laniidae > Lanius > Lanius collurio. The sequence continues at coordinate 20,897,175 of JACBWW010000002.1, read as the reverse complement.
TCCTACATCATAGGTGCAGATGTCAAGACCACCCCTGCATTTGTCCTTTGTCATTTGGGTTCTGGGGAAGGGAAAAAATTTAACTGAAATGTGAGAGCTCTGGGATTTTTCCTTTAATAATGCAAGTTAGGTTGTGTGAAGTGCCCTGATATATGGCTTTGTAGTCCTGAAATGCAAAACATTGTTAAAAACCTAAACAGAAATCTTGATTTTCATACAAAACCAAAGTAAAGCAAAGTAAACAGGCAGAGGTTTAGGAGAAAGTGAGCTGCTTTCCCAGGAGTAAGGCTGCTCTCCAGCTTAGCAAGAGACAAAAAATTTCTATGGAGGTGAAGCAGGTGAAGTGGTTAGTGGGGAGGGCCAGGAGCACACCGCTGTCGCTGTGCAGCATGGCAGCCTGCTCCTTCCCACTCCATGGCTGTCCTAGAAGTTCCTGGAAGAGGGGAGTGCTCTCTGCTTTGCTTTGTGGGAGCAAGTGGCAATCACAACTAAGCTGCAGCACTGAAAAATAACCAGGTGATATCAGCCCTTTTTCAAAGCAGGGAGGCAAAAGATTAGGAAGAGAAAAAAAAGGTGGCTGCATGGGAAAGTTTACCAGCATGAGTAGAAAAGGCGGAACTCGATTCCATGAAGGAAATAAACTAAGATGTACAGCATTCTCTGTAACATTTCAATTTGCCATTCAGGCAGGGCCTTTTTGAAGTCAGTGGGAGTCCTTCCACTGCTTTCAGGAGGTTTTGGAACAGGACCATGCAATTGTTTGGGTTGCTGACACCTAACTGGCCCTTTAGCTGTTGCTTTAAATGAATAACGCAAGGGAAAATACTGGATTCTCCTCTGCTCAGAAGGCATCTAATGGGTTGTAGCTGCACCCTAATGTGTTGAAGCAAACAGGCAGGCCCAGCAGCCCAGTATTTATTTACCTATACTAGTGCTGAGTTTACATCAGCACAGGAGTCTGTGCAGAGGACGTGGCTATGGAAACTGGACAGCAGGAAGGAATGACCTACCCTGCTGAGTGAGGGCTAATTTGGAGCAAGCTATTCCACTGGGAGCAGAGGCATTCCTTAACCCTACCCCTTCCAATACAGATTCCTTTTTAACACCTGCAGCTTTGGCAGAAGGTTCTGCTCTGTGATGAGCAGAGGGTTAGAGAGGGTTAGAGGTATTTGCATGGTTTGGGGTGGGGCTGAAGTTGTGCTAATCTTTAGCTTAGAGGTCACAACCCTTCAGAAAAAAAAGTTGCTTAGATGCTCTACAAACTCAGGGAAATGCCATTCTTTTCTCTGTCCATCTACAGAGGTGAGAGGGGAGAAGAAGAAAGGAGATGCTCCCAGAGTAGGTTAACAGCAAGGTCAAGCCTGCAGATTTCTATCACACTGCCTGTTTGCAGTTTTCCAGATAGAGCTTTATGAGTCTGAGTATTCTGAGGCGAAAAAAAAAGCCAACAAAACAACCTAGTATTGGAATTCTAGTAATTCTTTAAAAAATAAAACAAATAAATGAGGTTTTATTTTTAATATCTAAGTGAAAAGTGAGAGGTCCAATATCTATCTAAATGTAGATTCATTCAGTGTGCCCAAAGTTAGAAGTGAACCTTTGTTTTTCCTTAAGATAAGTTACAGAATGTGCCAGTTGGGTGTTACAGGCCTGCTGCTTCAGACTATTCAGTGCTAAAGTACTCTGCTGTATTGCTCTGCTAGACACTGATGGCTCTGTCTTTGCAAGGCCCATGGTTTGGGAGTTTTCATGCTGCTATTTTAGTGTGTCCTTTCTGAAATGCTATTACTTGGGATTTTACTAGATGCTAGTGAGTTCAGGCCAGCCCAGCTACCACTGAAATAAAGACCACCTCTCTTTTGAGTCAACTGTTCTGACAAAACACAGTGGACTGGTGTCATGGCTGAGGAAAACTTATGACTTCTTAGGACTTACAGGTAGTAAGTATGGAACTGTTTTGATAACGTGCTTAGTTGTGCAGCGAGTCAAGCAGAATACCCCTTCCTCTCACTACATAAGAGATGAAAAAACTAAACAGAAGCTTTTAGGGCTAATGGCTGTGCTGTGACTGGGACAGGCTGAGAACATAAGACTGATAGGACAAGAAGAGAAACCTTTGTCTCTGGAGAGGAGTGGCTCAGTTCCCTTAGAAGAGACTCCAGGAAAAGTTGTATGTAGGAGGACTGAATTGCTTAAAAGGTATGACATGTACCTCAATGAACCAAAGATGATTGGCAATTGCATACAGTCACGCTTACTTTGAATGACTGTGAGGGTCACAAGCAGGCTAAGCACAGGTCTCTTCTTCAGGATGGCTTATACACATCCAGCTAAAGAGAGATGTCAGAAGTGAAGGACAATGCTGTTACAGCAGCCTCCACTTGGTCTGACAAGAAATATGCTGAAAGACCAGCAAGGGATTTCTACAGGTGTGGTCACAACTAAACTGGGAGCATGATGTAGAGCGGTGGATGTGCAGGAGGGCACAGCACTCCGGTAGCTGAATTAGGGAGCAGAGTTTCACTCAACACTTGTACATCACCTAATACAGGTTTGTAGCTAGGCAGGCTCCTCTTTTAGCTACTATGCTGCTTGTGAGCCAAAATGTGGTAGAAAGGGAAAAATTCCTTCTGATGTGATACCTATCTAGGAGTTTTAATGTATTCATCTCTCTGTTATCTGAGCACACATTTTCCAATCATGGCCCTATGAATTGTTTTCTCTCACAAGGTGTGGTTGTGTTTTACAAGTAACCTTGTGCTGGCTGGCTGAAATACGAGACCACAGCCTTTAGACCAATAATACCATACAAGTTGTAATGTTTTCCTCAGACTCTGGGGTATTGGTTAGCTGCAAAGCTGCCAAAGGACATTCCACAGTAAGGGGAAATTGAGTGTAGGTGGGCAGCCCAGAGCCCAAGTGCATGCTTTATAAACTCTCCACTATTATACTTAAAGGGGTGAGTCACACAATAATAATTCTGCAATAAAATTCACTGTTGAATGTGTTGTTTTTTTCCTTTTAACTCAAATGTCATGTAAAAGTTGCCAATGCTTCCCAGAAGTTTAATTTCTGAAAGTGGGAAAAAATTAAGCAAAGCTAGCTAGCTGGCACATTTACATGTGTGCAATACTACCTTAGCTGTGCACAGCTTGTTTTTTTTAAGTGCCAAAAATAAAATATTCTTTTGTTGTCTGAGGCTGAGGGACTCTGGCAACAAAAAGGGGCTTGGACATGTCCCCCTGCCTGATGCCAATCAGACATCTCCAGTATTAAGCAGGCCTTCAGTGCTGAGGAAACATATATAATATGCTTACAACTGGCCAGCATCACCCACAGTAGGGTAAGTAGGCAGTCACTCACAGGAGACAGAGATAAAATATCTATGTATTGTGTATATACAAAATATTTTTCCCCTAAGGATAATCCAGTCTGGTGTAAGATAGAAATTGTTGAGGTTTTGTTATGCCTAAATCAAGTTTTTAAAGTAGAGAGCTTTTCCCAAGAGACTTCCTAAGATAGTGTCTGGTGCAACCAGCACTGGTTATGACAAACTCCAAGTGACTGGCCTGTGGTGGCTGCCTCTGATCTGCTGATGCTGATGATCAGCTACCCCTCTGCTGTTTTGGTGGCATATGAGGATGCTACAAGTGAGTGGACATGGGAAGAGCTCCTCAGAGATTGGGAAGGATCTGTGTGAGCCTTGAGCATCACCATCTGCCCAATACTTATGCCAGTCCTTTTCCAGAGCTTGCTATCCATGTTGCACACAAGAAAGCCCTGTCCCCTGCAATGAACAGTCCCAAGGAGGGTCTTCGGCCCAGGGATGCTCAGGGTTTCTCTTTCTCCTGGGTTTGTCTCCTGTGGTATTTCAGGAGGGTGGAGGGGAAGGGTGGAGCGGTGCTTTGGTCAGGAATTTCTTCCAGCTCCTTTCTTCTCCTATAATAGAAGAATTTTAACTTAGTGAAGCCACTGAGGTCTTGCCCAGCCCATTGCACTCCCCATGAGTCATAGGCCAGCACCAGCTGACACATCTCCTTCGGCTTTCAGGAAACGGCCTGTAGTCACAGAGCAGAAATAGGAGAATACAAGGAGTATTCAGCAATGACAATCCTCTCTTTTTACTTGGTTTATTCTTGAATTAACCTGTTTAAAAAGTCATTTATATCCTGACAGCATAAATGGGGAGAAGCTTGTTTCATTTAGATGATATTAGGAATTAATTTTCTACTTCGAAGTAATTTTTCCTGCTCTCTGCTTTGCTCTTCAAAGACATCCTAGAAAAACCAAACCTCTTCACTCCGTTGCATGGTGCCCATGCTGTCCTGCTTCATCTTTTGTCCTAAGCTATATCCCAAGGGAGCAGCAAGGCTATAGAAATGCTACCTAGCCCAGAGACAAGCCAGAAAAGAGGTGCCCTTCTCAGCCCAGTGCCATTCTCCATTCATCCAGGGGGCACTCAGTAATTTTATTGTTGGAACCAAGTGTTTTGCTGGCAATATCAATGCTGAGAGGTGGGAAACTAATGGCTCCTTTGCTGAAGATAAAAATAATTACTGATAAGTGTAATGTGCTAATTACTAAGAAATGGACAATCACAGCCTTTGTATTGCGTACATAAGCAGCACAGCAGGCCTTGACTATGCATTGGGGTCCCCTGAGAACTACCAATACTGGTTTGGCAACCCCAAATTCTGTATCTGGATGCTACTTAAATCTTTCCCTCCTTCATTTCCTTCTAGTATTTAGGGGCTATATCAGCAGGAAGGAACTGTTTTCAGAAGAAAATACCTCTCATTTTTGTGACTCAACCCCCCTTCTCCACAAGGAAGCTGAGGCCAGGGGGCTACTGTACAGGTGTCTTCTGGATGCTGCCTTAGGTGAAGGGGGCCTCCCAGTCCTGTGCAGTCATGGGGCATTTCCTGATATTGTTCATTGGAACAGCTATTTGTATCATCATCTTTTCACCAAACCCACTGTTTCCCTCTGCCACTCCAAACAATATTATTCTTGCAGAGGCTGCATTTCGCTGGTTCAGTGACCACTGTATAAATTACCCTTTGTACCAAAATGTTTAAATTAATGCTTTTAGTTTGAAATGAGTAGTGCCACAAAAACTCCAAACATTATCAGTTGCTGTTTTTATTTCCTTCCTTTGGATTAGGAATGAATGGAACAGTTGGGATAAATAAGACTGTATTACTCATGCCGCATGTTCTTAACTAATCTGAATCTCAGATGAATGTATTTCCCCTGTGGGACAGATACTGCTCCCTCTCTGGCCAATCTGCAGCTTGAGTATCGCATTTTGTTTGTTGCTTCTCCCCATGGATTCAAATTGATATGCTGTTGTCCTTTGCCTGCCTCTCCACCCCCAGCACAATGCCTTGTCTTACACGCTGCACCCAGGCAGTGCTTTAAGTCATTACTTTTTGGGTTTGCCTGTCTCAGAATGCTTAGCAAAGCTGCCTCAGCTAGGACTGTATCCATGCTACTGAAGACAACAAAAGCTTTTCCATTAACATTAATAGAAGGTCAGTCTTCTTTTGATATGCTGCTGCATATCTTGAAGTCCTAGAAGCTAGTCCATCTTCCAGCCACCTGGGTTGTAGTGGCTAGTAACAGCTCCCTAGTGCAATGAAGCTTACAGATGTACATATTTTTTTATATTCTCACATCACTTTTGAGAACTAACAATTCTGGTGCTAGTTGTTCTTGTTTGTTGTGTCAGTGACCAATTCTTTTGCCTTGGCAATGTTTGTGGTGCTATTAAGTTGTGCCACTCAAAATGTGTCCCAGTAAAAAAAAACAGCACTCACTGCTGGCATAAAGCACAAATGTCCTTCTCTGATGTCACTGTGATCCCCACTGTCACAGCCCAACACACAAAGTCAGGGTTGTTAATGGTGAGCCGAGAGGTTTTCAGGGAACTATGTTTCAATTTCAATCTTCCATGAAGTGACTTGTAAAAAACAGTAAAGAGAGATGGTTATTCTAAGAATTTTGAGAAACCTCTTGTCTACATCCTTTTAGACAAATACTGTTTGTTTCCTGCTCTCATGTAGTAATCGTGGGCAACTTCTGCTGTGCTTGCTAAGCCTGTTCCCTCTTCACCAGATGATGTTTACCAATTAGTGCAGCTTGCACTATAGTGTGGAGGTGCCTCTCCCCTGAAGTCCCGGGGGGAAGGACCCTGGAGTGTATGGGTCTGTCCCTGTCCCCATGTCACGTGTGCCCCATACCTGAGATCTGCCTGGGAACTCCAGTCATGCGGCTGGAGGAATAAATCATCTCTGAACATCTACAAAATATCGCTTCATCTTTCCTTCCAAGTTCATCACTGTCTTATACTTGTAAGGATTCCCCATTACAACAAATGGTGGAGATATGTGGACATTCGATCCCTGAAAACGATTTCTAAAGGTCCAAAGTACACCGATGTGAATTGTGAGTAATTGAACTTCCTTATTTGTCTTGTTTTGGCTGTGCTTTCTGACCGATGGAGAAATCAGAGGAGCGGTGGCTATCTGAGCCACAGAAAAAAATGTACTTGGAAGTGAAAGAAATTCTAGCGAAACAAAATGCAGAACTGGACCCAGGACATTTAGAACACTTTTTAAACTGGATTTTCAAGAATTTCTTTTATGTCACTCGAGACTTAATTTTTGATGTTGGTTTTCCTGTGACTAGAGGGGACAATTTTTGGAAAGAAATCGATGAGTTGATAATGATTCAGTCAAGAAGTGGAATGGTAGTAGAATTGATCCTAGCACCTTTTGTGATTGAAGATGCTCTCATAAAGCACATACTCGGTCCCAGTAACACAGAGGTGCCTGTGGCTGAGGTGCCTGCCGTGGAGGCGCCCAGCCCCCCTAAAAGCACAAACCATAGAGCAGACCCCATCCCTGTATCGGAGTGCACTCCCGAGCGACAGTGGGTGAGAGAGCAACGATGAAAACACTGGATGCAAGAGTGCATTCGTAGGGGTCTCTGAGGTATTCTTACAGTGAATAAAGAAGGACAGCTAGTAGAAATAGCTGCTGAGAAATGCAAAAAGTGAGCCGCGAGAGCAGAGGCACGAGTGGCAAGGGCAGCGGTGAGGGCGGCAGCAAGACCGGCAGCGACAGAGGCGTGTCCCAGCAATGGCCACCCCGTGCCACGTGACGAGCGACGGTCTAAGCCTGAGCCTCGTACCAAGAAAGGCAGCAGTGATTGTGGCAGTCGCTATGGCGACCATGGTGAGCCACGCTGAGCAGAGCATGAGTGGCATGGTGGCGTCGAGAAGGGAACCACGCCCAGCAGCGACACAGCTGACAGCAGCAGCAGCAGCGGCAGCGCCGGTGGCACAAATCTGTGTACACACGAACGCCTCACAGGGAGCGGCTGTGCAGCTGCATGAACCCCCGGAAGGCAGGGAGCAGCTGCGGGGAGCTTCTGAGGAGAAGCGAGCATGGCGCCAAACGGCGGTGCAGAGGTGGCCGAAGGCGGAGCAGCCGGCAGGGTCAGCGTGCAGCAGCACGGCCAGACCGGACCCGTGCGGCCCCACACGCAATCCCGAGGAGTCCAGACCCAGCGACAGGAATGCACTGGCAGCCCCAGCCCCGGTGGTCTCGGCTGCTGCAGCTCCAACGCGAGAGCGAGAAAAGATGAAAGTGAAAGCAAGAACCAAGGAACTCAGAAAAGTTAAAAGGTTATTGCAGCTAGGGGTTTTGGAACTGTAAAATGGTATAGTGTAAAGAAAAATTACGGTTTCTTATTGAAAAGTGATACTGGAGAAAGTATTTTTGTCAATAAATCTGCTATTGTGAAAAATAACCCCAAAAGTGATGTTCCAAGCTTAGAAGAAGGGGAAGGAGTAGAATTAAAAATTGTGCAAGGAAGGAAGGGCCCACAGGCTGCATATGTTACAGGCCCTGGGGGTGCCCCTTTGCAAGGTAGCAGATATGCTGGACAATATCCCCATAATCCCTATCCTTTCCCCTATCCCACTTTACCCTTTTAATCACATGCCCCTTTATCTCCCATTTATGCCCAGTCCAAAATTCTTTCTGGTTCCCCTCACAAAACCATGTTTTTCCATTTGCCATGAATACCTTTGCAATGTCAATGGGGGGATGAAAAGGAGGGGGGGAAGAAATTAACTGTCATTTTCTAAGATTCCAACAGGTATAGAACGGAAAAAACCCTCTCCTGACTCCATTTCCATCTGAAGCATGCTCAAGTCCTGTCTCTCTTCTGATGCTCCAAAGAAAATCTGTTTGGACACTTGGGGACTCAAGATAGTGGCTTTTTTTCTTTTGAAATTGTTTTGTTGTTTATCCAACTGTTTCCAATGCTCTTTATTTAATAAGAAAGGGTGAATTGTGGAGGTACCTCTCCCCTGAAGTCCTGGGGGGAGGGACCCTGGAGTGTATGGGTCTGTCCCTGTCCCCATGTCACGTGTGCCCCATACCTGTTCCTGATTGGGTGGTTTTGGGTACCCGGGGCCCAGGGAAGAGAGCAGGGTCCCATGTCTGACGTCTGCCTGGAAACTCCAGCCATGCAGGCTGGAGGAATAAATCATCTCTGAACATCTACAAAATATGGCTTCATCTTTCCTTCCAAGTTCATCACTGTCTTATTCATGTTGTAAGGATTCCCCATTACAACACTAGAGGTTATTCAGTGCAGCTGAATCTCAGGTTTTGCTCATTTTGTAGCACAAAGCTCATCAGTCAAGGTGAATGATGATGTCTTTATGTAGAAGAACAGGACAGTGCTCTCTCATTTTCAGATGCCCAGTTTCTGTGGTCACTGAGTTCCCCCTGGTTTGTTACCTTTCCTCTTAGTGTTACCTCATCTTCTGTAAAGGGTGTGATAGTGATCCCTGCAGGGCAAAGGATCTCAGTAGGTAGATTGTTTTGCTGAGGGAAAAGCACAGGCACAATGTAGCATATAGTGAACCTCTGAAGAGGTGCTTTTACATTAGTACTTAGTGTTGAAGGTATATGGAGAAAGAAAGAAAGAATATTATCACTGGGGACAAAAGAAGTTATATGAAACATGGACAAAAGGATACACTTGGAATCACAGAGCTAAAATGCTTAGGTTTTTGTAGGTCAGATTTATGAAATATGAGATGAGCTTTTGTAGCCGTAATGTCAGATGCAGGTGTGGTAGAGAGCTGTGACAGGGTATGACTGCTCCCTCCTTATGTAATGGACATGTAAGGCTGAGTTGGGTGGGGAAATATTTTCCAGAGGATAATGGGATGAGAAAAGCACTGCAGCTACCACCTGGTTATAGTCACGCACAGAACAGGTGATGACTAGGATTTGATGTTGCTCCTTCTCACTGTAGTATCTTAGTCTCTTTGCCAATGGCCATTTCCCTTCTAATAAATGTCCATGGTCCCCTCCTGTGCCATATCATACCTGCAACCTGCTCTTTAAGCCCTTGAAAATCCCATTTATAGAAGCTGCACTGCCTATCCTGAAGTTACATGTTCTTTCAGGCATGAGGAGCCTCTTTCCTATATGAAAAATTTCCCATTTTCCTTTTGAATTGAGGAATTCATAGCCAACTCTACCTCAAGGAGGCAGTTGAGGCAGTAGTGATGCAATTTACCTTTGTTTATGTGAGAAGGTCAAAACCACTAATGATGTCGCTTGCCTTTCTAAAGCACCCCTGATCATCAGGAGCTGAGAGCTCATGTATTTCTGGAAAGCAGGTTCCACTAAGATACAGTAGGTCATCCTCAAAGTGTTGTACTCCAAATTGTCAGGCACATGCTTTGCCCCTCCACTGCTTCCCATCACTCTTTATTTGCCCCTCACCTTCTTTTGCAGAGCCTTTTTCTCCTTCCATATGTCTGTCCTTGTTCATGCAGACTAGATGTCTGCATATCCTCCTTCTTCCCCTGAGCATTATTTTCTCATAACAGCTTGTATATATTTTGACTCTCTTGGCCTGGGTGACTTAGTTCTTGTCTCACCACTTTGCCAAAATATATTTCTCCTTTTCCTCTAAATGTTCCCCTCTTGGTCATGACTGAAAATATATCAGCTCTGGTTTCTGCAGGAGGCTTTATTTCCTCTCCTCCTCCCACAGAAGTGACAGTTTTTGCAATTCCTCAGAATTAAAGATTTAAATACCTGTAGATGATCCAGGGATCAGACTGTTACCATCAGGTCTTATTCATAGTATTCCCCTGTAGGAGGAATCACTACTGAACATAAAAAGTTTAATTTAAACACAGGCCCAAATCAACTGTCATACTGGCCCATCTATAGAAGTCAAGTGACAGTCGATTTCTGAGCTCATCAGGATATTGTGCATAGTTCCATCCCTGTCTTGAGCTGGCCCAGATCTGCTGGTTTTAAAACCTACAACTGAGATACATCAAAATCAGGATCCTATCCAGAATTTTAGAGGCAAGGTGTGTTCCTTTCCAGGCTGATGGAAGCAAGAAAAAATTCAGATGATCCCACTTTGCAATGTACTTTCATTCTTCTCCACTCTTTCTGCAGCATAGAGAAACCAGTTTCCCTTCTCTATTCAGGAATAAGGATTAAGTTGAGTAGTAACCTAACAGGCAGGAAGAGAGAGTTGACTGTTTATTCTCCACCTGTCATCTTTCAGATGGCTCTTTATAACCCTCTCTAACTCAGACAGGCTAAACTGTCCTTGAATTGGCACATGGCTGTTCCTGCAGGGACAACACAAATGTGAAAGCAGAATTCTTTTACAGAACAGGACCTCCAGGAATGGATGGACAAGTATTTTCACTAATGTTCAGTGTTGCAACTTAGGTATCAGTGAACACTTTGAAGAGCATCTTTGTCATGGCTCTGCACACTCATGCTGTGTTGCTTAGTGAAGAGGAGGTAAGTTGTATTGCCAACAGTATTGCTACATTCATGGTGGAAAATAAATGCAGTTGAGATAGGTGAGGATATCTGTCCAAAATTCCTTTTCTATTGTGTGAGAAGAAAGGGAAGAGGCAAGAGAGGAACCCCTGCACAATGAAAATACATCTTTTACCAGGCTGACTAGAGATAGAAAGAAGACAGACATTTAAAAGCCCACAGTAATGTGCATTTGATATAAGTTGAAGAACGGTTCAAATTCATTTTTCAAGGTTAATTGAACATAGTGTTTTTTCTCTTTTTAATTTTTTTTTTTTTACAAAAGCTGTTCAATCTCTTTTATTTGAATCTTCTCAAAATGTGCTATACAAAGCCAGTGCATTTCCTGCCTTTAAGCAGAAGAGATATTGGACTCAACACTTGGGGTGGGTTTTCCTTAACTTCATGTGTATTCCATTCTTTTCTCTGGACTTTTATCTGTGTATCTGGGTGTGCTGAAGCACATGTGCTGTGAATAGGGAACATGCTCCCATTTCTTTGATTCCTCCTGATCACAGTGGAGTTGAAAGCTGTATAAAGTGGCAGCAGATTTTTATTTCCCACTGCCCTTGTCAGTCTGGATGTACAGTAAAATAACAGCCAAGCTGTGTATCTCTGGTCTCCCACTGTAACTCCCACTGAGATAAAGAAAAGGGGCTACTTCAGCAATTACACTGCAAGTCATCTCAAAAATGAGTAACATCTCCATGGCTTCCAGCCCCAGAGGCTCCATATGGACTCATCCAGCTGAGCATCTGTGGTGTTTTGGCTCTAGTTCAAGAGGCAAAACTGCTATTCACATGTATGTTTCTGGATCTCCATTTCTGCCCCCTCCCCCCATGCCCACGAGCTATCCTAGCATCCATGTCCACGAAGTTTTAGCATGGGCTTGCTGCAGATGAAAGATGGATGTCAGCCCCAGCAGGTCAATGTAATCCCCCCCAAAAACATCCAGTGGTATTGGCAAGAAAGGCCCTAGGGAATACATCTTCTGGAAAGACAACAATTAAAAGAGATGGTTGGGGTAATTGCACGTGATTGAAGGGAGAAATACTTTTTCTAGCAGAGTACTTAAAAATGTTCGACCTGCCAAGAACAATTTATCCAGTTGGTGATGTGCAAGTATAGAAGGCAGTTAATTCATTTTAAATCACTCTTGCAGTAAGGAGAGTTATGGGAAAATGCCACCAGGATGGCTCTTGCTCTGAGTAAGTTCAGAGCAAGACCTCCTTTCCTTGTCCTGACTTCTCACCAAATATATTCTGTTGGTAACAAGGTGTTTTCTTCCACTCTTACCCACCTGCAGAGGTAGCCTGGGGCCTGAGTGTGAAGAGAGGAATTACTGCCTTCCTCCCAAAATGTTGTCTGTAATTTGCAATCTGCTTCCAAGGTTTAGCTGGCAGCGTGCTGCTGTTTCGGGAGTGGAGCTGGCCCCATACACCAACTGCGTATGGTGGCAGCGCTGGCCTCAAGAGGAGCTGCTCTTCCTGTCAAAGGCAGTACGCAGGCATGACTGAAATGAGTGCAGAATACACTGGCTAAGGAAAACAAAGCTGTTTCTGTGGTTTTTCCCCCACTGATATGTTTTAAGTATTGAGTCACTAATTTTATTTTTTCTTTTTTTCCCTCTTGGTTCCACTAGGATGATGAAAGGAGAGTGAACTGATTTGTGAGTGATATAAAAATTGCAGTTTCCTAAATTTACTCAGAAGCCTTTGTAACCAGTCCATCCTGGGATTTGTGTATAGCAGGAACCAAACCACTTGCTTAGATTTTGTTTAACTTGCATGAGTAACACTTCAAACTCGCTTATGTGTTGCAAAAGATGGGAGGGAAGCAAAGCTTGAGCACTGGCACACTTCTCCACTGCCCCCCTTTCCCTGTAACTGTAAAGATCTGAATCAAATGCTCGTTTGCACGAGCAGAACAGAGAGGGAAGCCTCCCAGTTTTGTCTTCTTTAAGAATTACAAACCAGCAAAGCGCTGCCTAGAGCACAGAATGCAAGCATTACCTCATCACCACACAGCCTTATTGGCTGGAGATAACGGGAGGTGGGGTGTTGGCGCCTATCGGCTCAGTGAGAGCTGGGCTTTCTCATTATCTTTTTCTCTTTATTTCAAAACAACTGACCCTTTTAATGGGTGTCACCCACAGGGACATCCTGATCTTTATGGATGCATCCTATAAAACCAGGAAGGACCAGCCCAAGTGTGATCATAAAGAGATTGAATGAGATCAATAGAAACAATTTTAAAATAAATACTCCTTAAATGTAATGAGCAATTGTGCATTCAGTACAGCAGTTTTAACCATCCTTTTAAAATTACTATTAAATCCCACAAAGCAACTCTAAAAATTATGCAGTCATTAGAATCCATAGGGTTTCTTGATTTTTATATTTTTATCAAGTCTCTGTATTTTTCCCAAGGCTAAATTATGTCATTTTTATTCAGGACCACCTCTGTCATTGGTTTTCAGAAAAGTCATCACTGATTGCAGAGAGCATGAAAAGTCTGGTGATGATATTAGTTACCTCTTGTGAGGACCTGGCCTTTCAGTCATTGAGAACATATTGCCCTGTTGGGACACACCAGGAAATTAGAATTTCAGTGCTAAGGTAAATCCCTAAATACTTTTTGAGGGACAAAGTTACCACTCCTTTTACAAACAAGGAGAGCAAGAGCAGTTAAAGCCCCCTGCAGATATGATAGCTGCATGAAAGCGGCAGAATCAGGACTAAAAGCATTGTCTGAGTCCAAACAATGCTCTTGCCCCTGGCCTTGGTTTTCACTTAGATCTCACTGCTGTGAAATTCCTTTTGGCATTACAGCAATCTAGTGTAAATTAAGCAAGGATCTCAAGGTTTATGTCTTGATGAATAACACGGCCAGGTGCAGACAGAGTTCCAAGAACCTCTTCAACATCTGTGCCATACAAAGCTGTATGCCATGTGTGCTGCAAAAGGCCTTTAATCCTTTATTTCCTTTATGGTGGTTATTGATAGCGGACTGAGTTCTGTCTTTGTCTCTCTGATGTTGTTTCCTTTGTTTCCTTTTAAGAGCAGCACAAGAGGATAAGAGAGCAGAAGAACTGCAATATCCTGGTAATTAACTACCTCAGCAATATAGTGGCACCACGGCAATGGTAACAATTTGCATACATTAGCTTTCATGTTCCGGGGAAGCAATTTCTGTAGCATTTGAGAGAAAAATAAGGAGGAAAAAAAGGGATAGAGGAAAGGTTGAGCTGGGGTCAATATAGGACTGTAATTGAGATTGTATTCTGAGAGAGAAGGAGTGAAGCTCTGAAAGTTCTTGGAGCCTTGTTAATTGGGGTGTAATTCTACCTGTAACTGGGTATAATTCTACCTGAAGCAGTTAGCTGACAGTGCTGATCCAGTTTGGAGAGAGATTTCAGCACCTTTAGGACCCACAGATTTCAACCAGTGCTGTAGGTGCAGACTGTCTCAGCCATACCAAACATCGTGGGCCTGCATTTGCAGGACTTGTGACGCTGCACAGGCACTACAACCTTCATGCACTGATGCCTGGCTTGTGAGTTCAATTCCTGAGCAGAAGAGGAGACCCCAAAACCTGTCATCATATCAGATGATCATGTACTAGCAGTGTTTTCAATGGAGAAACACACCTTCTGGCAGTCAAAATGTATCTGTCTCTGCCAAGCTCCTTTGTATCCCGGTGTCCTTTACACCTCAGGGCTGTTAGAAGAGGCAGCAATAGACTCCTGGACATTAAGAGGAGATAGAATCATAGAATAATAGACTGGTTTGGAGTGGAAGGGGCAATAAAGACCATCTAGTTTCAAGCCCTCCATGGGCAGGGATGCCACCCACTATACCAGGTTTCTCAAAGCCCCATCCAGCCTATTCTTGAACACTTCCAGGAATGGGGCATCCACAAATTTTCTAAGTGCTCTTGGATCTGGGGTACAATGAAATAATCCATTGCCAGGGCTAGTTGTAGGTAGGGAGAGAGGCTCTATCACTGCAGCTGCTGCAGCCACTGAGTCTCTCCTGCTCCTGTGCTCCAGCTCATCATGGGGATGAACTTCATCAGAGAAAAAAAAGTAAAGCTTCTGCACAGGCAAACCTAAAAGCTCTGGTTTTTTTAATCTGAAGTGCTATGGGGTGACAGTGATGCTATCCTATGTTTAGCATGGCAGTTTGGTTGAAACGTGGATCAAGGAGGCTGTGGTCTGGCAGGCAGTTATGGGAAGGGGTACCTCAAGCTGGTTTCAGACCAGGGGGAACCTGCAAGCTCTGTATTTTCTGTGAAGGTATTTCTCAACATTCATATTTGTGTGACCTAGAAGCATGCATCACTTAAATTGTCCTTTTTTGCTGATTTATTCTGTGACTTTGGGAAAATTACTTAATATCTGTGTGCCTGAATTTGTGTATCCATAACATGGATGTATTATTAAACAGCTTTCTCAGAGGGACATTGTGAGGTTTAATGAATTCATGCTTGCAAAGTAATTTAAGATTTCAGATTAAAATCGTTAGAGAAGTGCAAAGTGCATTATAATTAAAACAGAGAGGATACAAAATAATAATAATAATAATCAAAAGGCCCTGAAGCTGCTGATAACTCTAAAGGGGAAATAGGTATACTTGAAATTACTAATAAAAACATCAACCACTGTGTTACAAAGTAAGATTTTTCCGCTGTATAACATTAGTTAATATTATGCTATTTATTATTCTGCTTAGTGTTTCCATTCTCATTGCATAGAAAAGAAATCTATTAAACTGATCTCTCCTGGATTTATATAAGAAGGAGATCAGTGTTTGCCCAAAATATGTCAGAAGACTGCAAAGCCATGGAATGTTTGTTTGTCTGGCTACCTTTACTCACAGCAGAAATCTGTGAGATGACGTACCTGAGGGACTCCAGAAGTTTTTGTTGAATCAGGGCCTTGGTGTGGAGGAACAAGGGGTTGAAAAGTCATCTTCTTACCACAAACAATAAATTCCACAAAGAATCAAGTCCCCACAGAATACCAAATCCTTGGAAAGAAGTTTTGTGGCACGAGCCAAAGCCTTTTCAGCAACAAAGATTTCATTCTCTAACACAAAAAACAGGGATTAGTGTGACCTTCCATACCTCCACAAAACAAAGGTTGCCTCTGCACATGCCCAGGCAAAAGCTGAGGAGAGGAAGGCAATGGCTTTTGTGAGGTGTTTCAGAGAAATCTGCTGGAGAAGAGGCAGAGCAAAACCACAGAAGACCAGGAAAGAAGAGATTTTGCATTCTGTCCATCAAGATTATCCCTTTCACAAAAATTATCCTTTTGTGTTTGTAAACATTTAGGGTTTGGTCAAGATACAAACCCTTTTTGTCTTGAGCCAAAATCCCAAAGCTTTTGGATCCCAAAAGCAAGACTAAGGCTATTTAAGGACTGCACCAACTTGTTCAATTGTAAGCCCTATAAAACATAACCTTTGTTGTGCAGCCTGCAAGACCTGTGTCCCCCTTCAGGCAGCTTGTCCCTTGGCAGGGAGGGTGCCTGACAGTAGGTCAGTGCAAGCTTGCTAGGAGGTGTAAGCTCACCTACCTTACAGATGGGGGCAAATCCTCAGACAATTAAAGTGGTCATTGGTTTCTGTGCTTCATGTACAGCTAATATCAAATGAAAGGCTGTGCAATCTTTTAAATAAAGTTGGCTTTCCTTTATGAATGATTTGCCTTCAGAGGTCAGTGCTGAACTGGGAGAGAAGAGACAAGAGTGTGTTTTGACTATTTGGAAATGTAAGGCCTTAGGTTGGACTTTGAATTTCAGTTTTCTAGATGTATCTATGATGGCTCTCATGTAGGAAGAAAAAAAAAAACGCAACAAGAACTATTTTTACTGTATTTTAGAAACAGAGTTTGTTTTCATGGAGCTGTACATGATCCCTGCTGAGATTAATCTCAGAAGCTGCCTGATCTGAGCATGGTAAGCCTGAAAGGACTCTGGGTGACCATTAGGATTCTGGTTGACACCAGCCTCTGAGTTTTGGGAGTACTCTGACCTCAGCTTCCCATTTTGCAGCAGGGGAACTCAACCAGTGTTGGTCTTGGGACAACAAACATCCAAAGCCTTGTTCCTGTAAGCCGATTCCTGGTTCATCCTCACATGATGATGAGCTCCCAGAAAAGCAGATTACACAAAGTGTCCAATTTAGGGAGGACTGTAGATGCTGTATAGTTCTTAACATCCTTGGACATTGTGTTTTGATGAAGTGTATATTTTAGGGACTTAACAGGGAATGAGAAAGAAAGGGATAATCTGTCTTTATTGAAAAGACAAAAGGGGAAATGTGGGAAGTATTCCAGCCCTCTGCCACAAAAATACCTTAATGTATTAGTCATCTGAGTGATTGCAACATGTTCTGACAGTTCTAATGCCAAATATGTGACTGAAATACCAAGGAAAACCAGGTGTCCATAGTCTTTTTAGCAATAAGTAACACCTCAGATAAATTCTTTGAAAAAGCTTATTTTGTGTTAGGTATTTGGGGTTCAAATGTTTACAAACCCAAACTCTGACTTTATCTGCACTCTGGGCAGCATTTGTGGGTCTTAACAGTGGCTGCCTTTCTGGAGTGGTACAGAAAGCCTCAGCTTTAGTGCTGTGAAAGTAAATGTGTGGGTGCCTTCACTCAGAGCAACTTCACAAAATAAGATGCTTTCTTAGTGCTGTGGGCAGGTCTGATCCAGCTGTGAAGCTGGGACTGTGTTACGTGAAGTAGTTCATGCTTTCAAACAAATAGTCTGATCTGAGGAAAAGAAGGAATAATCATCCCATTAAATCTGTTCCTGTCCAGTATGTTTCAGATATTTAGCACTCAGATTTCATTTTTTTCCTGTGGTATAGACAGATACAAAAAAAAAAAAAAAAAAAGTGTATGGCAATTGGAAATCATTCTTCACTTAAATTATGCAAAGTATATTGCAAAGGTGAGAAAATGCTCCTTTCCCCCATTCTCAAAAATGTAGAGGGTATAAAGAAGAAAGCCCTGCAGGTGGCTGAAGAGAGTGGTGGAAGAGATGGGAATGTAGTTCCTACATTCTGTGTCTCAGCTTGCTCCACTGCTAAGTGTTGGAGTCTAGTTCAGTGCCAAACAAGGGAAATTTGGAAAAGACACTG
This sequence comes from Lanius collurio, assembly GCA_020086605.1. Classification (NCBI taxonomy): domain Eukaryota; kingdom Metazoa; phylum Chordata; class Aves; order Passeriformes; family Laniidae; genus Lanius; species Lanius collurio. Next base: position 20,879,136 of record JACBWW010000002.1, on the reverse strand, counting down.
AAGTATACAGCATTATGAGAAGTGATCATAATATCTTTTTAGTGTTAGATGTGGTACTTGCTTGGAGGCATCTGATTTATCAGAGGAGTCAGTGCTCACTACATTGAATATTTACTTCCTTTTGGCATTTCAAGTTGTCAATAAAACACTTAAATATATATACATACACTGGCTGTGGGGAACTACAGATGTTAAACCAAAAAGTACTGTGAAATATTCTGGGTTTGACTTCTTTCCTACAAAAGACCCCTAGACTTCATCCAGTTACTTGCATACTGATTTCAGTAACTTCTGTTTGGTTAATGCAAATTTGATCCCATCTGAGTATGTCAAATGTACAGGAGTTGCTATTTCCCTTGGTAGTTTATTCCATGCTTTTGTGTCCCTTACTGGAGAGACTAGGGATGATCCTGGTAAGAGGAAAGACTGAAAAAGAAGGTTTATTTATACCTAACTGCATAAAATTTTTGTCCATTTGCTCTTTTTCCAGCTTCTCATTTATCCCAGGAAAATAATTTCTGTATACTTTTTCAAAGAAGTTCTTGATGTTTGTCACTTTATCTGGACTTCCTTGTTCTAAGCAAGCTGATCTTTTTCCCAGCATAACACATTTTCCCTGGCCAAAACTTTTCTGTCTCCTTTCTGCCTCTTTTTCAACTTTCAAGTATCTTTTTTTAAAACTTAAATAACAGATTGGACTATGCTGTTCTAGTATTGGTCTTGCCAGTCTCATATGCTCAAAAAAATTGTTTGTCTGCTCACTCCAGTCTTCTTGTACAGGGTGAAGAACAATGGAAATGAAAGTGAAAATTTCTGATTCTAAGTATAGCTGACTGTTTGGAATTATGTAGTGTGGATTTTTTAAAGTAGAAAATGAAAATATAGTAGATAAGTAAAGGAAACAAGACAAGAGCCGAAATAGCCAACTGTTCTAGAATAGCTACAAGAATAACATTTCTTCCCGTATCTCTAAAGCTATTCTTAGGCTAGTCATTTACTGCATGAACTCTTAGTGTACTTCTCTCAACAATATCTCAGTTAAGGAGGTCTAAGTGAAGTTTGGATAAAACAGAGTCTGACCCTGTTGTAGCTCTGGGCTTTCTGTGTCTGCATCCTCATTGGGATTTATACTCATGTGCATGTCACGGCACAGCTGCTGGTTGTTCCAGTTACCCAATCTTTCATCTTCCCACTGATCTGTGAAGTACATGGGTGGAGCTTTCCTTTTCATTTGGAGGAGATGTTGAGCCATGAATGTGTCTTACTAATTTTATGACAGCATCACATAAAACTAAATATTATTATTTCATCAAAATTATAGTGATCCACCTGTATTACTCTTCTAAGTGTGAATAATAAAGAACTCAACTTTAGGATTAGAAACAACAGCTACAAGCAGATGTTTGAAGATATACTTTAAAAAGTTGGATTTCTTCTGTCTGAAAATAAGACTGGTCAAACTGATATTGATCAGCTAAATTTCCAGCAGAAATTTTTGAGAAATCTTGAGACTCTGGTAATTCATTGAGATGCTTAAAGAGAAGCAGAGATCTTCTGAGTCAAAAAACCTCGGAGACAATGAAGAGAATATTCATTACATAATTAAAAGTGGGGTAAACAAAGCTGATTTATGAAAAGACATCAGAAGATGAAAAAATTTCAAAGTCTGAAAGAGACAAAATTCTAGATTCTGAAATTGAGTACATACCCAATTATAAATTCTTAGCTTTATAAATTAGAGTGGATTTTTTTTAGTTGCCTGGTGAACCATCCCTGAGCACTCTGGTCAATGGAAAAGACTTCAGGGAAAATTAAAACTGCAGTCATTTTAATTGCTCCACATTTTACATATATATACACACTCTCTTTTTTTTTTTTTAGATGTTTTTCAAGGCTGGGCAAAACACAGTTCCAATAAGCCAAATCAATCACAAAGTTCTAGCCATTTCTCCTTGTCTCTCAATTTTACTGATTCTTTCAATTCTAATTCTTGATTAGCTTGACTCCCAAGCTAATTTTCCTCTAGAGCAGGAGGATGAGGGTTATTAGCCAAATGGGCTATTGTTTATTACAATCTGTAGTGGGAGTGATGGCAGCTGTTGATGGTAGTTTTTCATTAACAGTTAAGTAAAGCCAATAAGTGTTGTAATACCCCATGCAATGGCAGATGGTGAGCTGCAGAAAGACTTTCTACCTCAGCCAGTGCACATCTTCACTTTGAAATACCATTTAAAAAGAAAGGAGTATTAAAAAGGACCACCTCTTCAGCTGCCTTATACCCACATAACTTTTATGTGTCTGGAAATGCAGTCCAAATACAAACTGCTAAGATAAAACAGGTTGCTTGCAATGAAAAGGAGGAGAACATATCCCTTTCCATTTACAATTTGGCTCCTACCTACAGTACACTTTTCAGCCTATTTTATGCTCTTTTCCTTTGCAGAATTGAGTGGGTGCCTATGCCTGGAATAAAGCATCAGCCCATGCTGAACCTCAAACTTTTACAGCTTTCTATTTCAGAATCAGCAGTGTAGGTTAGGGTAAAAATGCTCTTTCCATAATGTTCTTCATGTCCCTCTTGGCAATTCTCCGGAAAACTTGCTCATGTTCCTAGTGAGTTATCTTTATGCTCTGCTTATACCAGAGCAAAAAGGTGACCTCACACAGAGAAGCTGAGTCCTGACTGTTTGAAGTGAAATGTCTGAAGAAGACAAGCAATATTTTGAATCTAGGAAAATGTCTCTTTTTTATACCAGCGTTGGTTTCTGCCAGGCCGATGATTTCTGGCAGAAAGTTCTTGCTGGTATCAACAACTGCACTGTTTTGGATACCGTCATCATAAATATTGTACGGCATCTAGAGAGGTGTTGTAAATGGTTTCCTAGGCCTTTTGTAGTGTCTTGCATATCTAATGATGCTTATGCTCTTCTAGCATTGTAGTTTTTATATTGAAGAAAAAATAATATAAATAATGGATTGGGCCAGAGTACTAAACCTTTAAACAGTTCCTGACTCTGCTAGAGATCCCCACTGTATTCTGAGTCAGGAGCTAGTGAAAACAGTCGTGCAAGTTTAGTCTCTCCTTGCCAGTAAATAGGTTATCTGATGCCTGAAGCATCAGTTCAGTTTCTGTATGCTATTGCTGCTAGAGAGTGAGAGTGATGCAGCACCATATTTCCAAGTGAATGCATGAACTTCGTGAGTCATAGCTCCACTCTGAGGGGAGGGACAGAAACTTCTTTTTGTTTTTTTTTGGTTTATCTGTTCTGCTGTGACTAGAAAGTTAAAGCAAAACAATAAAAATAAAAAGTTGAGGTCTGGTAAATCAATATATCTGGTAAATAATAAACTCTTCTTATTTATTATTTTCTGTGAGGGAAGTTAATGAGAAATCCAAAGGGAGTTTGTGGGGGATACTGCAATGCATATTTTCCATTCCAAGTGGTTGCAGCAGTGAGAGGAGAACGGTGCTCACCTTTGCATGTAATTGCAAACAAAATATCAGCAATCCCAAATCAAAATGCACCTCACACAGACACTTAAAACACCTTTTTGGGAGCTACCTATGCCGCTTCGGCAAGCGGTTACCAGGATCTGCATTCAATCATCAGGAGATCTGTGACTGCAGCCCTGGGCACTCTAGAGGTGGCTTTGAAATACAACACTTGGACCTAGACTGGAGAACAGCCCAGGCTGTAGGAAGTGCCCGTCTTTGATTCAGGTCCAGACTTCTCACTCTTTTTAAATTGAAGAAACACTGGCAGTTCCATCATTTCCAATAGAGTTACATACGGCCCTCCTAGGTGAAGAACTCCTTACAACTGACATTGGTAGAATGGATCTTAAGGAACGATTACTCTCCTCTGTGGTGGCATTGCTTCCTTCTCCTGTGGAGCTTGTGCTCTCCTCCTCATGGGGAACTTCTCAGTTAAGCCTAGGAAATAGTACCAGACACTCTCAGCAGGTGCAGCAGTTCTCCCAGCCTCCCTGGAGTGTCCAGCCCCGCGCCAGAGGAACAGCTCAGCTCCGACCAGGCCTGTGAAGGCAGAGGATGCTCCAGCCCCTGCCGAGCACAGCCAGCCACTCACAGCTCACCGGTGCATGGAAGGAGGTGTGCTGCTCTGAGCCCATGCAGAGCTCTGGCCTTTATAATGTGCCTCGGCACAATTCCTCTTCCGAGGCTTTTGATTTGGCTGGGAGTGATGGGGGAAAGGGAAAGGGGCTACCCCTTTTTCGTTTCCTCAGCTGGGGACTTCCAGCGTGTCATTTTCATCTCTCCATCTTAAGTCTCCAATCAGGATCAATTATGATAGCACTCTATGTAAATATTAAAGACAATTGCAGAGCTTTAATTAAAGCCACCTCTGTTTCTTTTTCCCCCTCCCTCCCTCACTCCTCTCGACTTAGTCAGGAACACAATAAACTTAATCAGCTGCCCCAAATTATGCATGCATTAGCCCGTGAGATTCAGCAGGGCCAGGCTTCTCAAGGACAAAGAAATATACTGAGCTCCAGCACCTCACTTTGTTTTCTCCAGCCATCTTTTGTGGTGTGTCATGGGAAAAATTCTAATGAGTCTCTCCGTGCTGCTGGAGAAATTCCTGTCAGGCATAAGCCAGTCATTCTCTTTCTACTCTTTATTTTCCAGATATGAATTATCTGTTACCCTGCCCTCTCATGAAGAAAGTTGCATCAGGATAGACTGAACTAGCACTGACTGATGACAGTCTGTAACCGTTTTGTTTTTCTGGAGTTAATTTTCCTCCCTTCTCACACAGCTTGAAGCTTTTTGGCACTGCAGCACAGTGAAAAACACATGTTTGCATCTACAAAACAGTTTCTCTGCATCTACTGTCACTATGCATGGATTTGATTGTGTTTATCACATAATATTTTTTAAAATATGTTATCAAGCTGAGGATGTGGTAGAAAGCCTCCTGCTTCTAGGGAAAATTCTGGCACAGTGGAGATGCAGAATTTGGTAACTCTCCCTCTCTCTAAATCTTCCAGCTAGCAAAACTGCACAAATTAGCAAAGCTTCAGGAAGGAGATGCACACTATCCTTCTGACTTACCTTTAGGAGGGAAGGCTGAACACTGACTCAGGGTTTTTTTCTATTTTTTTTTTTAATCTCGATGCTGTGGATTTGAAGCAAAAATTATTTTCATCCTCTGCTTTGTGCTCCCTGATAGTTTCAAAGGTGAGCATGCTTCAGATTAGCCTGGTTCTGCGGGCGTAAACAAAGGAATTGTTTCCTGATGCTGGGTTCGGAGCTGGCTGTGTGCCTGCTGCTGGCTGTGTGCCTGCTGCGTGTACCTGCAGCGAGAGGAGGGATAAGGAGGGGTCAGCTGGGGGAGTGTGGCCGTGGTGTCCTGCTGGGCTAGGCTGCCAGAGCCCCCTGGAAGCAGGAGCTGGTGCTCTGAGCTCTGTGCATATATCCATCCTCAAGCTCGGCTGTCGTTTTGAGCATGTGCTGCATGCTTGTGGCAGGAAGCTGCTCTGAACAAATGGCTATGGGTGTTCTTGTTTGCTCATTGACAGAGTAGTAACTTGCTGCTCTTTGTATTAGGGGGAGAAAGCCCTGAGAATGCAGCTTTCTGGAAATATTTGTGCTTATTTATGTTAGTGTGTCAGTGTCGATTTAAGAAGGCAAAACAAAAATAGAAATTTTGCCTGATCTCTGGCTGCCTTGCTCAGAGTCACATGGAACTTAACAATAGTCGGAGTCAGTGTGTGCCCGGTCTGGGAAAGTACCAACAGGAAATGAGGACGTAATCTGAAGCATGACATCATCCCATCAAGGGAACCAGCACCCCTGCTTTATTTCTCCAGATCAAAGTCAGATATTTACATATCTAAATTGAAGCTGTTTGCCATGATAAGAATTAAATCCACACCATCTAACACCCTATCTAAGACATTATCCACTGTTTCTATAAAAATAAATACCTTGGCTTTGTTTTAACCTCTGTGTGATTCTATGAGAAAGCTGTTCCTCTAGCACAGCCCCTGCCCATGGAGGATGAAAGTAGGAATGCTCCTCCTCTAAGTGCAGGGAACCATCCAAAAGCTGTACCTTTGCAAGAGATCACATCAGGAAGGCAGTCCAGCACGGGAGTTGCTCAAGAAAGAGGAAAATAAAAATCTTTGCCATCTAGGCAAATCGGCTTGTGTCTACCAAGGTGCATTCAGAGGGGCTCCCCATGCAAGGCTGAGAATTTGATATCCTGTTCCCATTGTGTCCTACTCAGGGTTTTGTTTTCACTGCCAGCACGGTGTTAATTTTAGTGTCAATTAGCTCACTTCAGTTTCCCAAGGTCAGTTAGGTGTCAGGTGTGTCCTGCTAGTTTGGGACACAATATTTACTTTATTTACCTATCGAACAACAAAATCTAAAGGTGCCTAGGCCCTAGGCAGATTTTAAGTAATGTAGATGCAACTTACTAAATATTTCCTGCTAACACTACAGTTTTTTTTCTAGTGAAGGCACAATCCTTGGGTTTTTACTGCCTCAACCACACAACAATATACTGTGAATATACCAATTGCTGACAGCCAATGGATTTATTATTTCAGTTGCATGTTAAGTCCCAGTTTTCAGACCCCAAAAAATCTATGTTCGGATAGGATACACATTGGCCTTCCTTTGCCATTATATATGAAGGTGTATTACATTTCTCAGCAGAAAACACTGGCAAATGAGAACAAGAGAAGAAATAAATTTTCAAACAGGAATGAATTGAATTCTTAAAAGTAGGGAGAGTAAAATTATTTTAAACATAACATGAGTAGAAAATTTTGTATTAATTTACCTGATAAGTGACCTTCTTCCTCTTAAGCCCAGAACAAATAAAAACACAATAGCTATTAAGTCTTCTGACAATCTCATCTCCATGTTTTAAGGATCTGCCATTCAGCATTTACATTTAATCTTCTGTTTCAGAGGAAAGGTACCCTTTGGTCTGGCTGGGTCCCTTTATTTATAGAGAAGTCTTCAGAATTCAGCGATAAACAAGAGAAAGAAAGTCTCTATAATAAAGTTGCAAACATTCTGCATTTTAAACCCTGGCAATGCCTGTTTGCCTGTTGTGTAATGCATTAAACTGTTATTTGTTTGGGGGTTTAATGCTCAGCTTTCCCTGGGAGGACTAATGCAATGAAAACCCAAAGGATTTGACTTTGTTGTGATAAGCCAAAATCTCCACTGAAGGAAATGAAATGAATTTCCTGAATCTCTGGACAAAAGTTACCACAAAAAGCTTTAGTACAGTTTTGTTAAAGAGGCTTATTGAAAAGAGGCAACGGAGAATTGTCCCATGTTCTGCTGCACCACTAGAAGATAACAGTCCTCTGCATGCTACTAAATATCCATTCTTGTGGATCCGGTCTTCGATATCCCAGGTGAAGCTAATGGGAAGCAGCTGCCTCATGGGGAGATTGCAATAGCACTGCAGGTGTGAAGGGAGACCAGGGCCTGAGCACTGGGGCCATAGAGAAGGAAAAAAACTGTTCTATTATGTGCCTATGAAAGGAATAAAGACAACAAGCTGGTATGTGACAGCTGAAATCCTCTAAACTGCTTAGTGGAAGGACAGAGATTGTTTAGAAAAAGGCAAGGTAAATGCCACATCTGCATTTAACAGCCTATGTTATACAGAGAGTCACTGAATAGTAAACAATGATGCACCAGATACAAGTAAAATATTGTTTCTATGCAGTTAATATTAACTCTGATATATGGTTAACTAAATAACTATTGCAAGACATTGTAATTTGCAGAGAAGCCCTCCAGAGTGGAAGAAATAGGGTAACAGGAGTGCAAGAGTAATTTTATTACTGTGATCACAAGGCATAGACTAGCTGCTGAGGGAAGGAAGAGGGAAAGGAAAAGTCTCTGAAGCGTTCAAGTAGCTCTTGTTAGGTCCTAACATCAAATCACTATAAAACTAGGGCCCATTAGTTCATCAAAGCACTTCCCCTTGCTGCTCCACGCTGGTGAGAAAACTATGTAAAGTTAATGGCGCTGTCAGAGAGATAAGGAACTGTCTTGTTTCTGTATTTCCATAAAAAAAAAAGATGGGAGACATATCTTTAACAGCAAATCTGGTATTAATCCTAGTGTATTATTTCTGCTGGGGGAAAAAATTAAGAAAAAAGGGCAAAGGAAGGGAAGGAAAATGATTCTGCTTCAGAAAGCAAAGAGTGCGTTGGAGGTTACACAGGCTGCTGGGCTATCTGACTTCCAGACAATAGAAGAGATGGTCTGGCTATGAGCCAGGTAAGGCACTTCAAACAAAAGGCATGTTTCAATTGAACTTAAAGTTGAATTTTGCCAAAACTTCATGAAAAAGGAAGTTATTTTCTGCAGAATGAAATGGTTTTAGAGAACTGGCAAATTTTAACTGCTCCATTTTTCTCATCTCCACACTCCCATGGCTGTAATTCAGTTTTAAACCAAAATCACTTCCTGAATTATCTGGTACTATATCTCAACTTTTCCTCTGCTCAGCTGGAGCTGGTAATACAATTCCAGCACCTACACTTTTAAGCTGATAGGATTGCAAATAGTATCATGCCACCAGCCATGGTGAAGCACAGTTTGAAGAGTCTTCCTTTTCAGTCACCGCAGACTTGGAGCTCCAGATATGGTCTGCCTTTAAGTTAAGGTTCTCTGGTTCTTTTGGACTGTTCACATACATATGGTCAAAGAAAATTATCAATGACCCGATGCAACGTTTCAGCTTCTTACTGCTTTATGTTCATCTATCACAGTGATGTAAATGCAAATCATAATGGTCTCTCAGACTCATGTGAAGGAGATATAACACTTACAGGTTGTGAACTACTTTTCCTAAGTTTCTGTTGCAGTTTTACATTATGGGAAGAAAATTTTAGCTCTTCCTTAGGACACAAATTACCTTTTTTTTTTTTTTTCTCCGTTCTTTCTATGTTTCGGCTCTGACTTGCTTCTGGATGATTTTTGTGGATGGCATACAAAGGTACAAATCAGTGGACTGTAGTTCACTTGCAGTTGGACCTTGGAGAAGAACATAAGGACTGATGGCTTCCAGATTCAGTAAGTGAAATCACAAGAGGGAGACATCAAGATTTTTAGGAGAAAATAACCAAACTGCTCACTCATAGATGTTTATGCCTTTCAAATGCAAATGATCTTGGTAAAGGTCTGACATCGAGTTGAAGGAAACAAAGAATTGATCATTGAGATCAGTCTTGCCACTGATACTGCTTCTATTGGGGAATTGCAGCTACAGGCCTGCAGGCCACAAAGGGTGTCTTTTCTTATCCAGCTATTTTCATTGTTGGCTTTTTAGGTTTCTGGTTCATGAATACACTACATGTATGCTGAGTAACCTAGCTGAACAGTTGGCTCATCAATATTTATATGGGAGACCTTTATAAATAACACATCAGATTTACACACAGAGTTTTGTTAAAGTTACAATTATGACTTCCACCACCAGCCCCAAGAGCTTGCCTTTGCTTTGGAGATGGCTGCTGGAGGCGAGTTTGTGCACTGGTTGAAAGAAAATAAGAATAAATAAGCTTTATTGGCGTTTACATCTGTAAAATCTGCCTTCAGAATTACTCAGTTGTGTCACTGCTGTGCTGCATGGTTTTCTGTTGCCATTTGGCTGTTTGGAACAAATGAAAATTAGCTAGTCAATGAAAAGGCTCCCTAGGTTTTAATGGTGTTAGTAAAATCAGATAATTATCTTCTGTTACCATAGAATATCCCCAGCCAGAACCCCACTTGCTTATTCATAGAGAATAAATAACATATATTTCATAACATTTATTTCAATTTATTTCAATAACATTTATTTCATTATTTTATTCAAGTTGATAAGAGCTCTTCTTTTTCAAATTATTTGGAGGTAATTGTGATCTGTTAATATGATTTTTCTTTCTTTTAATGGGAATTGTTAATCCCAGGCTGCAATTCTTCCTTTAGAAGAGGGATGAAAAGAGCAGCATGGGTATAAATATGGAGTGATTGATTTGAAGGCAGCACCATTGTGCCACCTGCAATGGAGCCCTTCTTCTTGGAGTCTTTTCAGTGATGATGAATTGCAATTTATCTGTGTGGTATATCATATTTTCTGTCTCTCTGTCCCTGGTTTGAAACTGATGCGTTAATTCTTGATGACTGCACTAGCACCTCCTGCTGTGTGCATCCATCAAATATCGCTTCATATTTCCTTGATCAACCTTGCCTACCCTTCCTGCTGATTTCTATTTAAAAATAAGTTAGTACGTGAGGAACACAGATACTTACTGTGGAAATGGGGTGGAGGGAAGGAAAGGAAGGAAAAATCCCTAAGAGTGACTCTACCCCAGGGAGCCCCGTCTCATTAGGCTCTCTTCACTGATGAAGGGAAGGGGGTCTTTTTTTCTGAAAACTCCTCTGAAAGCTTCAGACACTGGGGAGCATGCACTGAGGGAGGCTGTTGGGAGGACAAGGTGCCTGATGGAGTCAGTGATTAGAAAAGTATTTATCTTGACTTGCTGAAACTTCTCCTTGACTGTGTTGCGAGTTGAGCTTCATAAGCATCACTGCAAGAGGGGATTTTAAAGAGGGATTAAAACTGTAGATGTTCACAGGACACTCCTCACAGGTAGTAATCTGAAGTGGAAAGAGAAATGCTATCTCTGGATACTGCCTTCTTCTCATCGTGTCCCTGTAGCTTTCAGAACAGGGGCACAGCACATGTGTCATTTGAAGCTGAGGCAGACTCATGTCCTGCCATGAAAAAGGGGCCTGTGGTATGGGAGACAGAAGAATTAGACCTCCTGACAAGCAGAATCACCAGGAAGGGGTGAATGTCACCACAGTTTGTCTCAATGAGATCTTTGATGAAGTGACAGTAATGATAACTTTGACATTTTAAGGAAATCTGTCCACCCCTGGCAGCATTTCTGCTGCTGATGGAGCCACTTCTCAGAGCAGATATTGTAAACAACAAGCACAGTTAGCTTGTCCAGTGCCATGTGTCTCACTGAGAACTTATTCCTTTGGAGCAAATGATCCTACACAACTGATGTGCGCTGCAGCAAATATTTGGTATCACAGGCAAAAAATGAACTTTCAGCTGAAGTAGCTTTGATCACTGCTGGTTGCTGTGCTGTTAAATGTGCTTGCTCCAGAACAGAGGCAGCCAACCTTCCAGAGCCTGACAGGCAAGAAAATAAAATGTGTAAAGTCAGAGAATCGTGAGTTTTATAAGTTACTCAATTTAGCATTTGGCAGGTTTTTACATAAGAACTAATACAGACCTACTATTCAGCCCCTAGTATACCTGGCTTGGTCTTTCACAATTTTAATAAGTGTCCAAACATACATTTTATTATATTCTACTTGCTAATCTTAGCAGCATGGCTGTGACTTATTATTGAAATAGTTACAATGATAATTCTAAAATTTTACCCAGAAACAGATTGGCTCTGGCCTCACTGGTTGTATCTCTACCAGCAAATAAACCAGGCCAGGGCTCCTTCTGCAGTCCTGACAGCAAGTTTACAATCATATAGGTAAGCTGTATTCCCCCAAAAAGGAAGAGTCCTCATCAGTATATCTTTTGTGAAAAATCCCACAAAACACACCCTGGCATTGCCTGGAACACATCAGCAGTCAAACAGTGCAGGTGCTCTGGTGCCAGGGATGGGATCCATGCCTTGGACCATTTCAGCTTCCTGCTGCAGTTGTAGCCACTGTGACACAACAGGCTGTTTATGTCCTGTGGTGATTTTCTGAAGAGGTGGCTCCTGTTCTGCTGTGCACACATAAAGATATGCAAATGCAACACCTTTTTGTAGGTGGCCTATGATAAATTAAAGAGTCACAGTAAAGTTTTACTCCCCTGGCTAGCCATGGAAAAACAGAACTGTCTCTTCTATTGCCTTTGCCAACTGGTCCCCAGTTCCTTTGGAGATACAGGCACCATCCATTCCCTGCCCAGTTGGTTGGCAAGTCCCTTCACAGCATGGTACCTGGAAGTCCCTGCCTTCCCTTCTCTGCCTCATGGAGGCCATTTGCATCTTTTGAGAGATACAGCAGCTCCCTGGTGCTTCAGTCTCTCCTTTCCTCTGGCCAGGCTTCCCCACTGCCAGGCAGTGGGTGCTATATTCCAGCAGCACACAGAGGGATGGATGGGGTACTGCTTCCCTGCAAAACCCAGTCACCCCACCAGCTGGTCCAGCATGGACTGGTGGGCTGGACAGGCAGACACAGAAGAGGATGCCTAATATCCCAAAGAACTGCCAGAAACCTGGGAAATATGTTTTAGCAAAGCCCTGGTTTAGCCTGATTCCCATCTACTCCCTACAACATGCCATATCATGTGAAGTGTTACCTAGAAAGCAAAAAAGCAGCAAGATCATGCTGTGCTTATCTAACCTGACCATTGCTTCCATTCAAATGACTTTTTTTCTTGTTTTATAGAAGCTACCTAGTAAGGCCTAAGAAGAAGCTCAGGGATTTTCTGAGGGATTGATTAAGCACAATTCACATCAGGCTTCAGCAGGCTTAGCTGTTCACTCCAGTCATGCCCATTGCAGGGGGCAAGACCCCTTGGCAGGTGCCTCTGGATAGCATTGCAGCACAAGCTGTCTGAGTACTTCATTTTGCAAAAGGACTTTGAGAGGCTGAAGGAGGGGTTTTGCAACCTCTGAAAACCAAACTGTTTTTATAGAAGCTGCAGTCTAACTCCACTGCTCTGAGCCACTGATGAGGATGTGATTTAGAGGGCAGTTTGAGCAGGTACAGAGTAGGTTCTCTGCCAGTTGAAATCTGTATCTCTTTAATGGGTTGGGGAGAGAAGGCACTTCTGCTTTAGATCAAGTTAATGAACTCTCATACTGTGCTGACTGGAGTAGACAAGGGGATACAAATATAGTCCCGTGTCTGTCTTTTCTGAGCACTCTCCAAGTGTTGTGGCACATTGCATGAGAAATCTGCAACTCCAAGACCAGTACATGGGATTCATAATTTAATTTCTTTTCAAAGGACTATTAATAGTAAATCAAGCATCAATTTAACATAACCAGAGCGTGGGTGCCAGCTCTCCCTTTATAGCACAACATATGTATGTCTTCAGTCAGCTTAGTTATTGCAATGGTAGTATTGAAGCTTGAGAGAAAGCTTATACCAGTATTATGAAGGTGGATGATCCTGTAGAAACTTACTTTTTGCTGAGCCATTTGGCATTCACAGAAGACTTAAATTCGGTAGAAAACCAAAAACCTTTCTGCTGTCTGCTGGACTTGATTGATGGCAAAAGAAAATCTGGCAAAGAACCATGGAAGTGGGAAATACCAGTTAAAGACCTTGGGTCTGTTAGTGCCTTTTCCCCCCCTTTTTCAGGAACAAAAGACAATGTTCTTGTCAGACAACATCAATGCATCTTAGGGCTGATTAAAAGTTTTCCATGTGCTCCTGCAAGACCTCCCCCAACTTGCTGTCATGGTTTAGGAATGATGTTCCCCAGTTTAGCATTACCACCTAAACACCCCAAACCATGTGCCACTGGCTCACTCCCTCCTTCCCCTGCAGCAGACTGGAGAGGAGAATTGGAGGCACAAAAGGTAAAGATCACAAGCTGAGATAAGAACAATTTGCTGGCCACATCAATGAAATAAGAAATGAACTGTTGCAGTAACAAATTTAATAAAAGGGTGTACAAGAAAGGCAATTCCCACATGAGTACTGACCACACAGAAGAGCCCCAACAACACCTGACCATGCCATGATGTTCTGAACTGGAACCACCAGTAAAGAGAGCATATTGCTTTTCATTTTCTGGTAGCTGATTACATGGTGGCAGCTCCTCAGCATGTGCCACCTTTCCTCCTCTGATGATGGTTATAGTCCAAAATTTTTGCCTTTATGAAGAATTGCAAGTTCCCTGGGCAATTGTTTTTTCCTATTTGAGCTTGCTGTGTGGTCAGCACAATGCACTTACTCCACGTGGCATCAGCAGCATGATGTGTGGAAGGGACTTCCCCTTTGAACGTAGAGCCCAGCACTGGCAGTCAGGGTGCCAGAAGAAGCTGTGCTTTGGTGTCAAGTACTTCTGAGGCAGCTCAAACCCCTTCATAAACTGTCAGTGTCTCTTTCTCAGTTGGGGTGCAGCTGGCTGCAGATCCTCTGTATCCCCAAAACCAGAATCCCAGAAGTTGTCCTTGAGTGTCTCCAGGTATTTTTTGCCAGAGACTCCAGGAAGGACCATTCTCTCTGGCAGCAGTTTAGAACACATTTTTCACAGATTGTCCTGTCCTTACTGGCCCAAGTGCTACTGCATGAAAAATCTCCTGTTTAATTTGTTCAAAAGATTCTTGTTATTCAGGATCCCACTTAAAACTGTTCTTCTTCTGGGTCACTTGATAGAGAGGATTTGTAATTTGACTGTAATCTGGAATATGTTGCCAAAACCCCATAGCATCTATGAAAATTTGTATTTCCTTTTTACTGGTAGGCAGGGTCATAGCTGCTGTTTTGTTTGACCACATCCATTAGAATCTGATCACATCCATCTTGCCATTTACTTCTAAAAACTGAATTTTCTGGGCAGGTCCCTTGACCTTATTTTGCCTTATGCCAAAATGAGCCTTCAGAAAGATTTGGATTAGTTTCTCCCCTTTCTAAAAAAACTTCCTCAGCTCTGTTGCCCCACACGATGATGTGATCAGTGTAGTGCAAGTGTTCTGGAGCCTCACCCTTTTCCAGTGCAGTCTGGATCAGTCCATGACAGATGGTGGGGCTGTGCTTCCACCCCTGGGGCAGTCAGTGGTGCACACCCCTCCAGGTGAAGGCAAACTGTGGCCTGCTGCCAGAGGAATGTAGAAAAATGCATTAGCCATGTTGATGGTGGCACCACTTGTCTGCCTTGGGCTCCGGTTTGTACTGAAGTTCCAGCATGTCCAGCACGGCAGCGCTCAGTATGGTGTGACTTCATTCTGGCCACAATAGTCCACTGTCAGTCTCCACTCTCCAAAGGACTTATACACAGGCCATATGGGACTGCTGAAGGGTGAGACAGTATTGCTGACCATTATTCCCTGTCTCTCCAGTTCATGGATCAGCTCATGGATGGGGATCACGGAGTCCTGGTTGTTACAGTACTGTCAGTAGTGCACTGTAGTGGTAGCAATTGGTACCTGCTGATCTTCCATCCTCAGCAGTCCCACAGCAGAAGGGTCCTGTAAGAGACCAGGCAAGGTATCCAGCTGTCTCATTTTCTCTGTCTCCACAGCAGCTATCCCAAAAGCCCAACAATGATTTTGGCTCTTGGCTGTCTTTAAAGAGTTTTATTTTAATAAAAAAAATCTTGAAATAAGAGTGGCAGGAAACAAGGAAATGTGGTCTAATGTTAAGACACATAGAGGGTAAGCAGTTGGTGGGAGGGAATGGCCAAAACTGAAGAAGATATTGGTTCAGTGGTCACACAGGAAAATAGAAGGGAAATTAATTTTGACTGGAATAAAGTATTGGTTGCTATTTGGGACATATTTTGGAGTATTTTCACAGTATACTTCACAGTATTTTTATTTCTATTTTCACTTCTGCATCACCAGAGATGCCTGTTGAGCCTTGTGGAGGCATCAAAGGGAGACAATAATAGAAAACACTTCTCTCTGGCCATTTTTGATAGAAAAAAAAAGGAAAAGTACAGATGACTAAGTGTAAATATAGAAGAGGGTAGAAGAATAAAAGAAACCACATGCAGCAGGGAAGAGAACAGAATGGACTTTCAAAAAGATCTGACCTATGCCTAAGCAATAGCTCAGAGCCATGAGGAGCCGAGAGAAGGAGACAGCACGAGGTTGCATTATTGTTCTGGTCTGACAC
This sequence comes from Lanius collurio, assembly GCA_020086605.1. Lineage (NCBI taxonomy): Eukaryota > Metazoa > Chordata > Aves > Passeriformes > Laniidae > Lanius > Lanius collurio. The sequence goes on along the minus strand of JACBWW010000002.1, from coordinate 20,863,271 downwards.
TTCTTTATGACAATATCACCTAAAATTCTGTGAATTTGTGTTAGAGACCTTTGCAAAAACTGTGTGTTATGTGCTTCCACCTAATGTGTGAGCTTTGACAAGATAATTGAAAATGGTTTCCCTGTCTCACAGAGCTCAGCTATACATCCATTCCCTGTGGACATGCAGCACAACTGTTTGTGTGACCACCTGCAGAGCAAATCCAACTAATGACTAACCTCAGCAGAAAATCTTTCAGCCAGATCCATTTCTCCATCTCTCAGTGGCTGAGATAGGTTCAGTGCACTCATCACTGTGCACGTAATATCATGATTATACACCATGATTATACACCCCACACCCAGCAAGGGAGGGAACCCCGGTGGTGAGGAGGCATCTGCTGCTGGGGTGGTACATGCAGCAGAAGTGGTGGGCAGAGAGCTGAAGGTGGCATTGCCTTGAGATTGTCTTTTGTGCCAAGATTTTCCACAGGATGTTTTAAGTCACCCTGATATATAGGGTACAGGGTAAGATGCAAGCAAAGAAACATTAAAAATTGTGAAAAATAGTAGACTGACAAGTGTAGAAATGCTAGCAAGGACTCATATTCACATGTTTTTTTAAGTAACTTCTTTATTCTTTCAGATTTACTCTAAAAGTTGTGGTTTTCCTCTCTGTACTGGGGGATGGTGTTGCTTTGGTTTCATATTAGATATGATATATTTTTAATGTCCAGATCAAGAAGAATACAGTCCTTTTCACTAGATCAAATGTGGTTTTCTCCTTGCTAGATGGATGGTTATTTTTGTTCCATTCAGCTAATGTTATATATGTACTTCACTGGATTCTGCTCTCCTTTAAAATTTGTGGGACTGAGATTTGTTTGTTACTCACATAAAATGTAAACTGACAGGAGCCATAATAGGGGACTATGATTATAGAGAATAATTCATAATTTTTTTCTTCTAGGCAAACAGATGCAGTTGGAAAGGATGTCTGTTTGCAAGTATGGCTGTCTTTGTTCAGTCCACAGCAAGCCTGAACCATTAAAGAGTTTTAGCATGTTAGAGGATTCAGGCAGCTGCTCCGGTCATTTTCAGACTCTCTTTTCTTCCTGCTGAATATATTAACAATAATACCTTGTTAGAGGGGAGAGCTGCATGCTAGAAGTAGGAAAATATTAAAGGAATGAACAAAGGAAGGGGATGTTGTTTTTAAACCCTAGTGGTCTCCTTTCTTTTTCTCTCCAAAATCAAGGATAAAAATATCTGTATTCTCAGAAGGGATTGGAAGCATAGAATATTTTATAAAGCATATTTAAAATCAGTCTAGGCAAAAAACCCCTACAAATGTAATCCAAGAACCAGAAAAAGAATTTTAACTTCTTGGACAGAAAACCAGACAGATTCAGTGTGACTAAAACCAGTTATTAAACATGTTAAATGATGTCGGCCATTTTAGGGTCACTGGGGGAAGAGAGATATTTTTTAAATTAAGTCTAAATACTTTTTTTTTTTTTTTTTTGGTGGTCCTAATCAGGCATCTGAAAAAAATGGTTATATTCACATCTGTGTTGGAAATGATGAGATGTAAATGCTTTCTTCCTTGTAGGGGCTTGTGTGCTCAGGATCCTTACACTCTTCTGCACACCTCTTCCTTCATCAATAAAACATGGCCAGGTTAGGCACAAAGAAAACCCTTCCAGAGCTGAGAATTAACACTGAAGATGTGGACAGGCAAGAAAGGGTCCAGAGAAGGACCACAAAGATGACCAAAGGATTGGGAGCTTGCCATGTGAGGAAAAACTGAGAGAATTGGCTTTGTTCAGTCTGGAGAAAAGAACGCTTAGAGGACACCTAATCACCATTTTCCACTGTTTAAAGGGTGGCTACAAGGAAGATGGAGACTGTTTTTACGAGGAGTCCCGTGAAAAAGACAAAGGGTAATAGGTAAAAGTTCCTCCTGGAAATGTTCTGATTGGACACAAGAGGAAAATTTTTCACAATGACAAAAATCAGCCATTAGAAAAAGCTCCCCAGGGAAGTGGTGGTTTCCCCAGCATTGGAAAACTTTAAGATTCAGCTGGACAAGGTGCTGGGATATCTTGTCTAGACCGTGCTATTGCCTACAAAAGTTGGACCAGAGGACACTTGAGCTCCCTTCCAACCTGGCTTTCTGTGATTCTCTAATTTTGTGATTCTATGACTCTGTGGTCATGAGTGCTGGGGGAGCACTGGAATTTGTTGGTTGCATGTGGTGCAAGGGCACTGTCTACAGAAATTCAGTATGGATTTCCCAGAATTAATGGAAATCACAATCTAACCTGCAGCTTCTTTAGTGGTTTGATAGTTATTTTTGTCTACTTGGGGACCTCAACTCTGCATTGCTGCCAAATATAAACCAAAAAGTATCTGAACTTTTGCTTGTGAAAAACAAGGTTGATGAGTTTTACATCCAGACTCGGTGGATGCTCATTCCCTCAGGAACTGTCACTTCAGAATCTCGTAGTTATTGCTGAAAAGGAAATTTGCAAAGCACTTTAAAAATATTCTTGTCCGTTACACAACACTTTTCTTTGAAATGGTGTCTCCACATATCTCTCTTAGCTAGGCCCAGGTTTGTGTGAGGCACTTGAAGCTGAAGGTATCCCTATGCACTTGGATGGACAGGTCCTGCTGGCTTTCTCAGAGGTTACAGCGATCCAGAATATTCTTCTTTTTTTTTCTTAATTTTTTTCACCTTCCAAAAAAAGATGCTGGTGCCATGCCTCCTTTACAGGGACTGTGGATGAAGTTGCAGTTGTTTAGTGTGTGCTCATCACCTTGTATTCTCCCTGCAAAGTGCTAAGAACAGTCGGAAATGAGTCCTCAGGGGAGAGGGATGGGATGGAGGGAACAGGAGGAAGACTGATCTCTTTGGACAGGGTCAAAGGCACTCTGCTGACAAATAGTCCTTACCAATGCCATCAATTGTCTTCCTCTCAGCACCCAGACTTGGACTGCAGCTCTTCTTGGTTTTCCTCTTTGGAGGACTTGCTCAGGAAAAAACATCCCTTAAGAAAAGCTGTCTGAAGGGCACTGGGAAAGGAGACCTTGTGGATGGACCACTAAGAAGGAAGCTCCACTCACGACATGAGGTGGCAATACAGGCTTCATATCTGGAAGGCCTATGTGTCAGCTGCATTATGCTGCTTATCCCAGTCACTGGTGCTTGTTCATATAATTAACTTCTGCAGATCCAAGAAGAGATAGAAAGAAACTGCATATTGCAAAGCCTCAGCTAAGGATAAGGATTAAGTGAAGGTTCAGTAAACTACTTAGCAATGAATGCTATGGCACTTCTTCAGGAGCAAAATATGGGTGGAACAGGCAAGGGCTGGGCATGTTATCATTTCTGGCATTAGGTTAATTGCCTTGCTGATACTCTGCAAACTGCTGACAGAATGGCTTCTTTCTGGACTCTGCCCTTGTTGATGCCAGAGGGGAAAGTCTGACTCCCAACTCTAAAGGCCTTGCTGAGATTAGGAAATCAATGGCAAATGATTGGGAAGATACATGCAGGTGAGGCTTCTAAGTAGATATGAGGGGAGACCTTTCAGCAAATGAATGGTAGAGACAGTGTCAGGAGTTAAGTGGGGTATTTAAGAGCACTCGTGAAAGAGAAGGAAGAAAATCAGTGCTATGAAGGGAAGTGTCCTCTAGATGCACACACTCCAAAGTGCTGGGCTCAGCTGCAGCACCATGCTGTACTAGAATTTTGGTAATTCCTATTTTGCCAGGTCTACCCCTGCATTCAGTGTGGGACGTCTACCTACAGCAGCTGCCGGGCATAAGCCAAAGTGCATGCCAAAGCTATGAATCCATAGGTGGGGCATTTCTAAAGCTGCTTAGGAGAATGTAGTACTTTATTCCTTCATCATGACAGCTCAGTCTGTTCTCTCAAATCAGCTATCAGGGATTTTCAGAGTAGCCAGGCCTCTGCAGAGAAATACATGGGCTAAAGAGAGTTGCTTTACCCTATCTTGTCACTCACCCAGAGAATCAGAAAGCAGCTTTGCTTTCCCTGTTGCTCAGCCATGGATTGGCATCATTTTATTTCAGATAACACAGCCTGACTTTGTTGTCATGCCAAGTAAATGAAATATGAACACCTCTGGGCAGTGGAGAGAATAACAAAAGTTCTTAGTTTAGAAAGCATGATAATGATTTGAATTATACAGTTACAGAACTAGGGGTTTGAACTCTACCACTGTTTTCAGTAGTAGCCTTGACCCAGACCCCTCTGCAGACAGTTTGCAGATGGTAATGAAACATTACTGCAATAAGCTATGGTGGGAAAAAATATTGTGGACAATCCGTCTGTTAGGGCTGCAGAACATCTGTGAAGACCCTGGTGAAAAAGGCATGCATTACTTGCAAATTTCAGGTGGAGGAAGTACCATTTAGTTGTTTGTGAGCATATGTTAAATGCTCAGAGAAGGGGCCAGTCCATAGGAGTCTGAGCCACCCACACCAAGGCAAAGGGGCAAATGAGTCACAGGGAAATTTGTAAGGGTTTGAGTTTGGACAAAAACTAAGTGCCAAGCTGAACTTTGGACTGTGCAGGTTCCAACCTGGATCTAAATTAATCAGCTCAAGCCCTTTTCTGACAAAGAGCTCTAAATTGTATCCCAGATAAAATCGTGTTCCCCCAATTCAGTACAAATACAGATCTCCATGAAAGCATGTTTTTCTGGAGTTAATTTTATGGGCTGATGTATATGGAAATCATGTTACAAAATATGCATATGCCCCAAAGGGTATTAAAATTTTGTTCTAGAGGCACTTTAATGATGACAAGAATCAGATCTAACACCAGCTCTGCTGAATGCAGAATTGATGCCTGTTTACTGTCAAGAGAAAAGTGTTTTGGCAGAAGGGTCTTACAGAGGTCACCTTAGACCAGCTATAAAGTGGCAGGTGATAGCCCCATCAGTGAACAGAGTATATCCTTCCTCTCTCTATAAAACACAGAATTACCTGCTTTAAAACACACTCATACACACACAAAACAGAATCAATTTGATCAGTCAGGTGACAAGGTGATTGTTTTGCATTCCTTTTCAATTTAAAATCATGGGTAGTATTTAAAGCAAATTCACATGTTCTCCTCTATCTGAAAATAACTCTGAAAGGTAGGAATTAAGAAGGCTGGTGCTATTTATCCGGCTAATTATGTACTAATTGGGTAATGTACAACAGATTTACAGTTTTACAAAGTCTAGAAAAGGGTTGAGATCCACCCTTAAGAATATCTTGTTCAAATACACGGGCAGGCCTCGAACAACATTTCTCTTTTTTTTCTTTTTTTTTTTGTTTTAACATGTGAGGAAATTGAGTTATCTAAGAGCTGTAGACGCCATGACATCTCATGTGTAAGCAATTGAACCTGAATGAGATCAAAACATCATCATGTCCATACAGAAGGTGATGAATGTCTTTTATTTAGCACCTCTTAGTGCCATTTATAACAGGACAAAATGAGCCTAAAGTACTGAAGAGGTAGTGATCTGGATATTTTTCACCACCTCAAAAGGAGTCTCTGTAGAAAATGGTGAGCGCTGTGGAACAAGGCCTGGGCGTTTTATGTAGCTGGTCACACAGCAGTCACTACCCTGGGGACAGAATTTGCAACGATGACACAATGGTTTAATGCTCAAAAATTTTATTAATATCCTCCCATGTTGGGGAAGATGGGGAGATTGGAGAGGGAAAGGGATGATTTCCAGGACTGGAGGCTGCATGCGTGACTGCCTGTGGACCCTGGTGAGGCTGCAGGGGACCTGGCTTTCTGGCTGTACCAAGATGAAGAGGCAATAAAACTAGCTTTATTAATTTGGCAGGGGCCAGAAAGGCCATGACAGGCTCCAGTGCTCACTAGGTCTCTGCAGGAATTTGAGATGGTTCAGATGCAAGGACCTTGCTGAATCCCCATGTAAAGGAGCACTTTAACTCAGAAAGATGAATCCTATTGCCTAAATTTTGATTAATTTTAGGGTTAAATCTGCTTTTATTATTCACACTCTTCCTCTTGAAAACCATCGCCCATCTATACATGTTGAAAGAGGGCATTTATTTGATTGTAACGATTTTCCTCTCCAACAACCATTTATTGACTTACCTTGAATTACAGAATTAGAAAACAGCTGACTGTGAGGCTATGGAATTAAATACTGCATTGCACAATGAAGTGAAAAGTAACTGGAATAAAAAAATTCCACCCTGAGCCTTTTCTGAATGAAAGAACTTGCTAAATGAAAGTCTTTGCTAAAGAACTAGAATTTGTTTCTGTACAGCACAGCTGGTGTTTGACATGTCATGTGGAAGGTCAGCATGCACTTTCAGCTAATGTACAGGTGCTACATTTTCCTTCGCTTGACCTTTCCTAGGTTTCAAATCTGGCTTAATCCCTCCCTTGAGGGAGCAGCATAGCAGCAATAATCACTTAATTTATGCCCACCCACAAGTGAGCACAGGGAGGTACACAAGAAAAACTTTCTATTGCTTTCATTGGGGAATAGGAGAGATTATGTTAGACAAGGAAAAAGAGGGAGAGAATGAAAGGAAAATATACGCATATTTTTTCCATGTCAGGATTGATGTATCCTCCAGGCAATTATTACAATAGCTAAGGGTATTTGGGCATGTCTGGCTGGCAGGGAAAAATAGACTTTGCAGACTGCACTGTAGAGAAGAAAAAAGGTTTGTCTCACATTTCTGAAGACATGTGGCATTTGAAATGCACCTTGCATGTGGTTTGCACCAGCTGCAGGCAGAAACAGCAGTATTTCACCTGATAAGTCTCTTGCAGCAAGAGTAAGAACCCCAAACTTTTGGCAATTTCCTTTGCTTCAATTTGCTCTGACCCACAAAATTCCAGAATAATTTCTGAAAAGGTATTTTTTCATCTGGAACCTTTGTCAGAATGAAATCTTCCAAGCAGCTCTAAAAGCACAGATGGCGTTTACCTGTATACTGCATTGTTCATCTAATGGATTGCTGTGTAAGTAAGTGTAAAGGTATTCTAAAACACTGGTCATTTTCTATTTTACAAGCAAAGTACATTAGATATTACTCACCATATCTCTCAGCTACTAGTTTCTTTTCCCTGTTTTGTTTTTCTTTTTCTTAATAATAGCTGCTTTTAAAAAGCCATTTGC
>JACBWW010000002.1:20724462-20855698 GCA_020086605.1 Lanius collurio | reverse complement strand
AAACTGTGTCCTGCTTCCCTTGCTTGGAAGAAAGCTAGAAGGGAATGTTGTGGGTAATCCTCTTCCATGAAGTCAGGCATGGGACTGTGTTCCACACCTTTTTTACCAGGCAAAGTAGTTGTATTATTCTTCTCCACCTCCAAATATTTTATTTTGACACTTACCAGGGAGCAGCTGAAAGTCAGAGATCACAAGAAGGCTATTAGAGATTTCTCAGCCCAGCCCCTTTTCTTTCCTTCTCTCAAACCTTGCCTATTCATGTTTTATTTTAGAATAAGGTTCACAGAGTTGGCTCAAGACAGCAATCAGCTAGCAGAGCGCAGCATGAAAACTATCCCAAAGGGCCTCCAAGGGCCAACTCTGCATCCAGGAAAATGCCAAAAACCTTGGAACAATGGCCACGAGCAGCTGCAGTGGATTTCTGCCACCTCAACATTTCTCTGTAGATGAAGAGAAGCTGAAAAAGGAGTAACTATTACTGTGACCTTGCTTATGGCTCAAATGTCATGGAATCCTAATTTTTCTTTAAAAGGGGCCAATTTCAGTGAGATTTTAATTGGAAAGGACTGTGATACAAGAGAGCAGAAATTAACCCACAGTATGTATAATTCATCTCATTTACAAAGATTTTTATTGCTGGTCCCTTAGGCCCTATGCATATCCCAGACTGTGTTTGGGATAAGAAATACCTGATTTCTCTTGTCTCTCATCAAATTAGGCTAGCACAGCCAGTACTTAGAAGGTTGCCACTCCCCTGAAAACTCCATGTGTGGTCCTTGTTTCTGTTCAGAAGAAAATCCAAATATTTTCAGGCAAAAACCTCTAAGGTTATCCAATCCCAGGCTATTATCCCAGGCTGTATTTTCTTAAGGTAGAAGAGCACCCCATAGTTATGATGGAATTACAAAGAAACTGCATAGAAATATACTCCATTTCCCATCCACAGATGCCCCACATCACCTAGGAGAAAATTATCTATTACTTCCATAGTAAACTTCCATCTTTCCTCTTGAGCTATGTTCTTTCTCTGGGAGTGCCTTGCAAAGAATGACTTTCCAAGGCTGTCACCTTTTTCTATGGACCTGTTACCACCATGAAATGATTGGGTGTTGTGCAGCATGAGAGTCTTCCTTGCTTTTGTTACGTGAGCAAAACAGTCTTGTCCAGGGGGCATATGGCTAAAAGCTCCCTCCTCTTCAGTCCTCAGCATATTGATTCATATCATCGTCCTTGTTTTCTTTCAATTCTTTAAAAACATGTTTATGAAGTGGCTTTATCCAAGCTTGGTATGTATCTACCCTGCTCAACTTTTTTCTTGATCCAGAGCTGCTGGGTCCTTTGCATGGAGATTGAGATGATGGAGCAGGCCATCCCTGCTCCTGTAATGCCACAGTCTGGTGTGTCCTCGGGGCTCATGGAATTTGTCTGTGTCTGCTATCTGCCTATGAAATAATCTTTGACACCCAGGTAGGATAAACTACCCTGTGTGTTTAGGGCTGCATGGACATGACCCTGGCTTGTAACAGTCCAGCTGTAGCAGCAAAGCAGCTGAAATACCCAACGCTGCAGAGCATCAGGGCAGCAGGGTGAGTGCGGAGTGCTTGGCTCCTGGCACTCAGTGCACGGGTTTCTCCTGAGGCCCAGAAGGCCGTAATAGTGAGAGGGAAATCCTTCCAGGAGAATTTTGAATGACAGAAACGTGATACATCAGCATTGTAGAGCATGGGTGGAATACCTCAGGCACAGCCTCTCCACCCATTTCAGCAGTGTTTCTGCTGCTGTGTGAGGCTGGAGTCCACAAGCATGGAGAGCACATCTGGACTTTTCAGAGATTTGGTTCTGTGTACTAGTCTGCAGCCTGCTCTTACTTACCAAGCTTTAGTTTGAAATACAGAGTCAAACTGCTAAAGCTCAAAGAAGGACTAAAGCTGGAAAAAGAAGTCAAAGCTCTAATTAGCAGTCCACAGCTTCCAGCAAAGTAATAACCTGGCCACATACCTTCCTATTACATCCACCTCTCTAGCTGCAGTGTTCTTGCACACAGTCAGCCTACCCTAAGTCATCTCATAATTTTTCTTGTCCCAAATTCACTGTCTCTCTGTTTCTTCTCAGCTTTTCACTCATCTCTGTTGATCAGTCAATTTGGCATTCAGCAAAGACACCACCAGTCATTTCCCTTCACACTCTTATACGCAGTGCTCTTGCTGGTAAAAATTGCTAATAACCAGCCCAAGCTGATATTTAAGACTGCCAGTAAACATGTCCTCACCAGTGACTGATGAGGGGTGTTTCTGCACACACTAATGAATACATATATTGAGATAGATGCATTTTATTACATCAGGCTTTACACCACTTCCTCTGGGATGAATTTTATAGACACAGTAAAGTTTTCACAGCATTTGAAAAGACTCAGGTACTGAAGGGTAGATTTATACACCCTCTGGTTTTACAAATATGGTGAAAAATCAGTGGTCTGTGGATTTCTAAATGACCTCACTAAGGTTTGTGCCCTTTTAACTGCAGAAATGTAAGTCCTGAAGAATGCAGAAATCAAATACTTAACATAGTAGGAATTTTAAAAGGGGAACATTTAGGTATTTTATAGTCATTCCTATAAACTTAATTCAGATCTTCATTCAAAAGTGGTCTGTAGCTATAATCAAAGGTTGTGGTTTTAATTAATATCATATTCGTTGTGTTATGTGGTGTTATTTTTATAGTGATCACAGATAGCTGACTATTAAATTACTAGTGGAAGTTCATCTTTTGAAGTTATTCCTAGCTTCCTTTTGTTGGTGTCTAAGTAATGAAAATTTCTTGAGCCTGACTTATTTGCCATCTAGAAAAGACAGACTCTGAGATGGGTTGCCATTTAAACTATGGCCATTTAAATTACATGGAAGTATAATTAATTACCAGCTTTAATGACCTTTGAACTGGGCAATGAAAACTTAGTTTTTATAGAATAAAATTAGCCATGTCTGTTCTACTTTTTCTGCACATGGGAGCTGAAGTACACAGGAGGTAAATTTCTGAAACTGATAGTAAAATTTAGTCAAGACCTGGGCAATCATTGACTTATCCAGAAGAAATAGCAGGCTATTGACAGCTGAATGCCTCATTTACCTTTTGTGCTGGTGTAATGTTCTGCCTTTAATAGATTAATTTCTGATTTGTACTGATGTAACAAAGAGAAAAGTCTGTTTCCAAGGCGGAAGGGAAATTGATGATCACAAATAATGAGGGAAGTTTTCAAAAATCTCTAAGCAATTAATTAACCCACAACTTCAAAACATAGACGTCCCCCACGCTAATTTTTAAGACTTACTCCAATATTATTTTAAAAGTCTCCAATAGACAGCCTGTTCCTGTGAGCAACTGCTGTGCCATCCTGAAGACGGAATTCTCTATGAGATACCCCGGCTGCTTCCTCTAAAATGTTCCTTCTCCCAATCTCATCATGTTTGGAGCCTCCATGTAACACAGGTCATTCCCCAGCTGTTGTGCTCAGCTCCAAGGAGGGAAGTGCTGGGTGAGGGCTGTCCTGAGTGTCACAGCCCCAGGCTACCTGGCTGCAGCAGTGTGTCACCCTGCCACACAGAAGGTACCCTGCTGCCTCCGGGGGGGGGAAAACAGATTTTGGAAGCCCTAACCAGAAGACAGAAGTGACTTGGAAAGCAAGTCAGATCCATTGAAGGTCAGGAGGAAAAAGAAAACAGTAGGGCATGAGCTGCTCATACACAGGGAATACATGCTGCAGGTTTTTGCCTGGGAAGGCAGAACCAAGCACCCCAGGACCCAGGAGCTGTCATGGTGAACTGTGTTGCCCAGAAGCAAGGTGTCCCCTGTCCTCTGACTGGAAGCTCCTTTTGTACCTGAGAGGCAGCATCTCACACTGGGTTTCTACATCCCACTTAGCCTTTACATTGGGAAAGAATGTAACTGTTGGATGAACACCCATGGAAGTTTCCTGCCTCCAGCACATGTGATGGTCTGACAGCATCAGTAGTTCTGCTAATATTTTGCGAGAAGGTTGGATCTAATGTATGATTCAAATCCAATATGTCTTATATAGCAGCATTAAAAATCTGACTTTCATCTGTCTATTGCTATTCTATCAGTTTAACACAGGCAAACCCTGGATCTTCGACTTAAGAGCCTCTGAGGCCTCCTCATGTCTGTGTCACCACCCTTTGTGAGGAGTCTTTCCCTTCATTAATAATTGTTCTTGGATCTCCCCAAGCAGCTGAGTCGGGGAAAGAAGAAGGAGACGCCTTGCAGGAGTGACCCGCAGTTTTCACTGGTGTGCCATTAAGAGACATATCCAAGCTGTTAAGTTTTAATGGCTGTAACTATTCTTTCTATAGACCCCCATACCAAGACAGAGCACTTCAAATGATGCAGAAGCCTTTGGTCATGTCCAGCCTACTTCTACAGACATATACAGGATAAAAGATCCTCAGCTGAAACTATCCAAGAGCTTCAGACAGTCCAGACACTTCTTCCACACAGATGTGCTTTTCATCCCACTCACGAAAACTCTCATTCATCAGGGCTTAAATTCTGGCCCTGTAAGAGCCAATTAAGCACTTTGTTGCTGAATTCAGCAGGAGCCAGATCTCTGCCCAGATGTTCCTTCTTTGCTTTAACATCTTCCTGCACTCCTGGTCTCCTACTGCCACTTTGCTGTGCTTCCCCTCACACACTTCATTTCTTTTCTTCTCCCTGATTGACAAACAACTATTTCTGGCAAGCAGCGGAAGCAGCAGAGGATGCTTCCTGGAATCCTTGCCAGATGATGTTTCCATACAACTGGGTCAGTGTTGTGACTAGTGCAATCATTCTGGGGGATACTGTGCCCTCATTCATGACAACAATTGGGCTCTCAAAACCCCTCACATAAAATAGCTGGCAAGAGCATCCTGTTATCACTCTTTTTTGCCTGTGTGTAGCTGGTACATGCTACTCTGCCTCATGCATGCTGTGCACTGGATACAGCTATGTGAAGATTTCAATTTAGTTCTTCAATTGCTTTTTCTGCTGGGTCTGATCTAATTGCTGTCAGGATGCATAGCTGGCACTTCAAGTGGTAATGGGAAGACCTAGGAAATGCTTTTGAGCTGTAAAATCTCCTTAGGACAGCTTCTTCTCCTTTCAGAAAATTTGCTAAGCTTCTAAAACTTGTAAAAATAATTGGTCAATGTGGAAGAGAACTTGGCCTGTAATACTAATGTGCTAAAATTCAATCACTGTGCACAACATGGCATCACTTCAACAGATACAGCTTAGCAAGCATTAGATTTACAGCCTTTTTTTCCCAGCTTGGTCTGCAGAGATAAATTCTCCAGCAGTTCTTAGGACTTTCCTGGATTATTCTCAGCCAGACTGATCTCATATGTCTCCTTTTCCAATCCTAATAGCTTTTCACATACAGTTCCATTCTCTGGATGTATTTGCCTCCTCTGGTGTTTGGATTTTAGCCTTCATTTTCCCTGAAAGTTTTGGCAATTTTCAGGGAATTGTCCTGAAAATTAATAGGTGGATGAATAGTTAATTCAAGACTATGTGTTGCACACATGGGAGTGTTTCTTTGAGAATGGACATCTCCTGATTAACACCTTGGGATAATAGGACTGGCTGTTACTTAGGATGTTTGATTCCTTGGTGTCTCCAAATTGGTCAGCCAAACACTCTCTGCTGGCTCTGATTCAGTTTCTGTTCCTTGTTTTGGCAATATATTACAGGGAAAACTCCAGACTGGGTAAGACTTAGATTATTGCTGTCATTCCTAGTTTCTCTTTTCTGGATGAGTGTGGCAAGTTGATAATTTATTTTGGTACAAAGAGCAATTAATGGAGACGTTGAGAACTCCTTGTTGGACCACTTAAGTGTTTCCCTGGGACAAGCTATAACTGTTTCAGATAATTGGAGCGTGTAATGGATGTAATTAAACACACAACTCTTAGCAGCTAATTCCTTTACCTGGTAGGTCTTTGAACTGTGCCGACTTAGGGGCCATAGTATATGCTGTACCTCTGGCAGGACGTTGCAATAAATGTCCAAGGGAACCCCTCAGACACACAGAGCATAAAAATCTCAGTCTGGTCAAGGGCTATTGACACACTCAAAGGTATGATACTGATACAATGACCTTGAGTAGAAACTCAATGTGATGAAACCAAAAACGTGAAATTTAAAAGGAAGATAACAATTTCCACTACGTAAGCACGGAAGGATGCCTTAAAGAGTGATTAATGTGGCATCCCATTAGCTTTAAATACTACGGAACATCTGGTATATTTCCCCCTTGACTACAAATTTCTGAGCGCTGGTGTTGTGTCATCTCACAGTACTCATTTTCACCCCATCTCTATAATTCATCTCAGCAATTGTTGTTCATATGAAAGTAATTATACAAATGCACTTGATTAAATTAGCTTTCATCTAGAACAGTTTTGGGTTTTTAAAGTATAGGCATTTCCTCTCCAAAAATAACTCAGAGGAGCTGATGTACATATTGTGCCACATGAAGGAGATTAGAGTCCCTCAGCACTTCTAAGCCAATACACTTCAGCATACCTAGGGCCCAAATCTTGTACCTGGAGTCAATCCCCTGTGCTCCTCTCACAGAGGTGTCTGGGCAAAATTTAGTTCATGGAAGCAGCCAACTTACTTAAAATTTAATGAAATTCTGGAAGCTGGCATTACTTGTACAAGTTTTGCTGATTTGCAACCCTTGGAGGTTTCATCTCTCTCAAAAGTCAGTCAGTGATAAAGACCAGACTGCACGGCACAGTGACCTTGGGCTCTCTCTTCTGTTACCATATCTTGGGTGCTTTAAGACTGAGCAGATTGGGTCCAAGTGTAAGAGGATAAAGTCAGAGTGATTAGGGATTTGTCCCATGACTTCAGCACTCTTGGATCCTCTTGAACGCCTTAAAAGCCCTCATGAATTATGGACGCAACTGTGCATGCCAACACACACTTTTGAAATGTTAATTTTTTTGATGTCTTGAAGTTGATTTAAAAAACCCCACCACCTCAAGGAAGCAATATGTGTAGCAATATGAATTACAGTTTTTATGACTTTCCCTAGCTCCTGCCTTATAAGCATGGGTGAGAACTGTATCTGGTGGGAGCCACAGAGGGGGCAAAGAGTGGCTCTCAATCCTCTCAGTCCTTTTCTGACTGTGCTCAGCATTCAGCCCTCCATGTTGCACTAAAGTAATTCACTTTGGAGCATTACAGAATTAATTTTTTAAAAATATTCCCACTTGGAGTGTGTCTCTCTTTCTCTCCCTACCTTTATTTTGAAGAGCAAAGAAAGGAAGCACCTTCTGTACAGGGCTGATCACACGTCACTCTTAACCACCCACTCTCCTCAGCATCAGCGGTTCTGCTGTGGCAGGCTGACCTGACTTCACTTGGGTGCTAGACAAATCTCAGTGTGCAAGTGTCGCCTGAGGGAACATGGGGTGGGAGGAGGAGAGGAGATGAACATGCCAAACCTAGGATATGTCACCACCAGTCCCTCACTGCTGTGCTCACTAAAACAGGAGTGACAGAAGGCAGGAACGCGAGCAAAGGGAGAGGGGCTCTTTCGCTCCACGGGCACTTGAACTAACTTGAGCTTTGTTGCATTCACAGAATGGCAACGGTCATGCCTTTGCACTAAGCAGGAAACAGTCCCCACATTGTGTATTTTGAAGGGGATTTTTTGTTTATTTGAGTGCTAATGGCTGTCTTTCACCATCTCATCCCAAGTATACTTTTAAATAGGAACTGTTCCTGTAATGTGTGAGTTGCAGGTTGTATCCCATGTCTTGAGAGGAATTTTATTATTATCTAAGTCATGTAATACAAATCTAGATCTACTATCCATGATATAATTAAGCCCTCTTAGGGGAGATAAAGTTTGAGATGAATTAGGTGTTCGGAATTCTCCATTAACCTTTTGATCTCTAGGTCATGCAGAGCTGGTCACCCACATCCAGCCAAAATACAGCACTAGTCACCACAAAAGTCACAAGAAATCCTACTAATAGGATATAAGATTAATAGTAGGGAGAGAACACTGTAAGAGGTTTGGGTTTGGATAAGCATGCACAAGGCTGGCTGCTTATCTGACATGCATCCAAATGACTGTTGCCTAAAAACTGTGAGCTTTGTAAGAATGAGCTTTGCCAGTTGACTTGTCCTTGCTTTTTTGTTTTAGTTGGTCAAAAAGGAAAAAATGTGAAATGCTTCCATATAAGGAAAAGGCCCAATGAGGAGATTCTTCTTTAGAAGAGACAAGCTGCTAACAAAGCTGGCTAAAGGCAAGGATTTTCACTTACTCTGCACTATTTAGTGCACACAAACCCTTTCTATTACAATATGTTTTCAAGGCAGCAAATTCATGCATTTGTGTTAGGAAATGCCCAGATTAAAATCATCCACACACCTCCATCCCATTCAGAGTGTAGATTCTGTGGTAGTCCATAGCGTCCCAGTGCCACACAATCTCTGTTGTGCTCACTCTGCCTCAGCCCCGGGACATAATAGATGATGTTTGCTTAGGGAGAAGCTGTGCAACACGTTCCTGCCTCTGTGTTTGTCCTGTGGAGTCCCACACCTTATTTACTGCCCACCAGTAAGAATCACTCATATCTTCATGAGCCCTCCTGCGAAATTTACAGTCAGCAGTGAGTTCTTCACAGGTGTTTAGAAATAGCCTCTTGCAATAACTCTTAAAATGAAAAGCAAATCAGCACCTTTCTACATACAAGGAATATGAGACAAAAAGAGATGGAAATGAAAGCAAGTTTCCCATGGAATACAATGGCAGCTTTAAGTGTTCAGCACTCCTGCTTGTCAAATTGAAGAGTTTTTAGGCAGAAATCAGAAAACATAAAGTAAACAATCCCTAACCGTGTCAGAATAGGGCTTTGGGGGCATGAAGGAGGGTGTCTACTCCATTTTTCTCTGTGAAAAATGCAGATTTGAAACAGCAATGTTTTTTGCATGGTGTTTGCTGTGCTGTTGCTTTGAATGTAAAAATCACCTTGTTATTTTATTATATTAAAAGGCAACTTTTTATTCCCACCTATAATCTTGCTTTTAAATTATTTTAAAAACCATTAAGCAGATGTTAAACCCGAACAAAAATAAATATATGAGTGCCTATGCCAGTTGACAAACATGTGTGAGAAATCTGGTTGAAGGGACTAGCTTAACATTGCACCAAGGTCCCAGACTTGGGGGGAGCTGAAATTTCTCACAGCAGTCTTCAGTTGTCTTCAGCTTGTATTTTACAGTTTCTTCCAGTCCCCTGCCTCACCAGCAACAGCTTTTCCAGCTTCCTCAGCCAACAAGGACATTCAGACAGGTTAACAAGCATACTGCTACCTCACCCAGGATTGTTCTCATGCAGAACAGGGTGGATGAATCCCCTTGAAACTCAGTGCAGTCTCCTTGCTGGCCCTCACACTAAGTTTTGGTCCCCTGAAAGCCGAAGGAGATGAGTAGTAGGGACAGGTGCAAAACAGCATCTCACTGAGATCCAGCACTGGGTCATGGCTGAGGCATACCTTGGATGCACACCCACATCTCTTCAGTCAGGTGAATATCTGTTCCCCTTAATTTATGCCCCTGCCATAAGTTGTGTGGGCTCAGTGCAGGTGTGAGGAGGGATGTCTGTTTCCCACTCCTCTGCCAATATTCTGATTATAGCATTTACCTTGGCAGAGACTCTGCTTGCATAAAACTAGGCTTTTTAACTTTCAAATCTGTTCAGAGAAGCTGGGCAAAGCTTTGTTATTCCCTACAGCAGAGGACATGTTTGTTTGCAAGACTGACTCAGTACCAGTATTTCATACAGTAAATGATGAGACTAGGAAATAAATATTGGAGAGAAAGGGAAAGTTGCCAAGATGAGGCATTTCCTTGAGACATTGAAGGCTGGTTTACACATTTCAGAGTGTTCCTATACCTTTGTTCTCAGACAAGAAAAATTCTAGGAGGATAGTTACTTTTCCTTTGACAAACCCTTCTCCTCTCCAGGCCCTCTTTCCAAGCTCCCTCTGCAGAGGTCTCATCTGTGTTAAAACAGGTGAAGTATGTTGGCACTTACTGCAGGAGGCTAATATTTGGAAACAAAGCCAGGCAGACCATGTTCCCAGGAATCAGTGCTGTTGGCAGCATGCATGCTCATTCATGGCATCTGCAAAACAAACCCCGTTCCCGGTAGCTGTTGTTACTATAAGAATGTAAAAGCTGTTCATCCACCACAGACAGGAACTAAAAACCAGCATGTGCTCACTGTGACAACATTAGCAACACTGCCCGCACAGGGCTAGTCCTAAATATAGTTTAGTCTTTTCCAGGATGAGCTCTGATTCATTACATGAACGTAAAGCTCCTTGGTTAATAAAGCAAATCCAACCAAAGCATCATTCTTTTACTTAAAAGGTGTGATATGCCCTCACAGAGAGAAGTTTTCTAAGTCAGGAAGCTCTGCAGTGCCATGAAAGTGTGAAGAACTCCAGCTGCTCACTGAGCTGTGTGGCAGCGTAACAGCGAGGAAAACATGGCACATCCACCCCTGGTGTCACTCTGCGGTCTGATAGGCAGCACTCCTGGGGTGAACTTGCCATAGTCAGTTTAAACAGACCCCTGACTGTGAGTAAAAATAGGAATGGATGCAGAGGTGTCCCCAGACTGAGCACACTGCTATCCTGGAAACCACCATATCACAACACAGTGTTGTCATGCCAAGTACTGCACCTGAAAGAGGAGAATAACATACATAAAGTATGTTTGTTTCTGTATGCAAGGTGCTGAATGTTGATACTTCCTTGATGTACATACAGAGGATGTAACTCTTGGCAATAGGGTTAGATGTTATGCAAGATGATTTACGCTAAGGAAGTGCTGTAACTATGTTTTTTCTTTCTTGTGTGGTTTTGCATCAGGTCATTTCACTGCCAGCAATTGAACAGATCTGCAAGCTGAGCAGGCAGGGGGAGCAGAAAAGCAAATACACATTAATAATGCTGGTAATGCCCCCATTAATGCCTGTCACTGCCAATCTCTAGCTCAGTGCAATTATCAAACATCTGATGGGAAGAGTGATAGGCTCGTGCCGTGCAGCATGCAGCTTTTGAAAAGCAGTGAGGCGAACCCAGTGCATCTGAAGGGAATTAATGGCAAATTGATGGCAGGCAGGCAATATTGAAGCAGCAGCCGGAACAGCTGTTGCTGGTGCTCTCCTGTTCTGTCATCCTGCCTAAGCCAAGCAGAAGCTGCCAATACATCCTGCATATGCAGAAAAACTGACCACTTTGCCTTGGCTGGCTCATTCGTGGTAGTTTCTTTGGCTTGACCCATCACCTCATTTTATTCTGAAGATTGCTTGATTAAGCAGACAGTTGGCTTTAATAGCAGCCTTCCCCCTTTTGCCCTTTCTTTTCTCATTTCAGGGTACAGTAAAAATTATACATAATCCTTTGCCATGACAGAGCTTAATTTTAATCCCTGTCCCCCTCTGTTTCATGTCTCTAAAGCAATGCTGAAACAAAGAGTAGCAAGGGTTAGCTGAGCCATGCCAAAGATTTCTGCTCCTTGCTCCACAGCAAGACAGTTCTTGGGGAAAAAAGCAGGTATCTAATCCAAGCAGCAGAGCTTTACTAAATGACCCCTGAGGAAAAAAGGAGAAAAAGTTGTTGAGAGCAGATTAAAAGGTGCAATGAGTTACACAGGGACAATGTTTTATCAGAAGAGAAGAGGCGTAGTTCCAGCCATCCACCCACAAGTTCCATCATGCTTTCTCTATCCAGTGAATTGAGTGGTTGTCCAGAAATCAATTTCATGAGGTTTTTTTGCTGGGCTGAAAAGAATTGCCCTCCTCACTGTTTTCCTCAAAAGAGCAGGACTAGTGCTTTTCTCTCACACCAAGGCTGTGTAAATCCAAAATTACTCCACAGAAGGTAATTGACTTCTATGAATAAAGGGAGACAGGCTAAAGTAGATCAACACTGAGGATCAGATCATCCTGAAAATAGATTCAGAGCAAGCCTGACTGCAGAAATCGAATTATAAAGTGCAATGGGTGTGATGATGTACAACAGATAAGAAAATGTCAGAGGCTTCGTGTACAATAGTCATTTTATAGCAGAGCACAGATTTTTGCATCCTACTGAGACCTCAGCTGACATATAGGAGACTTCATGACAGGTCTTATGGGACATTTTATAGAGAGCTGAAAGTGGATTTTAGTTCTCTGTAAAGCAGTGCCCTGATTGTGGAAGTTACTCTAATCATCCAGGGCTCCATGGTTTTATGCAGCAACATAATGTCACATTATACCTCTGGGAGCAGTGCTAATAACACAAAAACTTTTCCATTAGATTTGTTACTATTGTTTGTGTCGTGATGTTCCTAGAGAGCCAAAGGCTGGATCGGGGTCCCACTGTCTTAGGAAATATGGAAATGTGCAGTAAATCACCATTCCTGCTCTCAAAATTTTAAATCCAAAATGACAGCGTATTTTCAATCCATATTTCATGACAGTGTATTGATATAATATTTTTCATCTCAAAGACTCTGTAATCACATCTGATTGTATGATGCAGTCAGAGTGTAGAGTACAAGTGTTAAATATGCAATCCAACAAATGAGGAAACTTTAGCTCAAGACAGAGGAATAAAGGTTTTACTTTCAGGGCAAGTGCTAAGGGAGGATCAGTGTTCATACCATCCAAACAAGAGCAGAGTGTTTAATGCCTGGCTCAAAAGATTAATGGGTAATAAACTCCACAGTTTCTGGCTTCATCCTATAAATATGGAAATTATCCTACTTGGATATGAACATTAGCTGCTGCAGTCATGCATCCTCTTGGCCAGCATAGCCAAGGAATATCCCATTCTCCCATTTCTCCCTGTCTCTGTGCAACCTTATCACTTCCCTGCTAGCACTGTTGAAGTTAAACAATTCTCAGCATTACCAGTTCAAATCACTTTTCAGTGGTTTACATAACCATGCTTTCAAAAATTGGCTTAAAATGCTTTGTAAGCTGAATCTTTCAAGGTTTATTATGTAGCTCACTGGTAAAGTTCATGTTAACAGCAAAACAACTCTTGCAACAGAAATTGTCAGTTTTGTTGTTCTTATTTCCTGTGTCTTGAAAACTGGGGTGAAAAAGCCTGAAAAAATCATTGTAGGTACCACACACAACTGGTATGACAAAGCAGCACTGACACCAATGGCATCCTTTTCTCAGCTCAGAAGAAAGCAAGGGCGCTGAACTGAAATGCATTTGAACTGACTAGGCTTTTTTGTTAGTCCTATGTTGCCCATGGAAGCTGCAGTATTGCTTACAGCGATCTTCAGCAGGAGATGGAGTTTGGCTTTCATGTTCTGTTTGTCACAGTGTGAATCAGGAAAAAAACAGCCTGGATTCAGTATTTCCTTGGAATATTTTTGGATGACAAATAGGGAGAATTCTTGTGAGGCATTCTACCTCAGACATGAAGTGCCTGTTGCTTATGAGAGATGTGAAGATATATGGCAACGTGCATTAAGATTTCCACAACCCTACTCCCTTCTGCCACTTGCCCATCTTGTTTATTGATGACAGCATTTTCTCTAGAAGCACTGACAATGCTAATCTCATCCAGAGAGATGTAAAATGGTTTAAAAAGGTCCATGAATTTGCAAGGACAAAGGACATGTATTGTGAGCAGCCTTCACCCACCTGACATATGCCTTGTCCACATGTGGATTAAACGCCAATTCATTTCTACCAAGTCAGCAGAGGAAGGTGACTCCTCTCCCTGCCACTAAGCAGGTGTGTACACTGGATGCCTCTGAACTTCCCTTATAGAATCAGAAAATTTTGTTTCAACACAAGAACTCTGTCTGTATGGGCACATAGAATCATGGAGTCATTTAGGTTGGGAAAAACCTCTAAAATCATTGAGTCCCACCATTAACCCAGCACTCCCAAGTCCAACACTAAACTATGTCCCTAAGTGCCATGTTACATTCTAGACCAGCAACTGACCTTGAGCATGAGGCCTACATATCATGGTCAGAAAACCTCCTTGTCTGGTTGACTCACAGACCTTCAATGGAAATACGGAGTCTGAATAATTGTACAGCCTATGAGGAAGAGTGCATTCCCAAATAACAATGACACCTCACTCTTTGACTATTTGCCTGATCTTCTCTGTGAAAAAACAGCATGTCTGAACCCTCATGGTGCTTTTGAATGTAATAACATAATGTATTTCCCATTGAAGTGTTACATTTCTTCATTAACCATCATAACCACACAGTACTCTATCACACATGGCAAAGGACGACTGGTTTTCAAAGAGTTTAAAGACTCAGTGGTGGATGTAGAACAAACAAGGTGAAAAAACTGGAAAGATTGTTATGCTTAGTTTAATTTTTTTTCTTGTTTGTTTCTATGCCTCTCTTTTATACATTGGGTATATTCTGTTGTGACTAAAGTGTGTTTTTCAGTGACCAGGAATAGTTGTGATGGTCTTCTGCAAAGTAAAGCACCATGAGGGAAGGGAATTTATGCTCTCTGTGTGCAGAGCTACCAGAAATACCAAAGCAGCAGGCTCATATTTCCCAGTCATCCTTCATAAGGGTCAAGTTCATGGAGAAGGTCCAATGATAGGGCTGGGAGGAGGAATAAGAGGAGAAAGGCGTGCTGGAGCTTGATCTGACAGTGCCAGGCAGATAATACAGTTTCTTTTCATCTCCAATCTTTCCTTTTCTCTCTATTCTCTATCCTACAAATGATCTTTCTGCTCCTTTTCTTGACCCTATTGCTACAAAAAAACATTTAGATGCAATTCTTTACTCCCTGTTTGTTTGCTATGTGGATCACTCTGCATTCAGGGCCTATGCAAGTGTGTAACTCCAGGACTCCACTTACAACATCAGGATTTTTAAACCATAGTGGTGATCACCTGTCATTTGAGGCCCTGCTGGAATCAGCTCTGTCTTCCAGCAGGAGACTGGGTCACACCATGCTCTCAGCACACCTGGGCAAGAAATGTTTTACCTCTCCCACAACAAACCTCAAAAGTCTGAATTTTTCTCCTGCTGTGTGTCAGATCAAAATTTTCATTTCTGTTAAGAGACAGTCTCCTTCCATGACATTCCCAAGTCTGAGGCATTCATCTTGGATGGTGAGGTTCCAGGTTTAAAGGGCCCATGTATTTGTAGAGGTTGTGCTAATTGCAACTAAAGCTGACTTTTGATTCTATCCTAAATCCGTTGCTGTGTTATTGACTACCCTGGCTGAGAGCACCCCAAGTTCCTTTCTTGATGAAAATGTCAGAATCAGTGAATTTCTGCAGCAATGAGCACATGGGTCAGTGAGCTGACCAACTAATAAGAACATTTCATAACAAAATTTCTTGAGAACATAAAGTAGCTTCATACTTCAAAGTAGCTGCATACTAAAAGATTCTAAATGACAGTATTACAAGTTATCCCTTTAAAAAGCTCCATTTGACTAGATGAGTTTGGATTTGCTCTTACAATGCAATTAAAGTAAAATGTTCTATTGCATCAGCAGCAATTGCAGATAGGAAATGCCATTTTCTTCATCAGATCTGAAGGGCTAAAATAGTGCCCATTCTACATGTGGCAAATGTTTCCTGTGCAGAAAGTGGGCCCACATACTCTTCTAAGACAGCCTGCCCTCTGTATATTGCCAGTTCACTCCCGATCTCATCCCTGCTTTTCCAGTTCTTTACAAAAACTTTGAGCTAAGTCTTTCCTCCTTTGAAGGAGTAATTAGCTCCCGATAAGGAGGAAGTCCATCCTGCAACACATTGTTGGGGTTTTCCTATTTTATTCAGGTACAGCTGGTTTTCAATCTGACCATGCTGTGAATGGCCCTTTACTCAAGTCACAGAACTTTCTCAGCAGGAGGTCAGGCAGCCAAGCATTTGACTGTTTGCTTTGTAGGAAAAAAAACCTTAAATCCTTTTGCTTGTCTGTGGTAAATTGTTTTTGAGTCCTTGGCAATTGTCTTTGTTTCTGTGTAACTTACAATTAATGTTGATCCAGCAGCTTCCCAGCTGACCACATCACCTAACACAAGAAAACCCAGCTGACCGGTGAGAGGAGCTACTGGGACACTCCTATTTCAAAGGCAGCCCATTACAACTTTCAATAGAAATTAGTCTGGAGTCTATTTTGCACTTTTCTTTTAGACAACTGACCTTAGTTCAGTGCATAGAGAGCATGAGTAAAAACTACTAACATTTGGAGGCTTCTCAAGGATCTGTGAGGTTGTAGGATCATGTCTTGATGCCAAGAAACAGATAACCATTTTTTTTTTAAAAACTGCTGCTGTAATTTCCATCCTTTGTCAATAAAATCAGAGGAATGTTAAACACTGAATGAATGTGAAGACCAAACTGATTCCACTGGATCATGGCAGATAGATGCTGGTACAGTGCCTGAATCCTTCTCATGCACTTTTGACATTGGAGCTGTATTCTTGGTAACTGGGAGACTGATGAGTTCATCTTCATGACTCTTGAAATCATGTCAATAATTTCATTGAGATGCTTAATGTGCATTTCTGAGATGAAGGCCCACGTTTCTTTTAGCTTATATCCATGAAGGACTAAAATACAGGTGATTCATGGTCAGACTGGCAGATCTGTTCCTGTATGGAGAGCGGCCCTCCCCAAAGAAACCAGACAAGAGGCAATGAACTGGAACAAAAAGCAGGACACACTCCTATCTGTTGCACAGGCACAGTCATAAGATGAACTTGTTCATGCTACCTTTAATTAAGATTTAATAGTCATTATCAGGTGTAAGAAAAAAATCCAGGCACTTGGGTGTTTGTCAAAGACCACGGAGGTCTTTTTTGTCCTGTCTCAGTTGAGAATCATACCTTAGACAGCATGCATGCACTGCAATACCAATGTGTGTCTCCCAGGACTGGTATTTAAAAGAGTTTTCACTTCATACTCAGATTCACAATGGAGTTGTGGTAGTTCCAAAAATTTCTGTGCACTGGCCTTTAAGTTCCTTGCCTACTCCAAATGCACATCACAGCAATTTAACTGGAATGTCTCTCTGCAATTACCATAGCTCTGTTGATGTCGCCATTTGGTAATTTGCTGCACTTTGTCCTTATATTGGAGTCTTCAAGAGCATAAAACTACATCAAATATTTACATGGCTCCCTTTGGGGAGTTTACGGCTTTGTTATATTTTGTTTATCAAAAATACCTAGGTATTAGAGGGGGCTTCAAGATAAAGGTTTATGCAGAGATATGTGAGGCCTCAGGGCAAAATTTCCCTTCAGTGTACTATTAGCAGTGTGAGAAGCTGAGAATATGTGTTCATGGATAAATAGGCTCTGGGCAGGATGGGGCTGGCTCTTTGTGTATCCCTGGTAATCAGGAGAGCTGTACATGATTTTAAATCAAATTAATTACAGGAGAAGATTAAAAACACAATTGTTACCCGTATGTTGCCTCAAGGATAGGTAGAAGGATGCTTTTTTCATTCTGCAAAGCTTTTTCACTCAGTAAAGTATTATGTCCTGTTACAGTCTAGTTGATGCTCTTGCTTGTAAAAGCTGGTCATGAAACCAATGACATTACAGACTGTGACACTATTTAGCACTCAGCTCAGCCTGAGACATCCAAGTTAATGATTAGACCACTACACACTATACTTTGTTATTTATCTTTCATTTCTTTCCCTCTGTATTGCAAGCCAACAGCTGAGGAATTATAGGAACAAGGACAGCATACGGTTCTATTACTTATTACCACTAGTTGTATTGTACTTCCAGAAATTATCTTTGTTCTGTTTTACATTCACCAAGTAGAATTGCAAACTGAAGCACTATAGCTGAGACATTTAGGCCCCAGCTTTTATTTTTAAGGGCTTTTACAAATCTTGACATAGCTACTAATAACTGTATGGGGAGTGTCCGTGCCACAACCATAAAAGCAATTGGACTTTGTGACTTGCTGACTCCAGCAGGATAACTCTCTGAAAGCCCCAATGTACTATATTTCCATACATAAAGTCTGCATGCACCTAGTGATGGGTCCTCATCCATGGATCTCCAAACAGCAGAGGTTGAATAAATGTAAGGCCTATACGGTCATTTATGAAAGAAAACTGGGAGGAGGAGGGAAGCAGGTTGCTCTGTAAGCAAACACACCATGTGTGTGACCATTGGTGCTGGATTCACAGGCCACAGAGACCACAGTTTTGTCTACCTCACCCCCCCACCTCAGGAAGCTCTGGTGCTCCTGGATGTGGTCCTGCACAACAGCTGCAGCTCTCTTTGGAGTAAGGGGCTCCTCAGGTTTTATTCCTGTGTGGTAGTTGCTGCTGGGCAAGCACTTTAACTTCAGTGGTGGTATTTATAGGAAACTCTCCAGAAACAAGATAAGTGTGCAATGTTTTTTTTACCTCAGAACAAACACAATAGGGGCAGTCACCAGAAGGCATGAGAGGACAGGGCAGATTCCACACAGATCACCCAGCAAATCCATTAAAAGCCTGCTGGATTTTGGCAGAAAAAAGCAACATTCGCCATGATTTTTCATACCCTCCAAAGAAGCATTTCTTTCTGCAGAGGTGTTCTTAGTTGCCCAGGGCCCCATTTAAAGCACTCAATACCTGCCCCCTGCCAAAAATAATGCCAAGTGGTGGTGTCAAGGTTGGTGTGCCATATTGTGTTCAAGAAAAGCTTCCTCACAGACTTTATCTTGCTGAAAGCTCTATCACGTCATGGGTACCAAAATAAACCAAACGCTGACCCTGTTGGAAAGGGCAAATAAACCCAGTCCAGTCCTGCTCATGGTTACATTGAAGACACATTCACAGCCACTGTGAACAGATTTAGAAGAAGAAGCTACTTTGGACACCAATATGTGCCATCATTTTTGTATAGAAAGAAGCCTTCTGTAAAGAAAAAAAAGAATGGAGCCATGTGAATGTAATGGAAAATCTGACTGGAAAAAGGGGAAGGAGTTAGGCTGTAGATATTGGAAAATATAAAGCACAACACTTTTTGCAGGCTGATGTCGTCAGAGAAATGCTCTGTGACCTGGGGACTGAATAAAATGTCACCAGGCTCCCAAATCCAGTGCGGCAAATCAGTAAAAACAAAGCAGTTTTTCATGTGATTAAATGCATTTTCTCAAAAGTCTTTCTTTTTTTTTTTTTTTTTTTTTTTGTGCAGCAAATCAGCATTGGCACACAAGCCAGCTAGCACATTAACAAATCAAAAAAACCCTACCAGATTGTGTCTGTGTATATAAATTTACCTTGTCTGATAAGATTAAATGAGTGAAGAGTAAATCTTCTAAAAATCCAAAATGCTGAATAGTTATTTTTAGAATGACTTCTTTTACAGCCTGGTTTTAAAAATTACTCCTTCTATACTTTTCCTGCATTAGAAAGTGGGAAGGGTCAAGTCTGAATTGCTCTGTTGATTGCTCGAACATGACTTACAGCATGGATCCAAATTCATGTATTTATACTAAAACATTTAAGCATTAAAATTTCAAATACTACCTATAATCATATTCAAAACTTCGGAATGCTACCCAATAAAACATGAACATGTTACGTAAGTTGAATTCCCGAAGCTATAAGCCATCATAAATACCAACCCCTCCTCCCCACTCCAAAAAAACCCACTCAAATATGCTACATTAAAAAAACGTACTGTATTCTGGAAACCAAATTTTAATTCTGGATTGATGCCAATCCCAGAGCTGTTAGCCTGCCTGTGAGCACTGAATTTGCTGTGAGATGTTTAGATGATAACATGATTCTAACTGATATACTCTGAAATACTGTCTTGACGTTATTAATGTGAGGGAAATGACTTGGACTTGGACCAGAATCAGTCTTGCCTTTAAAAGCAACTAATTTAGGTCCATTTTTTGGGTACTTTTCATAATCTAAAACAACAGAGGATTCAAGTCTTGAGTAGGTCAGGGAGCTGTGGTCCAGAGTACTCACAGGACTCAGGTGCTGTGCACCAGCAGCAGTAATGGAGAGACAGTGGCCCATGGTCAGACTGTCCAGACAAAGGGAATCCTCACAACCATCTCTTCTGTTGGAGGAAGGAGATACTGGTGGCATTTGATACTTTGTACTGATAGAAGCTGCTTTCAAAAGAGCAGGGAATCCATTTGGCCTGTTTTCAAAACCAACCTCAATATGCTCTCGTGGTTAGATTTGGTAAGTCATGAGGGCCTTGTCACCTTCAGGACACACTGCCAGAAAAACAAACTACTGCAAAGAAATCAAGTGAGAAAATGCAGTTAGCAGAAAAATAATTTCCAAGTAGCTGTGAAATGGAATCAAAGAAGCAAAGGAAAAACAAATGGAAGTGCATGTACAGCCCTTGTACTGCCAGGAGCACCTGCCTGCCTAAATTGAGAGCTAATGTTCTACCCCTGTGCATAACATCATACTCTTCTTAACTGAAAGTATATTTTTATTAACCCCACCTCAAAGGAGAATGTATGGCTTTAAATTACAAATGGGAATAGGTTCACGAACTCAGGCAGGTTTTACAAAGAGGCCACGAGGTTAACAAAACTCCATGGGATTCAACCATCTCTTGTACAAACATTAGCTAATTGACAGTGACATGTTTCTTTCACTCCTTATCCTGCTTCTAGAAGAGTCTCAGGGCAAGATGTCTTCCCTTGTCAGCTCAGCTGCTCAGGGTCACATCCCCACATCCCCCAAGTAACACATATGGTTGACTGGCCGTCGTAACGTGGAATGGTGTAGAAACAGAGAGATGATGAGGAGCTCACCTCTGTTGAACTATCAGGGCTATGCTTTCAGTGAACAAAAGGCATCTCAGTCCACAGTCAGCCAGAGAGGGGCAGTTTTGTAGAGTAGGGCATGGGCACTGTTCTGGTGTCACCTGCACCTGAAGGAACCCCCAAAACTGCTTTTGTCACACGGACTCTCCTCACTCACCCTCCCACTGGGCCCACAGAGCCCCACAGCTCTGCTCTCCGCACCCTCCCTGGTTTGCCTGGATCTGCTCACCATCAGGGACAGGCAGCAGGCACTAAAGCAGCCCATATGCTCATTTAGAAATGCTCGCTGGGCATTTGGTCTCAAAGATAACATCAGACCTCATTAAGCCTACACTTTGAGCAAATGTTTTCCTTCAGCCCACTTGTCAGTTTTAGGATGACAGAAGCACATCTTTCGGGTTTCTTGGTAATCCCAGTGAGATAACATATGCTGGAGCAGGGGTGGCAGGGGATTTGCAACCCAACACCAGCACACTCACTGCTCTTTGAAGAGCGAGCTGTTTTGCTGCAGCGTTTAAAAACTGAGAAGCATGTCCCTGTAACTAGTGACAACCCCTGACCCCACTGGACTCCCTAGTCAGCTGGCCTTCTCTTTTCCAGATGTTGTAAGCTCATCTCAGTCACACAGGGAAACATCTGCAAATTCTATATCCCTGCTTTCTCCCAGAGACACTCTGATGGAGCTGGAAAGCATCACATTGTGTAGTTGGTTAATTTGGTTAAACACTTAACCAGTTCTCTCTTCATTATTGCAGCTGTTCCTTGCTGGTCAAATCCCACAGGGCTTTGCAGGCAAATTTCACTCTGTACTCAGTCTGCATTTGAAATACTGGTCTGAACCCATTATTTACAGGCAAGCTTCTAAGTGTCTAGGAACTCATGACAAAGACAGATGCCGTTTGACCTTTACTAGCTTACTGGTATGAGCAAAAAGTATCATCCAGAAAAGCAAGAGTATAGCCTTCTCTTGGGATTTTTCTTTTCTTTCTTAAAAAAAAAAAAAAAAAAAAAAAAAAAAAAAAAAGACAGAAAATCTTCGAAGAGCCTGGAAGTGAAATGCAGAAGCATGTCTTCTTTGCAGAAGAGACCATAGGACTATAACGTGGTTTTTGCAAAATGGCTAAGCTGTGCAGAGTGCTAACTGGAAGTACTTCAAAGAAAGATTGACCTACAGAATTGCTCCCCAAACTGCCCTTTGAAAGACTAGACCCCCTGATAGTATTCTGCCTGGGTCACACACACAGCAGAGTCCAAAGCCACTGCTTGCTCTTGGCTTACAAAAATAGAACGCCAGAAAATTCTTGATCCTCAGCCTACATTTTCCTTTTTTCCTTTACCTCCTGTACTCCTAATTGAGGCCTCAAGCATCACAATAAATACTTCTAAAGCAGGATTCATTGCCTCTAAAAGATATTTAGGCTGTTATACACTTCATTGAGGAAGCACGTAGCAGAGAAGTACTTTTTCTTATTCTTCTCTTTATACTTCATTTAGGAAACATATAGTTGAGCCATACACATTTATTCTTATTATTTTATTCCCATGAGGGATCTGGTTTTGTGAGATAACTGAGCACCTGCCTAACATTAGTCAGGCCAGTATTTTATTCAAAACCAATTGGAATCTTGAGCTTAAGTGCTCTGCTAATCAATGCATCAATAGCCACTTTCAGTCTCAAATCTTTGTATCCTGGGATTGCCAGACCTTTTTCTATTCAGCACTGTGCTTTTCTTTTGTCCAGGAACCAAATGCAGGGAATGCCAAGGGCGGGCACACAGTAAAAGCAGCCTCCATTGTTAGGGACCTGAGATTTTCACTAACAAATGTGCAATCACAACAGCCTTTTCTGAAGATTTTTTTCTTGTAAGCTTGTGAACAACAGAATATAATTCAGGATTTCCTATATAGGTTGTTTTAGCTTTATTGCTGCTCATACTTCTCCCAGGCATTGAAAGTGCTTTATTTTTCTTGAAATAAATTAATATCAAAAACCAGCAATTGTGACTTCAATGCAAGACTGCATTGTCCAGAAAACACAGAGGTAAAAATGTGTATGGTAAGCTAGAAAGTAATGAGTGTTGAAGGTGTGATAAACTGGAGAAACATAAGAAATAAAGGGTAAAATGAATTTGCTTTGGTAAAACCATTTGGAGAAAGAACAGCAGAAAAGACTTTGCATATTAGTCCTCTACATCCACATCAGATCTCTAAGCTCTGTGCTGGAATATGAATAGACATCTCTGCGCTATTAAAGTGGGAGCTATTAACCATGAACAGCATCATTATAGAAATGTTATCTTTCTAGCTACAGACTGCAGAGTTAATCATTCAATGTCCAGTTACTCTTAGAATGACAGCTAAAAACTTTCATCACTAGAAATGTAATCAGGAGGAAATAATGACATTTTATTTATAGTTTTGATAACTGGAGAAGATATTACAGACGAGCCTCTCTTGAAAGTAATTGTGGAGTGAGTGAACTAATCATGACATACCCATTAAATGAAAGAGAAATTAAAACACATTGAGGTGGGTTTTTTACCCAGTGCAAATTCCGAGAAATGTGTAGCAATGAGCTAGCAAAGCCAAGTGGCTTGGAGAGCCCAGTGGTTTAAATGTAAAAGTTTCTTGTGTCCTTAAGCCAGGACTTCAAAACACTTAATAATTTGCAGCCTCAGCAGAGTAAAACAAACACTTGGAAAGAGGTCTGAACTTAACTGGACCAACAACTCCTTAAAAGAAAGTGTTAGACATGATTGTGCAAAGAGTAGAAAAACAGATGGAAGTAGTTCATTTCCCACTTTACAATTCTATGGAAGTGAACTGCTCTGATATAATATATTAATGGAGGATATTGGTTCAAAATGAATTAGTACAAAACAGAGCATGTACTGATAAAATTTTCAGGTGACCCAAAACTAAGGGCATTGCAAGATTAATGTAGGATCCCAATATCACTCTAAGTGCTGTAGATGCCTTTCAGAATAATAATAGCGAAAGGGGCTGAATTTCATTTGTACAAAGTACTATAGATTAATAACATGAATTTTCATCCTGACACAGGAATTCACCACTTGAGAATGTTACCTGGAGAAGCCTGCATAATGAAAAAGTAAAAATGTTTTATTTTATTTTATATGTTTCTAATTAAGATATTTCCAATAGAGTTAGGAAAATCTTAATGCTAGATTCTGAGACGCTGCAGTATTCTGGAAGTCAGGCTTGAGAGACCACAGATTCAAGCTGAAGCACGTGGACACAAGGATTATTAGGGTGCACAGAGAAGTAAAAGTCCCATCTTGCAGAAAGAGAACTAAAAGAACTTTTCTTGTTTGCTTTGCTAAATTAAGCCTGAGAGTGATATGATTGCTTTCCATAAGCCAGTAAACAGAAAAGATCGGAGAGCTGAACAATAGTGGCACAAGAATAAATGTGTATAAATAATCTATGAATAAATTGAGGAGGAAAATCAGAAGATTTCTATTCTTTTGGGGAGGATGAAATAGGGAAACCTTCTAAATATGACTGCTTGGCAAAAGATTCTGAAAATAGGAAACCTGTAAGCGAAATAGAAATGAAAGCTAGTTTTGAGATATAAGATACCAAGCTGTTAGTTACTGTACAACCAAAAAACAATGGGATAGCCAGCTGAAGGAGAATTCCTCTTTATTGAACAATGTCCTTAGCAAAGAAAAGGATGCTTCAGCAAGCAGAAAAGTCCAAGGGTCAGAGAAACCCTGCCAGTGTGGCAGGGAAGGAAAAGTAGTTTTAGAAATTAGTTTTTAGGAGTTAAAATGTAACACAGTATGGTAATGTAGTAGTTTTGATAGGTTGTATGTAAATTCTGTAAGGATTTCTGTCTTCTATTGATTGGATGTTGTATTATTACCATATTCAGTATAGGAAGAGATATAATATCATGTAACCAGACCTTAACTCTCACTCACTCTCTCTTGCTGTATAGATCTAGCTCTCTCTACCTCTCTATCTCCTGCTCTCTCTCTTGCTCTCCCTGGGGCACGCTCTAAGCTGTGGCTGGCAGCTTAAGCAGAGCTCCTGCACCCACCACCCTTGCAAATAAACTGCACATTTCAGGAGCTGCCTTGAACTGTAGAGATCACCTGAACTGTCTAGTCCCGAATGCCTTTTATTTTCTACATATTCATCATAAGTGCGAGGTTCTACATCTGTCTTCTGGTAGAAATAATTAGAATAAAGAATCTCAACAGCTTTCAAACTCCATGAATAGCAATACAGTGCTGGTCATCCTATCAGCAGAATGAAGTCCATTACCCATATTCTGACTTCTGGCTCACATAGAAGAGAGCAGAGGGGCTCTTGAAAAATTTTCAAAACATTATTGTAGATGAGGAACCAAATATGAAGGAGTACTAAGGTGAAAACTAAACTCAAGTATGTTTACCTGTGTTGAGCATTACTTGTTTGCAAAGAAAATTACTGGCTCACTTCAATGCAGTCATTTCTTGTTCCATTTCATTTGCTTTGGGCAATCTTTACCATAGGCTCAAGGGGACAGTAGGCAGTCTTGCTCCATCACACCAGCATTTCAGTGCCAGCCAGACAGTATAAACTAGGTGGCTGAAATAATACCAAATTATCTGCTTTTTAATAGCCACTAAATTGGAGAGACAAATGTTGTTTGGTTCATATTACAGGTTTCATTTTGGAAATCCTTGAGTATTTTCTACAATGAAGGAAACTGGGAAATAAACCATTGCCTTTCCAAGGGACATGATGGGTGAGTGAGTGAGTGAGTGAGTGAGTGAGTGAGTGAGTGAGGTAGAATTAGGCAGAAGGATTATTTGAACTGAATTCTTGGTCTGTGATCCTGGACAAAAACTGTCAGTATCCCATCCAAGCTCTCTGATCTGTGGACACAGGCACAGGAGTTCTAAATGAGTATTCCTCATTTAGAAATAGATATTCCCTACAAAACTGTTAAACGCAAATTAGAAAAAAAAGGAAAGCTTGAGTGATTTGGTAGCCTGATGGCTGATGAGGTTGAAACATCTTCAGTCCAATTTGTGCTCACCCACATACACAAGCCAAATATTTTTACAAGGAGATGCTGAAAAGGTCTTTTTGCTAGACCTCTCTATGGCTCAGTTAGTAGGGCATTTTTCTGAAGAATAAGTGTTGGGAAGCCTAAGTTCAACCTCTGTCTACCGCCTGGTAGAAAAGGGATTTGAACCATGTCCTCCTCTACCCTTCCTGGGTCGGCTGACACCCAGTAAGCCAGAGGAAAGCCACCCCTGCCTTGTCAGTTTTGCAAATCCACCCTTGAATCTAACTTCAAAATCAAGTAGTTCCCTCCAGAAGTGCCAAGCAAGAAAGTTTGCAGGTCCACCTATTCCTTATTTTGATCCAAATTAATGAATGCAAACTGAATTCACAGATACTTTTAACTGCTCCTTTTGCTGGTTTAAGGGATTTTGTTTTGGTCAAAAAATGCACTTAACCACAAACATTTGCCAAGCTCCAGCCTGGGAGTTATTTGGATTAAATAACTCTTCCCAGTCAAGCCTGCCTTGGCTCCAAGCTTGGATGCCCTTCTCCCCTGTTCTGTGTTACATGGACAGCCTTTGCTTGCACAAAGCCTTTTTTTTGTTATCTGCCTGTGGATCCAGAGCTGATGTTCTTTTTCTTTCCATCTCAAAAGCATGTTGTGCAAAGACAGCACTGTGCTGACAAATTAACACAGGAAAATAGCATTATTTAAGCACAAACATCTACTTTTGTCGTGGTGCTCTATAAATACAACACAACAGCATCCAGTGTCTGCTCAGATCAAATGTTTGCAATGAAAGGATGTCTGTGAATCTGTTTAAGGGGGATTAAGATTCTAGCTGGCTAGATTCTGGGTCATTGGTTTAATGTCTATATTATTCAGTACTGTAGTATCTGTCTGCTAGACAGCTTTAGCATCTATCCTATGGCATATTGTGCTAATTATTCTTCCCATCCTCTGCAGGGCATTCTCAGTTCTGAGTGTAGAAAGTGCCGTGCGAGTGGCTGCTCTGCCTGTGACACTTTTTTAGCTGCCTGGCCCTTCCCTCCCTCAGCCCCTCACCTCCCAGCTGCCATGCACACATCCTCATACTGTGATCCTTTGTGGACTCCTTGTAGGCACATGCCTCTAACGAGCTGTGTTTTCGTTTGCCACCCTAAGCCATCAGAGGATTCTGTAGCAGTCAGCAGCAGCAGCACTATGGGCTGTTATTAAAGCAGCAGGAGCACAAACACACCTAGGACTGGCCCAGTAATTTTATTTTGTTTTAAGGGTCAATGAGAAAATAAATGGGAAGAGGATGTGTAGGAAAATTTCAATGTGTATGTCAGAACATTTCAGTCAACCAAGTATTTTTTGACCTGGAACTGTTTTGGGCTTTTTGCGTGTTCAGGATATTTATTTCCTTTCTTTCTCCTTTCAGCTGTGAGTTGATATAAAGGAGAAAAAAAAAAAAAAGAAAGAAAAAGAAAGAGGAAAAAAAAAGAAAAAAGAAAAAAGAAAAAAAAAGAAAAAAGAAAAAAGGAAAAAGGAAAAAGAAAAAGAAAAAGAAAAAGAAAAAGAAAAAGAAAAAGAAAAAGAAAAAGAAAAAGAAAAAGAAAAAGAAAAAGGAAAAGGAAAAGGAAAAGGAAAAGGAAAAGGAAAAGGAAAAGGAAAAGGAAAAGAAAAAGAAAAAGAAAAAGAAAAAGAAAAAGAAAAAGAAAAAGAAAAAGAAAAAGAAAAAGAAAAAGAAAAAGAAAAAGGAAAAGGAAAAGGAAAAGGAAAAGGAAAAGGAAAAGGAAAAGGAAAAGGAAAAGGAAAAGGAAAAGGAAAAAGGAAAAAGAAAAAACAGTATAGCACAGAAAACACAAGAACATATTTGCTGGTAGAGGTTTCCCTGCTCACAGGAGGTTTGGAGGACAAGCTGTGTTTGTCAGATGCAAACTGATTTCCCACTAACACCCCCCATACATACACACTCACAAAGGCTTTGTTTTCCAGCGAATTTGCTGCTCACAGACACCCTGACTCTTCCTCTGCCAGCCCTTTTGCCCTTTCCAGCCCTGCTGTATGAAGATCAGAGGCAGAGGTGCCTACAACCCACACCCAGGAGCTTTGTCTGCCGCTGCAGAAGCCTCCCCTGTGCTCCTGCCCTCACTGAGATTTCTCTGAGAGAAAGGTGTGTTCTGTTGTCCTCAAAGCACGGGAACAACAGACTTGCATTGACAGAAGTGTGATAAATAGAGAATAATGTGTCCTGCTAGACAGAATAATGAGATTACATATGAGCTGCCATATCATATCAATTAAACCATTGGCCCTTTTAGTCTGGCAAATCCATCCTGCCACAGTGATCAGTGCTTCAGGGAGAATGGGGAGAGAGAGGGAGGGCAGGGCTAACATAATCTGCTTAAAATAACCCAGACGTTCCTTCTGCTGCGTGCCCAGGCAGGATGGGTCCGGGTCTGGCCCGGGGCACAGGGGTGCCTGCTGGGGCAGCCTGGCAGTGAGCAAGGTTTCCAGCTGCACCAGGGCACTCAGCACTGCTGGCTTTGGGTCTCTGCCCCAAAAGGAGAGTCAGGGGGTAGGTTGTCCCTGTCAGCTGCAGGTTGCAGATCCTGGAGCTGTACATACAAGCAGCCCGGGTGGCATGGTCTTGTCCTTCTGCCAGGATCTCCTGGTTCCAGATGAGTGGAGTATTTGTCACTCCTAGGTGACAGCTGACAATGTCCTGAGCGCTCATGAGGCCCCATCTTGCTGTGACAACTTAAGTGCATGCAACATGTGCTTGCCTGGCCCTCTCTCCATGGACCATGACCTAGTGTTTCCAATGCAAAATACAAGTGCCTCCCTTGACCAAACCTGTCACAGGAAGACCCAAGAGGCAGAGTAAAGTACTCAGAAGAAAAGGCCCCATCGAAGCTCTCCAGTCACCTTCTCAGCAACCCCAGATGCTAATGCAAGGAGAGGAGTATCCCACGGCATGGGGTGATTGTACCCTCAAACCTGTGTCCTTCTCACAGAACGACTCTGGGTTTGATTAGGTGGGTTTTGGCTACTCAAGTAGCTAACTAATGTTCTGCCTTCCAGACACTGTTGTGGCCATGAGCTAGCCACGTACGTGGTCTGAGAAATGGTTTCAGTATAGGCCACTTAAAATTAGTGTTGTTTACAGGGCAGTGTAAATCTCCATGTAGTCAGGACTGGTTGTTGTCTGTCTGGCCTGTGTTGGATGGACATTCCTGAACTTCACTGACCATCCTCAGGTACTTGCTCTAGCAATAGGATGGGATGTCAAATCTTTCTGCCCTTTCTCCAGCTGCTTTCAATGCATCCCTAGTTTAGAAATATTTAGCAGATTTTTCCAAAAGCATTAAAAAAACAAAGCCCGTTTCCCTATTCTTTTCAGTCTAGTGGCTGAATTGACTGATATCTAACGAGACACAGGTTGCCCATTATACTATCTCTGGGATCCAAGTGCTCTTAGTGTCTCTTTCCCATGTGAGTCCACTAGTGACTATGGGACAAGCTGCCACACCAAATAGCTCCACAAAACTCACCTTCTCCCACCTGCTGTGGAATTCTACACATGAAGCACCTGGGAAGAAGTGAACAAAAGGAAAAAACAGAGTTGCTAGCAGTACTGATGAAAACCTTCCACACCTTTGGTGGGATGTCTCCAGACAGGCCATGTGAGACTGAGCCCTACATCACACCTGGATTCCTGCACCATGATGTGCAATTCTCCATGCCTTATAGGAGCCCATGACTGGCTTCTCTGCTGTGATAATGGGTGAACTGGCTACCAAAGTCCCCTTTCCACATGAGATGCTGGGCCTGCCTCTGTGCCCACACTTTTGGGCAGAAGCAGATGTCTGGCAGTCAGAGGCAGAGGAGCAGAAAGCAGAGGGGAGTGAGGTGTATGCAGAAGATTAAGTAGAAGGAAAAAAGCTGGAATATAAGCTGATTGGAAGCAACCTGCAGCAAAGAGCAAGAGAAGAAAGATGAAGGGAATCAAAGATAATTCCTAAGGGAAAGAGAAGATGAAAAGATGAGCTCTTCTGAAGAGAGAAAAACACCATTTCTCAGGTGGGTTAGCTGGTGCCAGGGACAAAGCTCTCACTCCCTGATGTAAGGTGTAACTGAACAAAGGTTAGTTACAGCTACATGGCAAAGATGTAGAAATGACATTGACTTCTAAGCCAAGGTTTTTTGTTATTTGAAATGGCAGCATTACTTTAAAAATTCAGTATTCTTTTCTGTTGTTTTTTAAACACAGCTCATGCAGAGTTTAAAACACTACCACCAACTACAACAAAGTTGCAATAACTTATCCTTCACCTGGTGAGGAACAGTGCAATAGAGAGAATTAGAAAATGCAGTAATTGATGCCTGTAGAGTGGCAACGCCAGCTGGTTTGGAGCATCCCAGTTTGTGGAAAGATACCCTGTTAATATCAGAAGGTAAAAAAGGCTATTTGGGTTAGAGCAAATGTTTGCCTGCTTACTCTGCCTCTGACAGCAGCCCAGAGCAAATGCTGTGGGAAACAGTGCCAGAGTGGTGCCAGGCAATAGCCATCACTCCCTGGCATGGCTCTTTGGCAAATACATGTACTTCTGCTGGGGCAGCTTGTGATACTGTTGAGTTTGTATTGTTGCATAACTCTACAAAAGTGAAGCTGCAGGCTGTGGCGTGGTGACTGGGCTTCAATGGAGCCTGGGAGTGGAAATTTGGGAAGAGCCTGGCCCTTCCCCTTGT
Organism: Lanius collurio; assembly: GCA_020086605.1. Taxonomy (NCBI): domain Eukaryota; kingdom Metazoa; phylum Chordata; class Aves; order Passeriformes; family Laniidae; genus Lanius; species Lanius collurio. The sequence goes on along the minus strand of JACBWW010000002.1, from coordinate 20,825,086 downwards.
GGACCAGGGACTCAGCACCTACAAAAGGCATCTCAGGGCATCAATTCTACTAGTAATTTACTTCTGAGCAGTGCTATTAGCATGGAGAAGGTGTTTTTTCCAACACATTTCATTTGGTGGGGGAAAAGGTGTTTTAGGTTAGGGGCTTGCTGGTGTAGAAAAGAGGCAGTATTTTCACAGTGATCTTTAGAGGAGAGGCAGAGCTGGTGAGCAGCAACACTGGGCATTGAACGTGAGCTCCTGGGCAGGTGCACCATCCAGGACTGGGGGCCTCCTCAAGACTCAGATGAGCTAGTGAATTATTTTCTTCTCCTTTGGCAACCAGAGGAACTCTGCAATATTTAAGAGCTTGGCAGGAGCCAAAATGAAGGGCTGACTCACATTCCAGGCCCTGTGCGCAGGCATCTGAGAAGATGCCTTCAGTGCTCATTGCAACAGCCTTCAAAAGGACTCGGCTCCCCTGAAGCTGATAATGTCTGAGCAGTTTCAAAACAGACCACCAGTAAGGCAATGAAGGATGCCAGTGGAAAAATACTGGAAAGACATAACAGATTCATCTGAAAAGCCATGCCCCCCTCCAAAAAAACTGCCTAGAAGTGGGGAAGAAAAGGTCTGCAGTTGATTCAGTGTTGTGCATCAAGTCAAAAATGCCTATGACATTTTGGAAATGCCGACAGCTTGGGGAAATGGAGTGACTTGCCATGACCTCAGTCCTGCTTGTCCCAGCAGGGATGAAAGGAAAAGCCCCATAACATTTCTGTAATTGTTAATACTGCTTCTCTGCAAAGAATTGAGCATGCTGGGCTACAGTGTGTGCTGAGGCACTGGCTGGCCAGGAGGACTGGGCACATGAAGGCGATCCCTCATATGGTGAAAGCTCATATCCCAGCAGCATCCCATCCTGGAAGAAAGGGGACTGGAAGGCACCTCTATCATACCTCTGCCAGAGCTCATACCTGGGTGTTCTACATAGGAAAGAAAAGAGCTGACAATGAGCAAGAAGTTGAAAATCATGTTTACTTTTGCCCTAAGGCTTAGTCCTTGGAGGACAAGATATGAACTGTTATTTTACGAAATGATTGTGTGGATGAGTATGTCTGCATCAGTACTCTGCCTTGCTTTACTCTGAGTCATACTGCAGCAGGGCTGAATAAAGATGGGCCCAGGCTGGGTTCAGATGCAAAGGCTCGTGGCTCTCCACTGTGAATGTCTCGAGATTAGCAAGTAACACAGCTTTTTGTGGAGATACTCGCAGGAACAGAGGCAGGGGCAGCTCTGTGCCTAGCCTGGCAGAAGAGAAACAAGGTTCCTCATGGGAGGGAGCCAGCCTAGCCCCCATTGCATGAGGCTGGTAACTCCATAGGCAGTGAGCTGCAGTGTTTGAAGGGCCCTGCCAGCAGCAAAGGAGCACTCTCTGAGCTTGGCTGGCTGAGTTGGTGGGAGTCCTCAGCTGGGGTGGGAGAGTTGCAGCTTCAAACTCCTCATCTGCCTGGTGCAGATCTGGGACCCTGAGTCTGCTGCATCCAGAGCAAGTCTATATTTCATTTATCTGAGCAGATCTACAGCAAGGATTTGTGTCAAAAGCAAGTCTTCCAATGAACAAAAAAGTATTTCAGCAGAAACCTCATACCAGATATTCTGCTGGCTCACCCAGGAGAGAATGGGACATGCTCACCACCCCGGCTGGCTCTGCAGCTCTTGATGCTGTAATAAACAACTCTCTCAACCCAAGTCCTTAGCTTTATCCCTGTGACAGCTCTGCGTGCTCTGCAGGCCAAGGAGGGCTGGCAGAGGCTGGGGGTATTCCCACCCCATGGAGTCTGGAGGCAGCATCAGCAGCCCCAGATGCATACAGCCAGCACTCAAACCCAGAGCCCCCAGGGAGAGGGGAAAGTGCAGTTGGCAGTGCTGATTTATTCTGGGGGAGGTTTTCTCCTTGGAGCCAGAGACAAGCAGTACCTTGAATGATGCAGAATAATGGCATTGCAGCCATCGGAGCAAATTCCTTCCTCGATGTAGGAAAGGAGTTGTGAAATTCTGTTTCTAAAATTAGGGAGAAATTTCTACGTCAGCCAGAGTCCTTTGGTGAGCACGTTACAAATGATTGCCCAAGTTGTGAGAAGAATAAGCAGTGACATTACAAAAGTCAAGACTGCTGTGCTGTCTGTCCCCGTCTAACCTCCTTAAAATCTGAGAAATACAGAAAGTTGGGGAACTAATCTAGACCTTCAAAGAAATGCTGCTCTGAGTCGTGACCAGCAGGACCTTGCTTCATTGAAGGAAAGAGAGTGGGAAAACCTGCTGGTACCTGTGTGACCCCAGCAGAGCTGCCCAGAACTGGGAAGCATCCTTTGCCAAGGCATCAGCTGCAGTGCTGGCTGCTGCAAAGGGGCCAGGAATTACCCAGCAAGATGTTTAACTATCTGTTACTTTTACTTGCTTGTGTGATTTGATGGAGCAGTGAAGACAAACTGGGTCACACCCACAAGCCATAGGCAGTTTATATTAATAGCAGGTCAGAATAACAGCACATTAAAACTTCTTTTAATTTGTTTTTAATTTGATAGTTTTGAAGTTTTGGGGTTTTTTTTCCAATAGTAATTTTTATAACACTGAAGTTAAAACCAGCTTAGTGTAAAACTATTAACTTCTAAGACCAAGATCTACCTATCAGTTTTTTTTTTTTATATTATGTGGATTTTATATTGGTCTGCTATGTTTTCCTTTTGGAGCAGTTAGTATTTTAATATCATTAGCCTAATATTTAGTCAGGATATATATTTTATGATCCTAATAAAAATTAATTTCAGTGAGGCACTCACCTCATAAGTCATGATGTGTCGGTCCTTCGAGACATTACACATTATTACCAGGATTGAGGAAACAAGATGTAGCACTGCATCAAATCTCAGAATAGGTAAAACCTGCACCTCATGCTCTAATGAGGGGTATTTTAATGACTGGCCTTTGGGTGTTGAAGCTTTTGCATACATTGGGAAGAGGATGCCATACAATTTAATATTGTTTTGTGCTTAGGGACCAATTTATGACTTGCTTCAGGAGAGAATAAGATTTTCCATTTTCTACCTCTGTTCCTCACCTCTCCTCCTCTCACACCCTATCTCGGGTTTCCTGCTCCCATCTCTTTCCTAGCCCTAAACACTGGCTGACCTCTCTCCTCCGGGAGGGAAGATTTGCAGCTGGATGGCTTCTATATGAGGGTCCAGCCTTGCCCCATGCACTGTTGCTGAAGAGAAGTAACCTCATGCAGTGCTTCTCTCTAGATTTTATTGTGACTGCATTATAAGACAAAAGAAATTATAATTCCCTTTCATCCTAGAAGCAGACGGCCTCAGAAATTATCCCAAAAGGACTTGAATCAGTAAACAGCAATTATGTGTGTTGTCTCACTGAGGGAGAAGGTGATGTCATAGTAATTTTGAATAAATAAAAGCACTTGAAAATTTTAAGAGCCGGAGCAATTTTACACTGTCATCCTTTCAGATCTGACTATTCGTATGTTGCATTTCAGCTCATTAAGGCTGTTTCAGAGGGAGCTGACTGCAACGATTTGTGTCTTTTGCCTCATGCCTGGCCTTCCCCTGGGCTCTTAGGTCCAATCCACCATGCATGACCCAGACTTCTCCCCAGGCATTTTGCCTGGCCTTTGCCCTCTGCCACTTGAACCTTTCCACGACATCCCAAATTTCCAGGCTTTGTCTTTTCTGGCAGACTTTCCCTTCTCCAAGGAGCAGGCAAGCAGCTGCCCCATTGTGGCTGGTCTCTGCCCCATGGACAGTAGGTACCCCTTTGGGTTGCCATATGGACCTTCTCTGCACTTTTCCTTCTTCCCTCCCTGACCATGACTCTCACCCTGCCCATGATGCTCCCTCACCCCATAGCACAGGTTTCCCCCGCCTTGGTGTCTCCAGACCCCCACGGATGACTAACACAGATGTTCACTTAGGCAATCACTCTCTATTCTTCTAAACTCCTTCTGGTTTCCATCACAACTGCCCATTTGCCTCCTCTCCATGTCTGCCTTCTGCTAAAGGGGACACATCCATGTGGGCCTCCTCAGTAATCCATTTCTCTCTTACCATACCGCTAGCTTTTGACCACAGCAGCTAAATTTCTTGATTGCTCATAGATTATGTGGTTGGATGTGATTGCTGTGACCATCTGCTCTGATCTCCAGTATAATTTAAGCCACAGGTCTTCTCTGAATTATTTCCTGCTGTCTTTTCTATAAATAGACATTCAAAAATGCCAACTCCTTGCTCATTCTTTCTAATGATGGAGCAGCCACCACAAGTGTTAGCTGTTTGTTGCTCTGCTTGATGCTTACTATTAAAAATACATGCTTTATTTCTAGACTGAATTTGTCAGCTTCAACTTCCAGCTGTTAGATCCAGTTACATCTTTATCTGAAGAGTCCTCTTTCCAATTTCTTTTCCTTAAATAGATGCTATGATTAATTCATCTCTTAAACTTTGCATTGTTAAAATTAACCATCTGAGCTCCTCTGTACTTCTGCTGTGTTTTCCCACCCCGGTTACCTTTGGTTTGTATTATTCTTGCACTGAGTGCACCACAGAAGGGTACATTAACATAACTATCTAGTCCTAATTGATATTCTGTATATTGAGAGACAATGTTTACTATTCTTTGTGTCAGCAATGGCTTGGGATAGATGTTCTCCCTCTTCGGGGAGTGTATGCTACAATACTTAAGTGTGATCCAGCAATTACAGGGAAAGAAAACCTTTTATCTTTGCCCTTGCAAGATGTAAATCACCTTGAAGCCTTCAGATATATATCAGTGATGTATCCTGCTTCTCTTCTTGTTCCCACACTATCACCAAAACTACAGCTCAAAAGTCTTTCAATGCCATTTTCTACATTCATTTGATACACCATGAGTCCCAGCTCATTTTTAAGTAAACTATTTTCTATAAACAAAACTTGTGCTCTTTTCCCCTATATGGAGGACTTTACAGCTGGTAATATTTTGGCAGTTACTTTGTCCTTGCATCCAGCTTACAAGTGACACAAATCAGTCTCTAGTTATTACATTTTGAGGTTTTTACGGTTTCATTAATGTTGTGAGAGATTATTCTACACTTTCTTCCAGATTAGTGGCAATTGTCTGGCATAGTGTATGTACAAAAACTGAGTTTCATGGAACAGCTGCAAATCCAAGCCTCTTTGCAAACGTTTTCCCATCTACAACTCCATTTTCATCACTCCAAATTAACTAGTTTCTCACATCTTTCATCTATAATGAGGATTTTGTGCCTTTCTAGTTTCTTACTCAAAATGCTAAAAGGTACCATGCACACATCTTTCAGAGTACTGTTATTTCAACTTATTCTTTATCAGTTGGAATTTAACTGATTTTTAAAGACTAAAATATAATTCTTTAATTTTTTTTTTAAACCTGCTTGAGTTTGTACTAATTGTACTGTCTTTCTTCCTTTCTTTCTTTCTTTCGGAAATTAAATTCACTAACACTTATTTGATTATTCTGCAAAAGATCAGTTCAGTTTCATAGGACTGATACCATGGGATCATCTCATTTGCCTTTTTTAATATTTCCATATTTTTGGCTTCCTGGCAGTGACCCAGCCTTTCCCCAGTGTTTCAAGATGCATTGAAAATTGACATTATTGATGCAGAGAGCCATTCATCAGCTCTTCTGAAGCTGTTGATTACAAGTTTTCTTGATTTTAGAAGTCTTGGGAAAATAACTGCTCTTTAACATTTTCCTTGGTTACTTTTGGAATAAAAGGTATTCTACGCAGCTTAGAAAATCACTGTGGTGTCTGTCTTTTTCTAAATACAGAGCAGATACAGCTATTAAATGCCCTTTTTTTGCATTCCTCCTGCTGATGGGCCAGGACAGTGGTTAAAGTTCCTTAAAATCTCTGCCTTGTTTACATTGTTACCCACTTTCTGAAGAGGCCAGCCTGTGCAGTTAATTTGGCTAGAAATCTGGCATGTACATGCCAGCTCTCAGGGGACAGTTGTACCTACATCTAATGCGAATGACCTCACTGATCTGCTTAGTTCTGAAGTTCACATCAGCCCAATTTGAATCAAGAAACCTCTACAGACTGATTTTTGGGAAGGGATTTCTGGTGGCTATATTAAAAAAACCCAAACAAACAAACAAACAAACAAAAAAAAACAAACACCAAAACAAACAACAATAATATTTATTTTACCAAAGGAATCTTTCTGAAATGGTTCTTTTTGAAAATTATGTTGTTGGCCTGACACTCAACCTTTATTCAGCTTTATTGCATGTTCTGCATGTGCCTAGAGTACAATAGCTGCAAAGAATAAATATTCATCTTTGTTCCTAAGGAAAGCTGTCAGAAAAGAGTTTGCTTAAATCTTTGCTCTGCTTAAAGCTTGCACTGACTCTAAATGAAAAGTGAAGTAAAAACTAATATGTCACATCACCATGTTGCACCACTGTCATTCTCAGGGACTAAAGGCAAAAACTACAACTTTCTCTTTTAAATGGTTTCTGAATCATTTTGAAGTATTGCATCATATGTTCCCATCAGGAGCAGCATAAATCGCAGAACAGTCTTTGCTTATGGAAGGTTCACATCTGAATTGCTGGGCCATTTGGATTAAATTGCATTTAACTGCTTAGCAGAGCCAATGAAGGTGCTAAGGGATTTGCTAAAAATCTTTACAGCAGTAGGAGTTTGCTCCACTGTGTCTAAATTGCTAGCATCAAAATCCTTACACCACTCATGGAAACACGCCTGGTAAAAAGGAGCTATGGATAATGGATTTTATGGACAACCACTCCAATTGAGAACAGCTATCTTGTTGCCTAATAGCCATCACACATTTGTTAAAATAGACTTGCAAGCTATAAGGAGTTTCTTTTCTGTGATGAGTGATAAGAATCAGCAATATAGAGATATTGCTGGGGAAAAAAACCCAAACAACCTCCTGGAGTTTTTTGGTGTTTTGTGGGTTTTTTTATACAAATGAAGATTTTTTTTATTTTTTAGCTTTCAAATGTAACAGTCATGGTAAGACATGCAATACAACTGGAAATTTCACAAGTTGAGAGGTACTGGCAAAAGAACAGATTGTAATGGAAGATCTGTGCAGCCTGACACACAGCTCAAATGACAGCTGGAGCACTTGTGTGGCAGAAATTTGTGCCTGCACACCTATGTTTTATTAGCCTTTTATTTTTATTCTATTTTCATGTTGAAGCCCCACATAGAAGCCCCAGCTGCAACCTGTCTGTATGCTATATGCACACAGATACAATCAGACATATTCTGCTGCGATGATGGTTAAAATAAACAGACAGCAGAGGAGGGAGAGGGGATACCTCCTTACAAAGGAGAGGAGAGGAGCTGCTGGTTTGGCTCACCTCCCCAGAGAGAAGCAGGAGCTATGCTGCACAGACAATGCTGGATGCTGGGTGGCAGAGAATGGAACAGATCATTACCTGCCAGGATTTTGTGAGAAAAGTAGTCTCAGGATATAAAAAGAACAGAACAGAAATTGTACCTTTTTGTTTAAGCAGAGTCCAACACAGTTAATCTCTCCTCTGTAATTTTTGTGCCCAGTGACAATGTAAATGTTTACCGCTATTGCTGGTCACCATAACTCTGGCCAAGGAAGTTTGCAGCAACTGAGAGCATACAGTGGCCACTCCATAAAGTCATCAGAGTTTTACAGTCTCTAGAGTGCATTTGCTACTTATGGGAATGTGAAATACAGCACCTTGGTGCCTTTATGAGAGGCCCATACTGAAGGAAGTTCCTCATCCTACACTAACAGGCAGTGGCCTGAGATCAAAAAAATAAATTCAAATTGAGTCGAAATGTCTTTCAGAGAGCAAAGGCTTAGCCAAGACATCCTCCTGGATGATGGGGCCCCCTTTGGACCTGGTGTTGTGGAACTGTATTTGACAAGAACAGACCCAGACACACTTGGCAGCAGAGGAAACAGAGGCATCAAACTTTCAAGCTTGGACTTTGATCAGGTCACCTGATAGAGCAGACCTCATTTCTCTAGTAGCAGCAAAATTGGTGTGGCCCTCCCAGAGCCAGGACCAGGCAGGGACACTCCTGTGGGCACACTCCTGGGTGTAAGAGCTAGAGGGGTAAGGTCACTGAGAAACCAAATGACCAAGAAATGCAATATGAGAGATATAAAGATGTATGTGAGAGTTGGAACATCAGAATGAGCAGCAGCTTAGAGGCATGATGATGGGTTTTGTGATTTAACTTTTCATTCACTTGCAAGGATGTTGAGAAAGTTCGACAAATAAATCATTATCTCCAAAGCTAAATGGTAATTTCTTGGTATGAGAGAGCCTTTCACTCAGTCTTGTGCTCCAGACTTCAGGACATCCCTCTCAGGTTGAATTTTCCTGTGGAATGTGTACTGCTCTCCAGAATTCAAGCCCTCCTCCTGCAATCTGTTAGTGCCTCCTTGACTTTACATGGAGTGTTTCTGAAGGCAACATTTTCTCACACTAATTTTAAGAATTCAATCACCAACTTTGTACTGTCTGTAGAAATTCACAGTTGAAAATTTAGGCCTTTGGGATTTGTGTTCTAAGAGTAAATTAGTATTTGGTCTGTCATATATTTGTGGGACTGAATATCTGTAAATATCCTCTATGTTTGAAAATCTGCAGTTCACAATATTGCAAATATCATAGACATCAAAGAGATGGTTACATTATTATTTAAAACACTGAAGCATATAGGACTACATGTGATCCTAGTGTCTTATTCAGAACCTCGTGTTCTGCATCCAGATCTGTTTCAAATCAAATATGAAAGGCTATGAATGTGAGTGTGTTAAGCTATCATGAATTGCTGCTGAGGAGATAGCTGCTATTTATCATTGCCTCTCACTGTGAGGATGGAATAGGCAGTCTGAATGTCACATATACTGTATTTATAATGCTGTTTTAAGGTCACCTCCGTGTGCAGATGCTCCAGACAGAGTAACTTAGAAGTACAGATGTGTCTGTTGCGAGGCGCTAAATAGATTTGAGATTTTTATTTTGTAAAAGCCATATATTAGCCAGAGACACTGCTGCAGTCACTCTGTCCCTGGCAACTTTCCAGTCACCAACAGCTGGCAATTAGCACTTACACAAAAATGCCTAAACATTGTCCAGCCAAAGGCTTCAGTGGCAACTTGCCTGGAGCCTTAGGGCTGCACCTATTTTACATAAAATGGAGCAGATTGTGGTTGATTTAATCTTTCCAGTGGAGCTATGGCCCACAAAAGCTTCTGCTTCTAGCATGCTTTGCTGTACCCTGATCAAACCACTGCCCCATTGTGGAATTCAATGGGCCACATTTAGCCTCAAGGTTGTATTCTGGTTTTCTGTGAATTATGTTAACTACTGACAAAGCCCACAAAGCCTTTCAATCCAAGTGTGCAAAGGCAGCAGTTAATCACACCTCTTTGTACTAGAAGAGGGGAAAAGACTTTGCCAAGATATAATAGAAATTCTGATGATACAATTTTAACAGTAACTATGAACAGACTGCTCATCATTTGTGCTGAACATTATGCAAGAGAGAAAGTTTCTGACCCGAAAATGTACAAACTCATTATAAGGCAAGGAAAGAGTTTTATGAGTCTAATTTGACTCTTAAAACTCCTGGAGAAGAAGCCTGAGGAAGAAAAAATGCCAGTCACTGTGAAAGACAGATGGTGATTTCAATCCCCACCTGGAAGAGTAAGGGATGATCCTTGCTTGGACTGCACTTGATGGTGGTATCGTGGGGCTGGGTTCACCCTTCCAGGCTGGAGATGGACTGAATCCATGGCTCCTGCTGATTGCATGCTTGATGTATTGCTCTTCCCCTGTTTGAAGCGAGGTGTGGGCGCTCTGGCCCAGCCATATTTTTGCAGGAAAGACTGGCACTCCTCCTCCATCCCTCCCCCAGCTGTCCTGTTGGAAGGGTTGCTTAGCTATCTAATGCAAACGAGAATTACAGACTGTGAATCCTGGTCTGACAGATTGACTTCCCTGCAGTCTGGAAATAGATGTCTGAACTCTAAAGAGAGGTATGATTTAAGAAGCAGCCTTTTCCTCAGTGTGTCCCAGTGGCTAGCCCAGACACCTCCTGGTCACAGTGCAGGCTGCTGGGATGTGCCTCAGGGACTGCTGGCTCTGCGCGTGGTCCTAATTTCTAGCACAAGAAGTTCATGCAGGGCAGGAGCCTGAGCTTGGCAACCCCAGGCTCTGTTTGTGTTCTTTCACAATCTGTCACCATGCAGAAGGGTAAGCCCAGACACGTGGCTGTGATGTTTAGGATAGGCTGGATGTTCAGGGATTCTCACCTGACTTTTGCTTGGTTTGGCAGATGTGCTTTTTTACATAGCCACTTCTTCCTTAACAGAGCTAAAATATATACAGACACCATATTCAGTGCTGATAAATGTAAATTAGTGCATAAGGGAGAATGCACAAACTTAATTGTATGTGCCTTACAGTTGACTCCAGACTATTTCTACCTTTCAGGAGTGACATCTCGAGGGCAGGGAGAGAGCATTCCTGAAATGGCAGCTCAATATTTGGAGAGGTCAAGGAAGTAAATAGAGCATAAAGAGCTAGGAAGAAAGGAAACAGATAAGAAATTGAGATCCATTATTATTCTCCTGAATAAATACAGGGTGTACTCACAGTTTTTAAACTGAGTGTACATCTGATGGCCCATCAGACATGGCAGAAAAGGGAAGATTGCAGTAAGAATAGCTGAGATGAATCAGTGTACGAAAAGGATGTGTGAAGACATAAGTATGAGGGGACTCCTAGCCTAGAAAAGGGGTGGCTTCAAGAGAGCATTACAGGAGTCTGTAAAATCATCAGGTCACTCAGATGAGTCATTTGTGGAGCTCATCACTTCAGTCACTTCATAATATCCTTGACAACAAAAAAATTAGAGAAACTCATGGAAAGTGAGTCTATTGTGGGTTATCAAATGCAAGGATACTATTTGTCACTCCTGAGGTATTGAAGGTGCAGGTCACTGGCGATGAGAATGAAAAATCAAGGCTCTAGCTCTGCACATCTGTCCTGTTCCTGCACTCTTTCTTTAAGCATTCCTTGCTAGGAGTTGTGACACTAACAGTAACAGACACAGAGCTGAATCCAATTTATAATAAGCCTCCAATTCTCTTTTACCTTCCTTGAAAAGACTTCAAAGGGGAGAAAAATATCAGCTGAGACAGCTGCTTGCATCTCTTCCTACATAAAGGAAGAAGTTATTCTCAAGCCATGTTCACCTTGGCTCGAATGTGTTGGCCTTGTGCATTGTTTGTAAGGCAGACGCTTTGGGAAACACTTCTACGTGCAAAGATGTCGCATGATTTTCTTTCTTCCCTGCTTGCAACAATGAAATACGTAAAAGTGATCCACAAAAGCTTACCAAAATCAGATTCCCCTATGCCCTGAGGGACACAGGTTTAGGATAGGGAAATAAATAGGGTGACAGGGACAGTCAAGTACTTGCCCAGCTTATGACAGTATATAGCAAAACAGGGACTTCCAGAAATCCTAACAGTCTTTGCTAATGTCACCGCTGCCCAACCACCACATACAATCCACTTAACTTCCATCCCTCTGGCTGGAATAGACAGACATTTATTTTGTTACCAAATGTGAGCCCATGTTCACACTGTCAGTGCCTCAGATGGGTCTGAAAGGAATGAGAGACTTGTCTTTACAAACAAGCTCTGGGCCTGCTGGTTAATGAAATTAACATTGAGAGATAAAAGAAACAATGGAAGGGGATTTGTCTCTGCAGTAAGAACTAAAAATAAAAGGGGGTTATACATTAGAAAGGAATCTTAGGTATTAGGCGTTCTGGGAAGCCTGTACCTCTCGAGTACCTCAGCCAATGGGGAAAGAGAGAGGGAAATGCATCTGGGAAATTAGGATAAAAAGGAGGCTGAGTCCTCCAAAAATTTGAGAGATCCCAGGAGAATGCCCCATGGTCTCTCCCTTTATTCGAATAAAGTAAATGGACTCCTCTGTCTCCTTTTTGGACATAAACCTCCAGTGTTTGTGGATTGATTTTCCTGACAGGTCCTTGCTGCAACGCAGGTGGCAATTGCATGACAGTTCCCTCCACACATCCCCTGCACTTCAGAGAGAGGAGCAGTCACTGCTGCCACTGTGCCCAGGGCACTCTCACCAGTGAAAGCCAATACCAGAGCACGTACAGCCGCTGGCATTAAAACCTCATCTCCCAGCTGTCTGCAGGACGCCCAAATTACCTCTGCAGCTGGAAGAGGTGAGAGCCTTTTGTGATCGGTGCTAATTTAACTCTTGGAGGCTAAGAGAAGCTCCGAGTCAAGTAGAAGGAGATTTTTATCTCTTGTGAATCAGTGTGTTGGTGGAAGGAAAAGGAATATTTTAATGAATTATTCACAACCCCTCTCCCCCCTGGAATGGGCTAAGGAGTGGAGATAGGCTTCCTGCTGAACAGGTTGAAAAGAATTCTGTTTTTCAGAAGGACTGAGCCACATTTCTGCTGAGCGCAAGTAATTCAATGCCGGGACATGCATTAAAAGCGTAGTGGTAAAAGGTGGGGGAGAAAAGTTAGTTGCTAGCAGCGCACCTCTTAAAGAAAAATAGCAACCAGATGAGGATGCAGAGTGTAGAAAATGTGTGGATAGAAATCCTCATAGCTTCACATGCTGAGATTATTTCATCAATAGCTAGATGGAAGTGCACTGCCTTGTCCTGATAAAGGGCTAAAATTCTTGCAGGAATTCCATTCTTCTGGGAAAACTGATTTTCAGAGTCCTGCTTGCACCCTGACTTCTCAGGGACAAGCTGAGGGCAGTGCTGCGGGATGGGAAGGGTGTCACAGGGGGATGCTGGAAGCTGAATTCCTGGAGTAGAGACAAGATGCACAGGCTCAGCCTCTTGTACCAAACTGTCACAGTGATCTAATAACTGGAAGTGAAGTGTGTGACATCTGGAGGAGTGCCCGAGCCTCAAAGTGACTTGGGCAGCCAGTGAACCATGCCTTGCACCAGCTCACCGCTGCTGCACACACCTACCCACTCAGCAGCTGCAAACACAAGTTTGGTCACCAGCCATCAGCTTTCGGGTGAAAATGCATGTATCATGCTTGTAATAAAAAGCAACATCTCTGCAGGATTTTCCCATGCACTCCAGCAGGGAGGCATTAATTAATGAAGGGCACACGCTCTGGTGTGATGAGGCTGCTGACACCTTCCGTGCAGCCAGGAGCAAGACATTATTAGGATTTCTCAAAATTACCGGAGACAATTTCCACACATCTCAGGAAAGGTATTGCAATCACCATGAGATAAACCTCTTCTGGATCTCATTAGGATGGGTGAAGATGAATTAATCCCTTGTCTGTAAGCACTCGTTGCCTAGGAATCCATGATCATGACCTGATTGCATTCACTGTGGGCAGACAAAAGATGGTTGCAGTTTGGTTTTTCAAAAGGGCTAATTTCCCAAAGTTAAAGAAAATTACCAGTGAAATTAATTGGGAGGAAAGGTGTAGAGAGAGAAATGGGAATCCTTTAAGAGAACTAATTAGCTGGTCAGAAAGCTACATTTTCATACTCCAGAGATAGGAGAGCTCTGGCTAACAGGCCTCCTTGGCTCCTCTGCAAAGAGAATGCAATTTGAAATAGCAAAACAATATATCATACACAGAGAACAGATAACAAGGAGCACAAATAAGTGGCTATTTAAAGCACAAGGCAAAGAACAATAGGAAGAACTAGAAATATAATAGAAATAAACACATGTGTAGACTAGAATAAGGCCACTTGCTAGATAGGGATGATAAAATTGTTAGCAATAATGTGGAAGAGGTGAAAAGGGGAATAAGCTGTCTGCAGGGAAAAAAGCAGAAAAAGGATACATATTACATGAAGCTGAGTCATTTAAGAGAGTTGTCAGGTGTTGTGTCAACATTTTTTTTGGCAGATTTAATATTAAAACTTCACAGAGTATGAGAGAAGGAGCCACACAAACAATTTCAAGGCTTAGCTACAAGGGCTATTTTATTACAAAATATTTTCTTCTTCTGCAGGCATAAAAACTATATTTATTTGGCAGAAAAACATGAACCAATGGCTGGAAACAGAGTACAAAGTGCATATTTTTAACAGTGAGTGTAATTAACTATTGAGAGAACTAGAGAAAATCAGTGACCCTCAGGAAAATAGGTTTTGGCCCCAGCCATGTTTGCTTTTCAGCACCTGGCCAATACTTGTGAGGCGCTGGCGAGCAAAGGAAGACTGCCAGGTTCCATCAAAGTGACATGGAGGAAATAGCTTTCTCCAGCAGCAGAGGAAGAGTGGGTTGTGGTTTTTTGGTGTGTGGAGTGACTTAAGTGTCTCCTTGGGACCACAAGCAGAGGTCCTGAAACTAGAAAGTCTGTAAGAACAGAGAACAGCTTTCCCCAAGAAAACCAGGAGCGCAAAGCTGGAGGTAATTTGGGAGGACATGAATAATTGTTTAAAATGTGCATTTCTCTTTCAGTAGCACCTAGTGTACTAGGCACTGAAAAAGGAAATGTTCCTTTAAGGAGAAATGAAGAAAAGCCACAGCTGTGATTTGGCTAATTGCAAAACACAGTAGGGAGCTGGCTGGGGACAGACCAATGCCACAGTTTTCCTTGCACCTTCTGAAACCTCAGCCTTCCTCATCAAAGGCTTGATGATGCCAATACATTTCTGGGTGTCTCTAGCTTGCTGGATCCAGGTCTTAAAGATTTGGGCTTGGTTGCAACCCAGTCTGGTTCAGTACAAAGGGCATATCTACTTCCAGTGCTAAACAAACCTGGCAGTAAAAACATTTCCTTCTCCTTGATGAGGCAGCAGGGCACAAATGGACTCCAGTCTTTAAATATTTCTTGTCATCTTCAACAAACATCCATATTGAATAGGAGCATTTTGTGCTTACCATGAGCCATTACCAAATGTGGGGTTTTTATACCCCTGGCATATAAGCAGGCTATGACTAGTGGTCATAGTCCTGATCATGAGTTGGGTGGGAACAGCATCAGCTTCTCTCTGGGCAGTGCGGTCAGCAAACTGCAGAACACATAGGCCATGATTTTACAACAGCCATATCAAAATTAGGAAAATATCATGCCATCTATTTGCATTTTAGGAGAAGAAGAGGAGACAGAGTCTGATCTAAATTACTCAGATGTTTCTAAGAGCTTTTCTAGTCAATTAATTTGGAAACAGAGAGGGCTCAAGAACAGGCACAGAATGCAAAACAAGAAGTATTCAGCTGAATGAAAGGGGAAACCTGATAAGGAAAGGCAGAGGGTGAATCATATTAAATACTCTTCAGGGTGGAAAAAATAGGCTGCTAGTTAGCCAATGGGAGCATGAGAAATTTTTGTTTTGAAATAGTATTTGGTAATTTTATATTGAAGTGTGTTTTCTCATGATAGAATGATGGCTCATCATATGGCAATGTACAAATATACAAATATAAAAAAATTAAGTGCCTACCACGTCTAAAACAGGAACCCAGCCTAGCAAGGCTATCTCACAAATGAGCCAGGAGTGGGACCAGTAACTGCCTGTGTTTAGAAAGAGTCCAATGTGAGGGAGGGTCTTGGACAAAGAAATGTGAAAGCATGTCATTAAAAAACATGCAGAATAGAATTTTGACCTTTCCTATCCTAATCTCTGCAATGCCTAGGAAAGGCATATGAAAACCTGTCATCAGTTTTACATGTTTACAAAGACAGGCTTCTACTCAGGGTATTATTTGCTACAGCCTCTAGCTCTGATTTCTACAGCACAAAAAATGTAGTGCCCTGATATTGAAAGCATTGCACTGGTTACAGCTCAGCAGTGGACCAGAATGCTGCAGGAGCTTCCAAATGCAAAATGTCAACACAATTAATAATATTTTCTAGATTGTCTTCAACTGAAAAATGCTTTGCAAACCAATATGGCTCAATTATTATTAACAATTTATTAAAGCCCCTACTTTACAGATGGGTGACTCCTAGGAAATGGAAGACCACGTGTACAGAAATTCGTATTCTGATGACTTGCAATCCCTTGTTCTAATTGCTGGATCACTCCTCCTGTGATGGGTGCAGTACCGTGGCTTGGTGCAATCAGTGGTCCTGTAATTAGGAAGACGTGCAATATTCTGGAAAATAGCCACAGCTTTTCTGAAGAGATTTCTCTTATGGGAGTCACTGAATTTAATTCGCATCATCTGAAATCACCCTGAACCCAGCCTGATTTTGATCCCATGGACACCTTCACCTGCAGAGCTTCAGTAGTTACTTTCATCAGCCATTGCAGGAGGAGGTACATTCATGGAAGGATGTCAGCACTTGGTTCTTGATAAGATGCAGCAAGGAAGTAAAATGAGGTGCAGTTATTGGCTGACAACAGCGCTCTTGACGATATATAACTGTGGTGTGTCCAAATGAAATGTGTTCTGTGAAGATGGGCTACTGTCCAGCACCCAAAGCAAATGTTTTTGAAGTGCTAGTAGACCTGCTCTATAAAACACACCAAGTCTGTGCAAGGAATGTTAATCCATACTGGCCATCAGGACAAAAGAGAAATTAAAGGCCATGAGCATTTCATGGGTGTGGGAGGAAAAGCTGTTTTACAATAATGTTGTTTCCTGGGTTGAGAGTGATCTGTGTTGTGTACACAGTTTTCCTAAAGTTTCAGAATCAACTGCTCCTTAGCATTGAATTTGTCAGTTCAATTACACATCCATCTTATCATGCTAAGCCAAATTTAAAAGGGTTCATCAGGGTGTGCTGATGAATATTTTTTTTTTTTGCAGGGCAGTAATGCCTGCAGTAATTTCCCTGTTTTGTCAGTGTGACTTCCAACAGTACATGTATCCTGACACATATTAACGATGGTTCATGTTTAAACAAGTCACACTGGACCCCTAAAAAGTGTGTAGTTGCATTTTCTGCATCAAGTTAAGCCCACATAGAACCAGAGATCATGCAGGCCATGAACCGGTTGAAAATAGACACATTTGCTCTGTCAGGAGAAGGCTTTTCCCTGAGGGCCAATGATCACATCCAAGAGTGTTTCTTCCAGACCCTTCCAAATTAAATTAGTAAATATGGAGTCACGCTAGACAACAGTGCTGCTACACTCAGAGAGCTGCTTTCTCTGGCATGGGAGCCACTATCAGAGGAAAGAATTCAAGGGAAGTTTCATTTTTAGAATGTAAGATTTTGTTTCATAAAAAGAAATTTAAAAATGCAAAATTATTCCAACTATTGCAATTATGTCACAAAACCTGTGTTGTTAAAAATGCAGAGAGTCTGCAATACTGTCAGTAATAGTAAGCTGGAGAGACTTGGAGAGCTGTGCTCTTCTTTATCTGTTTCACAGGGATAGATTCATTGACTGACTCAATTATTTCTGATTGACACCTAAGTGAATTAGAAACATGTGCTGCACATCTTAACTGCACATGGACTACTGCATTGTGCTAAGGAAAAACTTGGAAAACCCTATTTTTCACCTTATGGCTTTTTTTGTTGTTCCTTGAGGCCATGAACTGAACTTATGAGATCCATATATGATGCCACATCAGCTGTTTTAACCTGTGACATCTCATCTTATTTTGCAAGACAGTGTCATCTGAGTAGATTTTGGCTATTTTTAAAGTGAGTTTTTTGGTTTGGTGGGGTTTTCTTGTTGTTGGGGGAGTTTTGGAGGGTTTTTTGGGTTGGTTTGCTGGTTTATTTTTTGTTTTGCTTGGTTTGGGGGTTTTGGGGTTAGTTTTTTTTGTTGTTGTTATTTTGGGTTTTGGAATTAGGTTTTTTGTTGTTATTTTGGGTTTGGGGTGAGTTTTGGGTGTTGTTTTTTAGTTTGTTTTGTTTACTTTTTGGATTTGTGCAACCACTGAAAATATCTGAAAATGGATGCTGTAGGCACACAGTCACAAGGCCACTTGTGAACACCATGTACAGTGAATTTTGTGATTTCAGACACGGAGAGCTTTTCACCTCGGGAACTGAGCACCAACTCACATGTCATCCCAACCTCATGCCCATGAGCCAGTGTCCCTGTGTCTGTACAAGAGGCCAGTGCCTGGGACAAAGTATGACAACCCCACCTAAGGAAGCCATGAGGCATCTATAGCCTCTGGCAGCAGCAGGTAGGTCTCAGATGCAGAGCAGAGAGTCAGTCTCAGGTCTGGGGAGGAACCAGCTGTCCTACACTGCAGGGTTAACTCAACATTAGCTGGAATGGCAGCCCCTCTGGGGTCCATCCCCATACACAGGATTGCCCCTTTGGGCTGGGAGGGAGCCTCAAGCTTCAGCCAGCTGGCTGGTGGAGCTCCAGCTCTGGCAGGAGTCCCAGCATCCAGCCACGGGATGCTAATCCCTTCCTTCACCCTGGCTGGTAATGATTCTCATCATCCTACTCTGTTGGATAGGTAAATACAAGGCTAAGTCTCCAGGAGAAACCTTGTGCCATCCTGGGAAACTCCTCCACCCAGGAAGCATGGGCAGAGTGGAAAGTCCTCGCTGCTGGGCTGTGACAAGAGAGCTTGAGGTGGCTTCTGTCCTACCACAGGTGCAGCACCAGGTGGTGCCAAGCTCCTCTGCCATCCCCAACATCAGCCTGTCTGCCTGTGCTGCTCCTTGCAAGTGGGGAAAATGCTGTGCAGGTGCAGGTGTCACACTTACCCCCTGAGCACTTTTAGGTGTCCCTACTACCTTCTGCTGCCCTGGGTCCCTCAGGTCCAATCTGCCATCACCTCATGTGTGGAGGTCCTGCTCAGCAGGATCTCCCTCTCTGGGATCGGAGCTTTGCTCCTCTATAGGATGTATGCTGTATTTCTCTTCTTGGTAAAATAAAAAGTATTTGTTGTCTTGCCATTTTCCATCTGACCCATAATTTATGACAGACCATAGACAGTTCAGCTGGGCCCTTAGGACATCTGAAACCTTCATGGTAAAAAAAAAAAAAAAAAAAAAAAAAAATCAAACATATCTGACTGCCTGGTGAGGACACTTAAAATTAGCCACAATGATTTGATGAAATGTATTTAAACAACCAAAGAAAATTTAGTCTATAGGATTTTTTTTTTAACATCCATTCACCAAAAACATTTTTCAATTATTGTGAATTTGGGGAGAGGGGAAAAACAAACAAAAACCACCATCAAAAAAAAAAAAAAAAAAAACCAAAAAAAACCAAAAAAAACCCCAAACAAACAATAAAAACCAAACAAGAAACTAGCAAGCCAGTTTATTTTAAATAGAAAATTAGGAGGGGAAATGGATTCATTTCCTTCTGGTATTTTTTAATTAAAGATTATGGTGTTCATTCTGGAGTATACTTTTAATTTAAAAACTAATCCCATTTTAATTATTATATTTTTAAAGGATTAAATCAAACAAGGTTTGTATAGGCCCATAATATATCTTTTGCCCATAACAAAAGTAAACAAATTTTCAGTGTAAATAAATTAATTTTAAAAATTTTACTTGACAAAAATCCCTGAACATTTTCCACATGCTATTGGTTGAATTAATTTTCTTCTCATCGTCTTCTTTTTTTCTATTGTGAATCTGATAAAAACAGATATTTGCTGAGCTGTGC
The DNA here is from genome assembly GCA_020086605.1 of Lanius collurio. Lineage (NCBI taxonomy): Eukaryota > Metazoa > Chordata > Aves > Passeriformes > Laniidae > Lanius > Lanius collurio. The sequence continues at coordinate 20,805,437 of JACBWW010000002.1, read as the reverse complement.
TGAACAGGGCAACATATGCTTTGGGTTTTTTCCCACACGTGTACCTAGGTCTTTTTCTCTAATTTTACATAATCCACATTCATGCAACATCTTCACTGTTTCTACAGGATGTTAGTTTGTGTTAGAAGAGTAAGAGTCTGCACAGCAAGACCAGTGGCTGAAGGAAGCGTCTGAAACTGAAAATGTTGATAGTGTTCTGGACCATTTTCAGACCTTCTTTCACAGTGTGTCTGTGCAACCATCATTCACAAAGGGCTTTTTGTGGTTTATACCTAGAGGTGCCACTCGAATCAGTGATGCTACCCAGGGGGAAGTTGAGATGTTTTCCAAATGATGTAGATGTGTATTTTAAAATGACCTACATATAAAAAAGGAACTAAATGATAGAAGTGTCATACTGAGAGGCCTCATTTCAATGGAGTTTTCTCTCTTTAGGGAGACACATTTAACGTATTTATTTCTTTACGGTCATACCACAGGAAGTTCAGTTTGGGGAAATGTAAAAACTAACCTTGGATTTTAAATCAAATTTCAGTCCTTGTGACTTCAGTTCTGCAGATCTGTGTCTGAATAATAGGACCCAACACTCGGTACAGCCCAAATGGAAATATATTCAAAGCTGACAGTTCCTGCTAGTTTACAGCCACAGGCTTGTCAGATTGAACTTGAAATGTGACCTGAGCATACTCAAAATTCATCCCAAGTTCTCCTAATGCAGCCTGATGAATTTTGCCTGGCAGCAGTTTTTATTACAAGGGGATTTCTTGAAGTATGAGAAGTAGCTCCAAGCCATCTCAAAAACAGTAATTATTTCAATGTTTCCTGGTTGCTAGAAAGAATCTGAGATTCTTTTTGGAACTGTGCAAAAAAATTAGCAATTTTGTGTCAAGTCAGCATGAAAATGCTTTAGATTTGTAATAGAAAGGGGCCTTGTGTAAAATGTGTTTAAGAGTCAATGAAACACTTTGTCCAGCCCAAAACAAAATGTTTTCTGTCATGCAGGGTAGTCTTTATTCTTGCAAAATGAATGTGGGTCAGTGGTATTTAGCAAATCTTGTTTCATAAGATAACAGAATAATTTCCTTTGGTTTCCCAAAGCTTTCCACTGGGGGGAAAACTGGGAGGTGTTCGTGGAACTTCAACAAATTTGACTTCATTTGTAAACAGTTTCCTTTCATCTGAAACTGTTTATTTTTAGGTGAATAAATATTTCTAGCGAACTGTTTCAGTCAGCTCTATTTGGAATCAACATGCTGTATAAGCATTCATCACGCTGCCAATTGCAATGAAGTCCCGTGACTGGTTGCCCTGTGGGGTTAACCTGGGCTATCGACAGTGTTTATGTGGCAGATGTGCCAGAGGACTGCTAATTGCCTGATTAAAGCTCTTTTCCTGATTCTTGGGTGGAAATTAATGATCAGGTCTGAAAGGCTTGTGGCGTAAGGAAAGAAGAGCAAGTTTTCTCAGGGCTTCCTCATACCCAGCTCATGGCCTCATGGACTCATTCCTACAGAGCCTGACAGGGGAATGGATATCTAAGGAAGGAAGAATGACTTCAGGCTTTGCTATTTTTCTTTTGCTTACAATGGACTAGGCTTTATTTCAGGCTAAAAAGTTGGCTATAAGGGGCTCACTGTGTCAAGGTCAGAAGTACACAACCACATGATATTTCTCTGGCAAGTTTAGAAAGTATTAGTGACATTTTTTGGATTCTATTTAAACAGTTACCTTGCTAGCAGATTAATTTAGCAAAGCACCTCCCATGTGGAAGAACTGCGAAAGAAAACACGAATCTGCCCTCCTTTCAAGTTGAAGGGGTTTTTGAAACCATTTCAGCTCAAGCAGCTGCATTTTGGTGGAGAATGAGGACAGAGTGCTGTGGACCATACCTCTCCTTGGGGCAGGATGACCGGAGGCAGCTGGCTGGGAGCCAGCTCATGGCTGGTGAGCAAGTTCCCAGCACAGCCACACAACATAAAAACGTCCTCTCTCTCAGACACATCGCTGAGGCTCTTCAGTTTCACCCCACTGTATTGAGATGAGCAGCTGATGCAAAGCAACACGTGTTTGGCTTTGTTTTCTGATTTTGCTGACAATAACATGCCAACAATGTAAATAGCAAATTTATTTTCATACAAAAGTAATACTGATGTTCAGAAGAATCAGATAAAACTCTCTCAAAGGTTCATAGTAAACAACGTTTATTTATACCTTTTTTCAGATGATTCAATTAAGCACAGTTTCTGTAGCTTTTTGAGCATCCTGCAAGTCTCTGAGGCTGACAGTGAAAGGGATAAAAAACAACTCTAACAGAATCTATTCTTGTCTTTCTCTAATGGCTTATAGATCCTGCTATTTCCATAAATGCTCTTTGAAGGGAAACTGTGTGGGATTTTAATGGCTTTTCGAGTTCATGTGGGTGTCACTTGCTTTGATGTATGCCAGATACAAAACCACAGTATCTCTGAAAGCAACAATCAGTGGGGTTTAAGGTGAATGGCAAGTACTCTGTTTAGGAATACACTTATCTTGGGGTTATTGCACCCTAATCACAGGAGTAGCACTGAGTTACCACTGTTTTGTGTGTAAGGAAGGGTCTCTTAATGCATTTTAGACTGCATGCTAAAGATGCATTATGCTTTTACAAGCAAGATTTTTTTTTCCCATTGGTGACATGTTGCTTATTACCTCAAGTATAAAAGAAGTGCTTTGGGACAATGATTGTACCCAAATCTAACTTAGACCCATATTTTCACAAGTCTTTTGGCAGGAAAAAGTCATATGGAGTCATCTGGCTAAGGGACAGAAAGGTTCTAGAAAAGCATTTTAGTGTTGCAATATTCAAAATAAACCTGAGTTGTAACACCTGTGGGAGAAGCTCTAAGATAAAACTATACTGGAAATGATTCTTGAATAATATTCTGTGATGAAAAAAATAGGTTGAGGTTTCCCTTTCAGTCTACTTTCTGGTTGGGAGGGACTTCAGCTCTTACTTACTGTCCTTTATAGTATGTCACCAGTGACTCTCCTACCCCCAGGCCAGCTGTGCCATCACCCCACTGAGCACTGCACCATGGTGCACTTCTTCCAGACTAGCTTTGTCTATGAGTGTTTACCTCCCTGTATAAAATGTATCTCTTTTTTAAATCTAGGTCCATTATTTCATTTTTGTTATCACAATTGTGGGCCAGGACTTTGAGGAGTGTGCAAAAAAAGCAATGCAAAAACAGAGAGTGCCTATGGTCTACAGAGAGATGGATGTTCCTGTTACTTGACACAGAGGGTGAAACTTTGGGAAAACTACTGTCTTGCTAAAGCTACTATTTTTGTTGAAACATATCCTCCTCTATTAGGTTTCCATGTATCAGGAACATCCAGACTCTGGTTGACAGCCTCAGTACTTTCAAAGTGTCCTGCAGCAGTTTTGTCTTTAAAAAGGGGTTAGATGTAACTGGATCAGGGGATAGGTGTCCCTTATAGGACAAATGGGAGCAAGCAGAAGAGTACTGTTTTCAGCTGAATGTGCTTTACCAGGATATATTTTAAAGGTGGGCCCAAGTAGCCACTGAGAAAGCAATTGTTGTGGTCGCAAACAGCAAATTTTCAAGTTCATTGTAATGATTATCTACTAAATATAATTGCTTTACAAATGTAACAATGGAGAAATCTATACAAACTGATAAGCAGAAGTGTAAAATGCCAACTCAGATCAAATCACTAAGTGAAAAGGAGTTTTTGCTACCTGTGTTGGAAGGGAAATGTGCCTTATTGCTCTTGGATAAGAATCAATAAACATTGTTTACACGAGTTTTCTGGTTGTAAGGGGTATATTGAGAAGAGCAATCTCTGTATTTGGGTTGGGGCTACTAACAGAGACATTCTTGAAATTCACCTTGATTAGCATATTATTTCAATATTTAATCTTCACGGACTCGTGCTAAAAAGAGAACACTGATCTTTTTGTATAGAGGAGAAAAGGTATTTTGACACATTTTGTGCAGATGGCTCAGCTGTTACTACATCCACTGAAGGACAGAAAAATGCTGTTAACTGGGAGAATTAACTACATTTGGACTGTGATTTATGACTTCTGACAACAGCCCTAAACAAAGCTGACATGGCATATGATCAACATGAACTGACTGATCCATTAGTAACAAAGAACTCTTGACCCAGGGAAAAATGTTGATTACATGAAGAGGAGACTAAAAGGTAGCCCAGTACATCAGCACTGACATCCATTCTGGCAGATCCTGAGAAAAGGTGAACTTTGCCATCCTTCCTGGACAGCTTCTTATGCAAGTGGAGCTCAGTGCATCTTCCTCTTGTTTACATGTAGTCATAGATGGTGCTGGATTCCTGATTCTTACAAGGCTCTGTATTGCCTATCTGAATTTCAGTAGCTGAAACAATTATTGCTCCTTGCTCTCTGCCAGAGCTGAGAATTGAATACTGCCAGGAAAAATCAGCTTCATTTCCATTATATTTAATATGCCTTCCATTCAGCTCATTCATAGTTTTATCACACCACAATGCTACGGGCTTGAGGAAAAGAGAGGAGTGAAGAGCAGTCTAGTTGGTAACAGGCGATGGGCAGAAAACCCTTACAGGAAATAAATGTCCTGTTTTTAAATGGTCTGTATTTTGTGGCAGCTGTGCTGCTTCTGAGCTGGAGTATGTGGGTTGCTTTTTCCATGCACACAGCAGCAGATGTCCAAAGACTCTGCTAATGCTGGGCTTTGGGTGAGGTGCCTCAGTAGCCTGGCTCGCTGGAGCACTGGAAGAAAGCTGTAGGGTGAGGCCAGGCACAACAAGGCGTGTTCTCATGTGGTATGACACAAATTCACTGCACAGGCCCAAACCTGTGTGGCTTTGACACCCAGCTTCAGCTGGGAGACAGTGGAAGGTTTGTGAAGAGGCTTGAGAGAAAAAGGAGTTAGCTCTGCCTGCCCTGCTAAGAAGAGCATTGATGTGTCATTAAGAGGGTGTCCTCCTGCTTACTAAAGGAAAATTTCCACGAGTTGGTGCTGGGACAGTGGTGGGCTGGGACACAGTTTGGAAAGAGGGAGGTCAGTCACAACACTGTGGCAAGGTGCTCCCAGCCAGCACCCGTCTGTGCTGTTTACCCGGACAGCACAATTCCTAAGTGGGAACTGGAAAGTCAACATTGTACTAAACAACTCTAGGTGACTTTTGTCCCTGTATCCTCACAGCTGCAGGGAATAAGGGAATTGAAGCCTCTGTCCTTCCTCAGCATCTGCAATTCCTGCTTGAGGATGATGTCCAATCTGGAAGAGGGCTGAGCAAAGCTGAGCAGCTGCTGGGAAGAGAACATTACATTTCCTAGTGGTATGTATGCTTTAGAGAAGTACATTGGCCTGGACAACATTATCACCAAGGAAGAGTCCTTTCTGGCCCTTACTTATACCTTGTTCATAAGCAGCAACTTTCCTGCTTGGAAAGTTTCCACATTCTAATTTCCATGAAGTCCCACTCACACTTGGGAACTTGCAAGGAAACTCTGGGGACAAATGATGCCAATGTCCAGAAGGACCTGTACCCAAGAAGGGAGATGCAGGTTGAACCCTACTGCCAGGTATTGTCCCCGTCTCCAGCTGTCTCTGCAGCAGCACCTGGCCACAGCAGCAAGACCTGCACATGTGCTCTTCCACCACAAACATATCCAATTTGTATTAGAGACAAAAAGTCCCAGTGTAAAAGTATGTTGCCACTGTCAGTCACTGCAGCAAAGTTTAACTGATGAGCTGAAGGGGGAAAGGCTTCATCTTTTGCACTTGCAGGTGGGCTCAGTGCAGGTCATGGGCAGGTCTGTGTTAGCTGCTGCAATGATACTTTGTTTTGCAATGGGTCTGAAGAAGCTCTGGCAAAGGTCCTGCAGATTAACAGCTCCTGTGCAGTTGTTTGCTGCCACAGACACGTGCCGCATCAATCCCAGGTGCCAGCTGCCCTGTGAAAGCACAGATTTGTAAGAAGCTCTGAGGTGCATGAAATCAGCAGGAACTACAGACATGCTCCGCAAACTGACAGGGAGATGGGGGTATTTATTGGAAGCTCTAGAATAGAGACCAGAGTGATCCCCTAATGCAGAAGTTTTCCAAACCTTAGTTTAGGCAGGCCTCAGGTGTTCTGTTGTCACCTCCTCTTGTTCTCTGCTCCACTCCCCACCCCTGGAGGCAACATGAAGCCTCCAAAGCCCTGCAATGGAGTGAAGAGGATGGAAGAGATGGGGCAACATGACACGGTGATACTACATCTTTTCCTTCCTTACTCTTATACCTGCATTCCACACTATTGTTTGTACCTCTCAGCATGTCTTTAATGAGAGGCAGCCCCCTTGAGCCAGGTTGGCAGAATAAGAAATTGTGACAAACAGAGGAATCCCGCTTACTGCAGTTCTCCCCTCAGTAGGAGTGAGGTGTGGAAGAGACAGAAGTACTGCTGCCATAGGAAAGTCTTTTCCCCAGCCACATCCAGCAAGATCCCCATCACCTCTGTGCCCCTCATCCAAGGGACAAGTGCAAGTTTTCAGGGTGCTCTGTCATTACAGGAGAGTAGAAAATCACACAGGATGGTTCTGCAGCTAATGACTTTGTATTAGATAAATAAGATGTGTCATTGCAGGTGTTGGAAGTGATCCACACTCAGGTGGATCTAGGACAGGAAACTGGGGCAAGCAGTACTTGTTTCAAACATTTCAGAAATGGTCCTGCTGCTTCTGTGGTGGTACTGCTGAGGATTGGTGGGTCTCCTGGCAAAAGCTGGAGCTGGGACCATTTGGAGGGTAAGAGAACAGGGCTTTGTTGCAGGAGATGAATTTGGTCCTGCCCAGGGGTGGAAACTCAGCAGTGGTTCATTCTTTCCTTCCTTCCTCTCTTGTTGCCAAAGGCAGACGCTAAGCTCCTCTGGGGAGCTGTAAATGAGTATAACTCAATACAGGGCCCTAAGTGAGCAGCAGCACACTTGGCTCAAAGCTATTACTGTTATGGCCAGAGGCAGACATCTGGGATGGGTGGACAGCTGATCTGATCATGTGTGGAAATCTCATTGTGCCCCAGCCACTGCGCTCCACTTCACTATAATAAAAAGTAATTTGATCAAATATTTTTGCACATTATTCTTCTGTTAGAATAATTATTCAATGCATGCCAGCTGCAGGAGTTCTTTCACCTTTTCCTATGCAGTGACTGGGACTGGCTTCTCACACTTCTTTATCTGGATACTGGAGAGGCTCCTGCACTGGCAACTGCTGTGGTTGTGCAACAGGTAATAGAAGAGAGAAACACTCTTCTTTTTCAAGGTGCACAGGAGTTAATTTATGCCCAAAAATTTAAACAGAGGATATGCAACTACAGGAAACCCCAAAATGTTTTTTCCACCTGTTCTTGTTTACTCTGGGGAACAGAATTCTCTCTGCTCATTTTATATTTAATGTCTGGGTTAAATTAAACATAAGCAAACTAACTAGTGAGGTGCAGTTACTGCACCATACTGTTCCCCAATGGTTTCATGAGGGCAAGAGAAATCTCTCCCTTATTTTAAATTACCATAAACTCTTGTAATATTGCAGATGGTTCAGAATTGTTTTTATTATTAATAGTATATTACAACATGTCCATTTTGTGAAGGTGTACAGTTTGGGCTGGCTGCTTTAGCATGCTTCTTAAATTGAGGTTTAGGTTTTTTGCCCCCAGCCTTTCCTCCACCCACCCAGAGAAGGGTGGCCTATAGTGCAGAAAGATTGTTCCTAATTGCATGTTGATAGGCAAGGAGCACAAAATGTACTGCATCCCTGCTCCTGCAGCTGGTCTCTGTGAAACAAAAACCCTGAGTTGCTTATCTTGGAGAAGCTTGCTCTTTTTCCCAGAGAGAAAATAATTTATGGTCTAACTGGTCTGAGCACTAAATCCGAGTAACAAGGATCCAGCCAGAGATTCCTATTAAAGGGTTAGTATCCATCATAATTGGCTGATGGGGTGTTTTGAAACTCATTAATCATTGTGCTGGCAGCAAGCAAATTAGAAACTCTGTGTTCTGCCGCTGACTTCCCATTTCACTGAGTGAGTTAAATGCAAAGCATGTGTTACTGGCATCAGCGATTTCAAAAGTGGGTGTTTCTCTGGATGTAAATGGTACTTAATAATGTTCCACCTTTGACTGAAACTAGGACACGCCCTGCCATGAGGTTCTCATCATCTAATTACACTTACTCAATCTGAGTTCAGATCATGCAATTCAAGATGGTTCTACCTGCCAGATTAACTCTTCAGCTTGTCTTGACAGAAAAGCCATACCCCAGGATCTCAGAGTCGCCTCCAGGATGCTGTCAGGGAAGGGGGAGAGCTGTCCATGCTACCTGCTCCATGGCTGCTGCCCTCTGAGCTAGAACCCATTTTCCCACCCATGACAGTCATTGTGAAAAAAGAGGAATAATTTTCTTGCAGGAGCCCTCTGCTTTATGCAGATCTTATGGGAGCAGTGCCATGGGGTGGACACTTGAAATCAAAGGCTACAGTAACAGCCCTTGATCATCATATCTTGGGCTTACTCGCAGAAGGGAAAGAAAAATGAGATTAAAGCCTCCTTCCTGCTCTAGCAGGACATTTTGTATAGATAAGAGACTAGACTGTGCTCCAGGCCTGTTCTGGCCACAGTCTCTGTGCTCAGGCTCCCAGCAGCTTTCTATACAAATAAATAACACTCCCCAAAGACCATTTTTGAACACTGAGGCCAGTCGATGTATTACAGTTCATTGCTTGTGCTGTTGAATTTTCTCAGTTCTCAAAATAGGGTTACATCTTATGTTGCTGCCTGGTGGGGACTAGCTGTCACAGGCCAAAATGATGCCAGTCAGCCTGCTCAAAATGTGGTGGTGTGGGCACTCAGAGGTTAGTCAGTGTTCATGCCCTACCCTGCTTCATTTCCTCATGCAGATGCAGTCAATGGTGCCAGATGTGGCTGGGTTCTTCACCATCCTCAGTATTCACACAGCTGTGGTGGTGCTTAACTCAGGAGTATGTAAAGGAGCTGGCAGCAGAGGCAGTGTCTCCTCCTGTACCAATACTCAGCTTCACTTGGTTTTGCTTTTGTAACTGTAACATAAAATCTGTCCAGGGTGAAGTTATGGAGAGGTACAGACAGTTCCACCCCCAAATATTCAAGAAGTGCTTTGGGCACACTGCCCTGAGCTGCATTCCCACCCTCAGACGAAAAAAAATGCTCTTAATCCACCTACTCCAACACACTTGGCTAACGGTCCTTTGAGCAAGTCCTGCTCTTGCTTTCAAGGCTTTTTTTTACCAGCGGTCTGGGATGCCAGAGAGGAGAGAGAAGCCCAAATAAGAATAGTGTGTGTCTCATAATCATGGATGACACTTTGACTGATAAGGCTCTGCTCTGGTCTTCATCTTGTATTTCAGCTGTTACTTATGAAGCTAATGAAAACCATGATTCACAGAGTGAGCGGGCAGGTTCTTCAGAGATTTCCTTCCCTCTTAATGGTTCTTGGTGAGTAAATGCCTTGTCACTGAGCATCCTCATGTCTTGGAACACAGAAGGAGAGGGCTGCAGTTACCATGCACAGCACTGCAGCTGGCCACATAAGAAAAAAGGTGACATACATCAAGCTTAGCCCCTCGGTTTCTCAGTTCCTAATCCCTAAGGAGAGAAAGACTATGACAGAAAGGTGCAAGGCTGAAGAGCTGTCCCTCTTGGATCACTTCAGTTTTAGCCACACTATCATCATAATAATGCTACATAATTACATCTCGCATTTTCATCTCTATATTTCAGCTGAAGTTATGAATGTTTAATTACACAAGCCTCATAAATACCTTTCAGAGCAGGTCAGCGTTCAGATGATATCTATTTTCAGGAGGCAGTTGCAGGGACATACAATCTCAGGGAAAACCAGCTCTGCAGGGCATTGCAGGACCAGCCCCAGTTAAGCCAAGGTGGTCTGGTCTGTGCCCAGCCTCATTGCCCTGGGGAGCCTGAAATGGTGTAACCTCTTTGGGGGGGGGGTAGCCTGCACCTTTCCAAGTGTCACCCTCACAGCAGGGGCCAAACTCTGCCTCCCTCATGATACACCTCTGCTGCCACCCCCAGTATGTACCAAATAGTGTCTGGTGCTGGCAGGATTCCCAAGTGCATGGGGAGAGGAGTTTCAGGGACTGCGAAGCCACGCAAGACATCTGCCAAGCCCTCTGTGCCTCTGAGGCTCGTTGGGGTGTGTGTGTTGGCCAAGTATAACAAAGAAGATGCCTCAGGATCCTGCAGGATTAAGAGCACCGTGTTAAACAGCAAACCGTCCATCAGTCTTCAATTTTCACTCATTCTTTGTTGGCAGCAATTTTCAAGACTTTGTGACAGAGGGCTGTCACTGCTGTCACTTTTATGTCTCTTTTGTTTTTCACCTTGAATAGTTGAAAAAGAGTTATTGCTATGCTCATTTCCACCGCTGAGAAGGGTACCATATCTTTGCCCAAGAAAAATCCTTTGGCTGGCATGCACTGCAGCCACACTGGAGCAGATGGGGCATCAGACAGCAGGTCTGTATTGAGATGGCTAAGGAATATAGACAGGCTGTGGGTTTTTTTTTTATTTTTCTTTTTTCCTGCAAGCTCATATGTATTGTGAGAAAGGATGGTTCATGTCAAATATTTGTTGACATTTTTAATGTGAAAGAGCTAATGAGCCCATCTTGTCATCTGCTGTGTAGAGTGTGGCGAGAGAAGAGACTCAGCTTGCTCACTAGGGTGTTAAAGGGCTCAATGGAGCTGGCTCAAGGAGCTCCTTGCCTTCCTGGGAGCAAGCAGAATTGTGTTGGTGTGCACTGCAGAAGTGCTTGGGGCTTTATTTAAACCAGGACTCTTTTGCGTTCATTTCAGCAGAGGCTCAGCTGCAGCAGATAGGCACTTGGCCAAAGAAGGTGCTTTTATTACCAATATGATGGAAGTTAAGCTCTGATGCCTCTTGACCCCTAGCCATGGGCTGGCAACTGTGACACTGGGAGAAACCTGCTGTAAGGAAGCTGGGAACTTGCCGTGGAAGACAAGTATTTTACTTATACTTACTTAAACATGGAACGCAATGAGAAGAGAGCAATGAAACAGAGCTAACGGCATGCAGAAATCGTGGGCAACAATGACATAGAAGTCAATAATTGTGTGATTATGTGGATAACAAGCCACAGAGACAAAACATTCAGTTTCAAAACTGAAGATCTGTGATACAGGATATGCGTAGGAGGGCAGCCTACTAGGAGAGAAATCCTACCCAACAAATTTTGGAGATTGTTTCAGAGAAAATCTCAGGGCATCTGCAGGTATATGTTTCAATATGGATGGACATTCATTCCTACAACCCCAGTGTGAGCCAAAGACTCTCCTATAATCTTATTTCTTCCTATCTCGTCACTAATACAACATAATTTTAATGTCTCTCAAAAGTTCTGCTGCTTTTAATTTCAAATACTCTACAGTTGTAACAGTAATCAGTGTTACTCTTCATATTAAGTAACTTTGAATGATACATAGTTATATAATCATGTATGTGGTGATAAATTAATCTACTGGCCATTTGTGATAAGACTACTGTGATAAGACTACTGCTCACAGAAAACCCAGAGTTTGCTTCTTAATATTCCTATCACCAATGCTTTTCTGGTCCCCTTGTTTCCTAGATCATAACCAAATCTAAGGTGGGAAAGTACTGCCTATATATTTATTCCAGTCTTGCTAAACCACAGTTTACATACAACTTCTAAAGCCATCGTTAATCATCCTTAGTAAGCAAGTATCTCAACAGGGTGAATCTGCCTCGTGTGTTTAGCAAACTGCAGCCTACTGGAACAGTTAAGATTAAATCACTTTTTTTCAAAGGGTTGGAAAATGCATCCTTGCTGGAGTTTAAACCACCATAGGAGAGGAGTCAGAGGCGGGCTCCTGGCAGCAGCCCCAAGTACAGACTGTCTGGGAGGTACTGGCTGTGCTCAGCACTCAGAGAAGGCAACCTCAAGCTGCCCCTTCAACAACAGGAGGCCTCGCAGGCAGCTGGCTCGCTGCCCCAGGGGACATGCCTGAGGGTGCCTTGCTCTGCTAGGCAGGCACTTATGACAAGGGTCCCCTGGGCTCCCAAGGACCTCCTGCAGACCACTTACTCCCCTGTACTGACAGTTTTGAGACCTGCTACCACACCCAGCACTTTGCGCTTTCCAAACCCACCTCTGCTTGTGTTATTTTTCACACAAACACACTGTCGTAATCAAGCCCAGGAAATGCAGCAGGAAGAATTTGTGCTGACATCCTGCTGTCTGTTTCACCAGCACAGGAAACAGCATTTCTAATATTTATTGTCTGAATCAAGATTACACTGAGCAATGGCCGTGGTCCCTGCTCATGACAGCAATGTTTGTTTCCTTTTTCTTTCAATATGAACACACACATTTTTTAAGAAGAAATGTAAACCCCATGCAATATGCTTTGTACCTAGTGTCTACTCAGATATTTCTATGCTAGGGCATCAATGTCATGTCTCTATTAGACAGTAGTGCAGGGCCTTGAGTGGGTCTACTGGCCTGAACAACTGGTGCTGAGGATCCTGTGATCACGTCAGACATCCTGATGCCTCTGCTTCACATTAGGCAGGGTCCTGTAGTCCTTGACAGTGGGAATGCATCCTGCTGCCTACTTCCATCTGAGAGGGTTCTCATGTGCCCTGAGACTTCTCTGCAACGTAAACCAAAGAACAGGCAATAGTCAGGATCAGGAGATTTGCTTCAAAAGTCTGACCTGGATTAAAAAATTTAGGAGGATGCATCTATAGATTTAGGCCAAAGCTAACCTGTAAACCAGATCTGGATCTAAACCAAGGTTTGGGCCCATCTCCAATTTTAGTGTTGAGAAGCCAGAAGGAAGAAGAAGGTATCAGAAACTGTCTCACTGGTGTTTATAGAGTGCTCATAAAATGTACTGGGATGTACTGAAAAAATTATTATCAGGACCTTTTCCATAATTTTAGCAAACATTCTATGTCTAACAACATGAAACTGTGTCAGAGCAGGTTTAGGTTATATATCAGGAAAAGGTTTTTGCTCCCAAAGGGTGGCTGAGCACTGGAACAGGCTCCCCAGGGCAGTGATCACAGCACCAGCCTGACAGGGTTCAAGAAGTGTTTGGACAATGCTCTCAGGCACATCGTGTGATTCTTATGCTATCCTGTGCAGTACCAGGAGTTGGACTTGATGATCCACATGGATACCATCTACCTCAGCATATTCTATGGTTCTATGATACTTATTTGTGGGCCTAGTAGATAGACTTGTTACCAGTTACCTTCAGTATGAACAGCTGGATTCTGAGTTCAAGACAACTACCTCACGGAGTTAGCCCAGATCTGTGTTTAGTGGGCAGAGAAGTTCAGTCAGAACTGCCTGTATGACTGCCATGTGCACTTTTAGAACTTTTTGCTTGCCATTAGAATATGGTGTAATGACAGACTTTATGGTTCCTCAGTATTCCTGTTACTGCCCTTTTAATAGATTCCTGCTATTAATTTGAAATTGAACCTGCCTCATCTTAACTCCACTTCTCTGCATTTTAAGTATACTTCAAAGTTCATTAATGAGTAGCCTTAATAAACCCAGGCTGTGCCATAATTACAAATGCCTAAATCACTCACTCTGAGGAGTTCAGATCTTTGCATTCAAGTACAGATGCTCAAAGGTGCCCTGCTGTGTATAAATGCAACCACACAGGTTCATAGTCATTTCTAGGGCTGCTTTCACAGTACTTATGGATTAGAATGAACTCTGAGCCATGAAGTTGTTTTAGTAGAAACACAGATGAAATCATCTTTCACCTCTAGGTCACCAGTGTGATTCCACCAGAAAACAGCACTGCTGACTGAAAGTTTTCAGTTGGACACTGAGAGCTTAAGAAACCTCATGATCTCAGCACAGCTGTTAATAGAAAGCAAACCTAGCACTAACCCATGTCACTTTTGGCAGCCACAGCAGAAAGGCCAAACTCCCAAATCAGCAGGGGGGCCGCACGGCTCTTTTAGCCCAGAGGTAGCTTCACAGTGGGCAGTCCATTATCCTGGCAGGGTGGAGACTGGAAAAACTTGTATGGCAATGCTTTGGACTATTCCTATCCTTGGGTTAAGAGGTGGTCACTTTTCATCTTGTTCTGTAGGCTCCCTATTTATAGAAAAGGAAAAATATAGGAAAGTGTCCAAAAGAGTAATTTGAAACTTCTAGTGCATGTAGTAGAACAAACCAAATTCTGAAATAAGGGTTTGAATCTCCTGAGGCTGTATCTGAAACCTATTCATGTCATTCTATCTGTGCTCAGGTAGAAGTCCTCAGTGACCTGACTAGGAACTGTGTCTCTGCAAAAGCTAAGGACTTAGAAAAGTCTTAAGAGTTTGGACACTTCACAACAGAATTTGCCTTCACATTTCACTGACAAGGTGTCTTCTCTCATTCGTTTTGCTAATGGCCAGAGAATATTCCTCTTCTTTGAACCAATTAATCCACAGTCTTTGCTTGAAAATCAGGGCAAAAATTGAATGACCATTCCTCTGCTTAGCATACTTCTGCAGAAGAAGAAGAGAGATCAGCTGTTTTTGTTGCTCACAGAAATGCAAAGATGCAAAGCTACCAACTTGTAATGATGATAAAGGCATAAGGAGCATGAATTTGCAATTCTGGCCTCTCCAAGAGTCTGCACAAGGTGTAGATGCCAGCAGTTTTCTTCAGCTGGCTGAATGTAAAGGTGAAAACAAATGTGACAACCTTTCACTGTCAAGGAAGGGAAGGTAAGAGCTAAAGAGATGCATTATTCATCTGGGGGTTTATTTTCATGCCACATTCAGATCCATCTGAGCACCTAGTTATCACAGAGCTGAGAAAACAAACAGCATTGGAACCCGGAAGGAAGTCAGTGAGAAGGACTAGAAGATCTGAGTCTATAGAGTTAGGGAATAGGACGAGAGTCAAGGTCTGTAAGAACTCAAACAAGAACTTTTTGAGCGCCAGAATGAAGGACTGATCTCTTACAGATGTTCAGCTCAAGGCTGGCCATACCCTTGAGCAGCTAATATGCAAGTCCCTGAATTACTGTATTTCCACAACATCTGAAAGAAGTTTTTCATCATTTCTAAGGGCCCTTTCTAAAATGTAGTCACTGATAAATAGTAGGGACTGATCTCACACTGCAGCTGACTCAGGTCTCTAGACTTTTTCTCAGAAGTTAGTTTCCACAAAAACAAAAATCCTGTGAAAACTTTGTATTTTAATCTGTTAAGTGTTGCTGAGACTGGCCAATAAGTTGAAAAGTCTGTAGGGACATGCACACGTAAACATAAAATAAGGCACAGCCTAAGCCTTGTTTCCAAAGAAAATGAGGTTAAAAAAACTTCAGGATGTGAAAATGAAAATTCTAAGTCATGAAGCACAAAGGTATTTGGTTTCTCTGTGGGGTCAGAGGATTTGAGACACCTTGGCCACGCCCTGGGCCATGCCAGCTCTTTTTTTGCTTCATTCCTTGGCCCAGATCAACCCTCACTCAGACAGCAGTTCTCATAGCGTGTCTCATAACACTGCATCTGAGTTTATTTATGCTTCATACCTTAAAAGAAGGTCTTTTACATCTTAAGAGAGGAAAAGGCTTTGTGTGTAAAGCTTGACAGTGAAGAGGTTGCTTAATGGCTAACCTGTTTGATCAATGTAAGTTGTACTATGAGCACATTGTTTGGAGAACTCTCGTGGACAGAATGCTGCAAACGACTCCCAAAAGACTGGGCTTTCATGTGGGCTAAACCCTCTGAGGGAGGGGTTGGTATTCATGGGTGAGCCTGTAATGAGTGTGCCTCTCTGATGCTGGCCTTGTTGAAGGCCAATTCAGACGCTGAATAACTTTTGTTAAAATGAATGGCAATGTAATTGCTTCCTGAGGAAAAGTGTCTGTGTAGGTGGTGGGAAGGGTGGAGGTGATGATCTCAAATAGGGCAAGTAAATGGTAGTTCTGCTCCGTTGTCCAATCTGACAAGTTCACAGTGAAGTTAAGGGAGTGATTGAGCTGGTTCCTATTCTGAAGCTTCCCAACAGGCAGAGACAATATATTTAAGTAGGTTATCTTCAGATGTGATGGTTAGTCTCCAGGGCTCAGGCCCCTGAAGTTGCAGAAAGGTTGGGAGGTGGCAAGGTGAGGGGAAGAAGTGTATGATATTTTAGGGCAACTGCATTTGTAGGATTTATGAGGCTTTGCCTGTTCATCAACCCAACCGTTCCCCAGCATTGACTGACTCATCTGAGAGAAGCGTTAGCAATATGTGGCAGGCAAAGCAGTAACACTGTGCTGCAGCTGGGTACCTTTTTGTCCAAGTGGTCCCTTGGTGACTCCAGGCAGCAAGAACAAGTCACTAGGATGATTGCATTATTCACTTTTGGTGTTGGCTCGGACTGGAGAAGTTAAAGTCACATAGTAGCCGCTGCACACATGAATGTGCCTTCTTTTCTTATTAGTACGGGATAAATGAGACAACAGTTCTATAGGATTATTCTTGGCTTCTTTCCTCAGCAAACATGCTCGTCCAGCCCAGAAGTACTTCCTCCTGCACCTCCTTCTCACCTTCTTTTGTTCTCTCTACGCCATCTTGATAATTTTAAAGCCATGTTCAAGCCCTACCAAGATGAAGGAAGGGACTTGAAGTGGCCATCCATGGGAAGGGTGTTGTACTTTAGGGAAGAGTCACCTTGGGTAGTGAGTGCTGGGTTTGGGGATTTTTTTTTTTCTTCACCCATGGGTGACTGTCATAGGCAAAGGGAAGATAGTTTCCCTGCAATTAGGTGTTCCTCTGCTCCACCACCCTCAGAGGATTTTTGCATCTCCTTTGCTGTCACTTAGTTCTGGGCTTGTGTGTTCTTTGCTGTCTACCAGGAAATCCTTCAAATACTGTGACAAGGGCATTGGTGATACACAAACTACCTCTTAACAATTTGTAGAGGGGGAAGCTCACACAGGAAAAGAAAAATAGGTGGTGACTGAGCCTTTACTGGGGTCTTTTCTCTACTACAGTTGAAGAAATTGGATCTGAACAAGAGGTCTTTGCCTAAGAATTCAGGAGAAGCTGAAGGTGAATGCAAGGATCCTGTGTGTTCTGCTGATGGCTTGTACAAATCACTTGACCAGCCTCTGTTAAAGTGTTATGTTTCCCTCTGGCTCCTCAGACATCATGCCTTAGGGCTTCATTGCCAGGAGAGCGTGCACCTTCATGTCAGCGGAGCTCTGGCCTTAACTTCCAGACATACAGGGATATATATTGTCCTTTCAGATAGGGAAACATTCCTGAGTCGGGCATCCAGGAGTGCCAAACTGCTGACTCAGCCCAGACAGTTCTCGACCAGAAAGCCCAGCTGGGCCCAGCACATACACTCAAGTGCGCAAGATTCCAGCCTGTTGCAACAGTATTTCTTTCAGACTGTTTTCTTCACTGCCAGCTGGGAAAAAATTTTAAGTAGAAAGGCCTCGAGCAGAGTCCAGCTCATACAAGGGCTGGCAACTCTGATAGCCATGCTCATTCTTGCAATTCCCATGCAGAAAACCTGTTTCTACATGTCATACAGTCATTTCCACTGCAGCCATAGGAAAATAAAGTCTCTGCTGTGCTAGCCTGCTGGTGTTTGATAGACACCATGCACTGTAGTATATGTTGTATGTGTGACTGTGAGGGTGGTGCTGGGTGATAGGGCTAAGAAAGTTGGGAGATATTTTCAGGAGACTCCATAGGAAATAAAGGGTAATGGTGTTGCTGCATCTCCTTGGAATGCGCTGGAATGGAAAACTCTCTGGGATGTACAGCAGGCTGGGCAGGGAAGTTATGTCTGCCCCATGCGCTGCTGCTCCAGAGCTGCAAGCACCAAAGCCATCCATGGTGGTGCTTCCTCCGTGCTGCTCAGCTCTGTGAAGCAAGAAGCCCTTGCACGGCTGCATTGTTCTGCCATCTGCATCCAGAACCTCGCACTCAGGTATGCTATGGAAAAGGTTGTATCAAGGCTCAGTCAGTCCCGGAGTCGTCAGAAGCTTCAAGTCATCAGAATGAAAACAAAAGATGGTGGAGTGTTCATCCCTTAAGTGTTCATCTCTAGCGATAAACTCTTTCAAAATATGCATGAAGCTCCAGGCTATATATGTCTTTTCTCTTCTCCACTCTTTAGGTTTTAACTATGCCCACTTGTAAGATTATTCTAGATGAATACCCTGTGACAATGGCTCCTTGGCAGCTCGTTAACCAGTGCAAGTCTGCAGTAATCCACAGTATAGTGGTGTTTGGAGTGGAAATATGGCTGGCAAAAAAGTCTCTAAGTAATCTCCCCCAACAGGATGTTTTGGGAGGCTCAGAAGGGGAGAGGAGGATGCCTTGGTAAATTGCATACCACTACCACATGTTGTAAACCTCTAGCATCTAGTATATGAGTCCAAAAAAAACAGCCGGGGAAACACAGGGGGAAGGGATGATGTAGGGAGCCCAAATACATGGAATTTACTTTGGGCTCTGGAAATACCAGAGCCCAAAGCTGAGTTTGAGAGAATATGCTCAGAAAGTATCTCTGCTTGTCTTCTCCCTATCTAGGTACCTGCAACTGCTGTATAAGATACTGGCTGGATGAGCATTTGGCTATTCTTGTGCATTTTTATGCAAAACGCTGCCTTTCAATGACAAAATCCACGAAATGAAGGTGACAGCCTCTATTCAGTGGGTTGTTTGTATTTTCCCAAAGTATTGAGAATTTGAGCCAGAGGAGAGGGAAAAGCTGAGCTTTCCACTGCCCTGCATATGTAATTGGTGGGTATAGTGACCTAATGAAAAGAACCAGTGCAGGAGTTTAAAAGGATTAGCAACGTTAAATGCCACTTACAGTGACCCACGAAATGCTGAGAACTCTGCACACAGTTTCACCAGAACAGCAGTCTCTGGGTCTCCTGGAGGAAACCTCCTGGTCTGTCTGAGAGCAAATCATGGAAATTCCTGTGTGCTTAATAAACAGGTCTGCTCACAACGTGCCATCCTGCTTGCTCATGGGGTGTTGGAGATAGGGAGTGGTAGATACTGAAGTCATTGGGATAAAATAACATACCTGGCATTTGTGGGGGGGTGGGTGGGGTGGGGTGGAGTAGGGTGGGGGGTGATGCTGCAGCTACTCCCCTTTCCCCAAGCATCCAGGTGAGGGGTGAGCCATGGTCTGGTCCAAATATACCGTGCAATTGGTCTGGTAGCCTGTGTTGATGGACTTTTGTGACTCTGACAAGCACAGGGCAGGGCTGCCAGCCTTGCACTCAGGGTCCTTGGAAAGCCACCATCACATGGCTGAAGCAGTTTTGGGCCCTTCTCTTATACGTACCAAAGTAGTATGTGTAGAGAGTTCAGGACATGGATAGTCCATGTGAGAGGTAAAGCTTCAAATTGACCTTAGTTTGGACATGAGAGAAAGGGCCAAATCCAAAAAAGTAGTTTTAGAAATGTAACCATACAATTTTTTTTCAAACTTGTAATCTGATGATTTCAGTGTTAGACTGGGTTTACACTGTCAAGGTGATACATCCCTCCCCCTCTCTTGAGCCTTCTGCTGCCTTTGAGGGGAGGATAGAGAAACTGGCAAGAAAGAGGAGAGAAACTGAAAGAAAGAGGAGTTTAAAATGAAGGTACAGAGCAAGAAGCTGGTTTATTTGTGTTGTGTTTTCAATCTCTATGCAATCCCATCACTGCTTGCACAAAAGCAGCAGGCTGACATACGATTTTTCCACTGCAGAAGTGTATGCAGCATCAGCTGCCACAGCAGAATTATTTTGTGGTTTCTTTGGGATCATAGGGTCTTTAATTCTCCCTCTGGTTGGTTGTGGGACCTGAATCAGTAGTCCAATACACCCTCAGGAGAAGTGAGGCAATGGAGGACAGCAGGTGATATGATCGGAAGGGCAAAAATAGACAGCTCTGAAACCTGCTCCCTGCCTCAAAGAGACCACTTATCCAAGCTGAGTGGGCATATCCTCAGCATCCATGAGGAGAGGTCACAGCAGTTCACAGCTGGAGCCTGAGTAATCTCAGAAGCAATTCCTTCATCTGTTAGTTGCATTATTTGTAGATGAAGTATCTTGTACAAGGCTTGTACAACATGCCAGGGTTTGTGGTAATCAGCACATGCTGCATTTAAAGACTAATTTTACCAATAATGCATCTCATTAAAGCAGTTGGCATATTCTGTGTTTTGTAGGACATGTTTGCTGCCATACAGCTATAATATATTTATCACAAGCAAACATATTTTTTCTGTAGCTTTTCTTCTATGCTATAGCACTGTTCCTCACAGTTAGTGCCCAAATCCATTTAGTATGTATCAGAATTTCCAGTATTAAATTTCTCTGCAGCCTGAGAGGAGTCAGGATATAAAGCACCAGGCTGTGGAAGCTGCTAAGACAGACAGACCTGTGTGAGAAGAGCTCCTGCAGTGGGGGTCCTTCAGGACTTTTACTTGGACTTCATAACTGGAGGAAGATGGGTGGAATGCTTTGGTTGTACTCTGCAGAATAGGTATTCTGAAGTCTAGTCCCATCTCAGGGGGCAGCTTGAAGGCCAGGTTCTCAATCTTTGAAAGATTTATAAAATTATTAAGGCCTTTTGAGTAAAAACCCTGGAGGTGTAAGGTGCTATTATGATGCTATGCAGTCATAGAAATTTAATTGAAGGTATTTAGCTGCAGTGGCAACTGAAATTATACTTGACCTCCTCTTTGGAGCAATGCTTTTACATAAATTAATAAGGCAAATAATGCTTAAATTCGAGGTTTTCTCCAATACACTTAATGGAGTTTTCACAATGCAGCCAGATTGGCAAGTATAAGGAATTCTAGTAATTATGTCCCCTAAATTCCTTGTACTTCTTTCCAGCTGAGTATGTCTAGGATCAAAGTAAACATGATAACAACTGTCTGTAAATGACATTCTCTGGAATGATGTACAGAGAATCTGACCTGAAAAAGAAATCAAAGAGTAAGTGGTTTTCCCAGTAAATCAGGGCCAAGACAGAGTCCCAATAGATGCTTACTGACAAACCCTACATATGCATGTTTACCGGTTACTTAAACAGGTAGAAAACAAATACTCAGTCACAGGTGTAGAAATTCATGTGGTCTCCTAGATTAAGAATTAATAATAGGCAAAAAAAAGCTTGTTAATTTAGTCTAGATGCTAATCTGAACTTCAACTGAACCTACTTGCTCAAGCAATCTACCCAGCAATCTCCTGAAGAGACTTTTTCTCATGTGGAGCCAGCCTAACAAAAATGTAAGCTAACTTCTAACTGAGATAGTTATGGAGAAGATGTGTTCCCTCTGGGCAATTTGTGTGGGAATGTGTGGAGGAGCAAGCAAGCACCTAACCAGTGTCTTTTTATTAGGGGAGTTCCTTGCCCAGTGTCGTGAATGAGTGTTTTAAGATTGCTTAAAGAATCACTGGCAAAGGTATCCATAAAAACATTTCTAATGTAAAAGTGACACCATGACAAAGTTCAGCCATTGGCAAGGTTCACTCTACCACTTACTGGATGGTTAAGGCACACCGAGGAAAAGTAAACAAAAATCCAGAGTCAATCAAACTGCCATGAAATAAAACTAACAGGGGGAGTGGGGGTGTGGAAATGGTAGAAAGGGTAAGATAGAAGGGAATAGGCCTGAAGGCCCAACAGCACTTCACACTTAAACTGAACAGCACCTTAATTTCACAGCATTTAACTTAATTTATGACTTAAGTTAAACAATTTAGGGAAGGATTCATATAGGATTTACAATTCCACAATGTTAACTTACTTACAGGTCTAATTTACACATTTAAAATACTTAAGAATCTAGGAGAGCAGCATTTCTCCCACTTTTGCTATAGCATATGTACCCTTGCATGCACACAGGTCTAAAGAGTCTGTACAAGATAACCTGTGAAAAATTCCCCTCAAAGGTATTGAAATACTCCAGATGTTTTTGCATCTTCTCAGAGGATGAAGGGTCAAGCCTTGAGGAGTGGGCTCTGTCATAGTTCAGTGATCCCCCAAGTATAGCAAACCTGAGAGTTCACTGGCTCTGAGAGGTGTCCCACTCAGAGGGAGATTGCTGGTCACAGCCTGCTGTGGGCCAGGATTGCTCAAATGGTCTCATTTTGGATCACTGTTTATAGGGCTGCAAGACAGTGGGCTTTAGTCATAACAGTGTTTCATCCTGGCCACACTTCGGGTGGGAAACTTTCTTTGAAAGTTTGAGAGCAGAAATATTATCCCACTTTGGTCATTATTCAGGTAAAAAAAAAGTTTCCAGTGCTGTTCATTAAAAAAAAAAGCTCATTAGACAGCACAGGTTCCTGAAAGCAGACAGTGTTTCTGATAAGTTCGAGAGGAGCTGAGCCCAAGTGCTGTTCCTCAAGGCCTAGCAAGAATTTCTCAGATCATAGTGCAGGCTGGGGTTTGGGGGAGGATGCACCACCACATCCAGTCCCCTGTGTTGTGGGACAGGCAGCTGGAAGCACCCAGTCACAGGAATGTCCCACGGCAAATGGGGGCACTGAGGTGCCTCCTTTCTCCTGCTCAGTGTGCTCCTGCTTGTTCACTTTAGCTTCTCTTAGCTTAGAAAGTAACTGAGTGGGCATTTATGCTCAGATCATCTGTGGCTGGCTCAGTCTCACTGAGGTGTCTTTTAAAGGACCTGAGCTCCTCAAAGTGATCTAGAGACACCTCCCTGTCTGATGACAAATTGTACTGTGGAAGTGCTGGAATGGCTGAGGTCAAGAGCTAGTCCTTGTGCCCAAAACCTTCCTTTCCTGATGGTCACAGCGCTCCTCTTGAGCATCAGGTAAAGCTAGGAAGGGCCTCCGGGCCTTGCCAGATGTCATGCAGGAGATATGACCAAAGCCCCTGTCAGACCAGATTCACAGTCCCAAGGGTCTCCCAGAAGAACATTATTCCTCTGCTGCACAAATATTAAACTGAGCTCGAGCAGTGTAGGTTAGAGGCGAAGCTGCCATAGATGACATTAAAGCAGGGCAGGGCCAGAACCACCTACTGAACTTTGAGAACTTGTCACAGACAGCATGACAGGTGTCACCTCTCCCTGGTGTTTAGGGTGGTGGAGTAATTTGTTGGTGCTTTCTTGGTATAGTTTTGATGAATTTTGCAAAGACCTGTTTAAATAAAACATCAGATACACTTTTTCTTAAGGTTTGAATAGGGCTTGTGATTTTACTCTCAGTCACACATCTAAGAATAATCCCTTACTCAGTCATCCTTGGCAGGAAGGCAAGCAATATACTGGCTTTAGAGGCTAAAGAATTACCTGTTTATTTTGAAATAAATGTTTCTCTGTGCTATTCCTGACAGAGCATCATGTTTCCTGTTCCACCCTTACCATTTAATGTAGGAGGGTCATGCACTTTTGTCCTAGTTAACTCAAGTCCTACAACCGTGTAAGTTTGTGACATATTTCATATTTTTTTAGGTCAGACCAGCCTTATGTGACTGTTTATGTAAATAAGCAGTCGACCAAAAGCCATTCATCTTTATGTACAGCAGGCATGTGAGGCAATGGGAGGTGTTCAGCTATTTGCCCAGTATTTCTTGTGAAATACTTTTCATCATTGCTTTTCTCCTGCCGTCCACACTTGGGGCCAAGCATTGCCTTGTTCCTGACTTGCAAAATGAAAGGAAACAAAGGACACTAGGGGCAGGGAAATGAGTCTTTGCTCATTCTTCTGGCACAGATCCACAGGACAGGCTTTCTGCTGTATCATGGTTATGAGCAAGGAAGATGGGAATTGGGTCTGTTCCTGGCCCTGTCACAGGCTCTGGGGACCCATTTCCTCGTGGCCTGGAAACTCATGGGTTCATCTTTCTCTAGAGGAGGTAGCAAAGGTGCCATTCACTGCACGGTCTGTGTGAGTGATATTCCCATGCAATGAAGGCACCCAGATCTGCTTTCTGGCACCATGTCCTAGCAGAGAGGAGCTTGCAGGCTGCACTGCTGTGTTTACAGCCTCTCACACTGTGCAGCTTCCAAGTCTTCCTGTACCCTCTCCTGAAGAGCTTTGATTATCTCATGAAACTAAGGACAGAACTTGTACAAAGTACATGCTTGAACAGGTGGCAAACTCTCAGGGAAGGAGAAAGCACTTGGTTAGATTCAATTTGGTGACTTGTAAATTTTGCTGCCTTTACCAGGTAACTGGAACAGACTAAATGTTTCTTCCATCCTCTTTCTCTTCTACCTTTTCCCACCTGAGGCTCTTTTTCCCTCTGCTCTAGCAACTCACTGGTAAACTCAGTGCCACTTCCTAGGCAAAAGCAGTCAGTGAGCATTTCTCCAGCATGGCAGTGTTTCTGCTTCAGTCCTACCCTGGTGCTGTGTCTGCTTGCTAACACCTCAGCATGTGAGCAACAGTAATACTCTCCTGTCTGCTAAGAGAGCAGTGGTAAGCTGTTCTGTGGGATTGTGTGCAAGCACAAGGCTGTGCCCAATGTAATTTCACACCACACCAGAGTCAGAAGAGGAACACAACCTTCTTCTGGCAAAAAAGGGAAGAGTTCAGAAGTGTTCCTGGCTTCTGCTTGGGATGAAATGAAAAGCTTTCCAGGTATCTTCCCTTCCTGGAATGAGGTAGAAGCCTGCTGGCTGGGGCACTCATTGGGGAGGCAGGAGACATGCATGAATCATTTGTGTGCATGATTTAGTCACGGGCTGGAACTTGGCTTTCCCACATCTAAGATGAATGCTCTAAACAGTGAATCTTTTCTGCAGTGGTTAAATTTCGTTTTGACCTTCTTGGATCCTTGGTGAACATTGGCATGACCAGAGAGCTCTTGTTTTGATGACTCCTATTAAATAAATTATTTTCCTGATGGGTGTTTCATATTTTCTCTTGGTTCTGCACCAATATGGTCTCTCAACTGGATAGCTTCTTCCCAATACCAGCACCTACATGGTTACTTGGAGACAAGTATTTGTCAGACTCCACCCAAAGCATAAGACATTCAGATAAAGTTAGGTATTTCAGCTTTCCACCACTAACTTTGCAGTAGGTTTTCATAGTGCCTGCATGACCTCCAGCTCCCGACTGTGGCTTAGCACGCAGGAGTTTGCTCTCATCTGGCACAAAAGCAAGAGAGATCACAGTCCCGCAATGGCCCGTGTGCTGTTTTCTACCACACCTTTTGTCATCTTTGCTCTTCAGCTCTCTTGACTAAAAGGCAGCAAGAAGTAGCCTCTTTCTCAAAAGCCATGTTCATAATGTAGTGAGAAGTGTCAAACCTTCTGATGCTTAGCTAAATTGGGACCACACTTTTCTAGTTTTCTTTATTTTTTTCTAATAAAAGGAACTTTAATAAATATCTGCTCCAGCTGAATTTCATGTGAATGCAGTAGATCAATGACTTTTCTAGAAACAATTACCCATATCAGTTAGTGTCTGTATTAGCTTTAACTGAATTGCCTGAAATAGCCTTCCCATCATAAATTTAGATTTTAAAATACAACTAAAGAATGCACAGTGTCCTAATGAATAGCTAGCCAGTCTTTCACAGGGTTCTACCTCTGAAAATTAAATTGCATGTGAGCATTAATACCACATCTCAAAAACTCACTCAGCTGCAGCCCTGGTCAGCATACATTGATTTTGGCTATTTTTTTTCCCCTGGCCTATTTGTCTCTGAGACCTTTTTTATGCTGTAAAATATGACAAGATATTTTATTGTGAAGTGATTTTTAGTTTTGGCTGAGGAAATGACAGCTATATATCCTGAGAGATGACAGTATTATGTAAAAATGAACATGTACATTATTTGGCAAGGAGAACAAATTGACCATCTTGCTATCTCTTCCTTCACAACTTAAATTCTAATAGATGTCATACATTAAAATTCCTTTATAGCAATAAAGAATGAACTACAGAAAAGAGAGGCATATGTTATATATGGTAAGATTTCTTTGTTTCCCTGATGACTGGGAATACACATGGAGTACAAAGCAGAGGTCTATATTGTAAGCAAAATGACACTTCTGCAGAAATTCAACAGCTAAAACAAAAATGAAAGGGAATAGACCTACCAGCTGCTTAGATTCAGCAGTTCCACTACTCACATGTTGTTCAGTGAGTTTCCAACAAAACATAGGCTTGGATTTCTGTGAAATTTATCTTTCTAAGATTATGAGGGAGGTTGGGAAGGAAGGATGAAAATCAGAATTGCCTGCAAAAAAACTCCTTCTTCTCTCCCCTGCCCCATCCCAGCAACATGAGATATCAGTGGCAGAAGGTCATGTAGATAATTTCAACATTATCTCTTGTGCCTTGAGGACTTGGGTCCTCTCAGTGGGAGGGTGATAAATAAGAACTTGTCGAAATTGCATTCATGGGAAGCTCCAACATTGCTAAATCTAGAAAAGGGGCAGTAAACTCCAGAACTTCACGGAGAAAATAAGTTCTGGAATTCTAAGTTTTTTCAAGTGAAATGCTTCTCCCTGGCTGAATTTTGCATGTTGGCTGTTTGGGGTTTTTTCCACTTTAAAAAATCAACCTGAACAACAGCAGCTTGTGCCCAGTTCCTACAGGCCTGGGAATCTGAAACTCTGAAACACCTGGCCTGAGCTGGCTCTGCAAGCTTCAAGGCTCCCTGAAGTGCAGCAGTGAAACTAGTGTGTGAGATTTGCCTGTGGTGGGGTCTCTGTGAAGCCAAGTACTCTGGAAGCATGGCTTCCCCATCAGCCTGCCCCAGGGACTAGCAAGAAATCTAAGTAAATGGAACTTTGTCAACAGAACCTTCTCAAAACTGAACAACTACTAAAAAACCTTTTTAGTTTTGAGTATTCAGATTGAGAATTTCTGAGCAGATGTAGTTCTGATCTTTCTGTGATTTTTCTTCAGTTTGTTGAGTGCAATTCACATGGCCAGGTCTTAGATCTGTCTTTGGGTTCTTGATGTCCTCCTTAGTGTGTTTTTTCTCTTTCATGTGTTAAGTCCTACTTCACACATTTCACGAACTGTGTACCTATTTTCCAACTAAACAAATGCTGTTTTTCCATGGTAAAAAGGCAGATAAGCATATTTATCATCAAAGCATAAGAGTGGAATTGCGTAGAAGCTCCTTACTGGGGTATAGATGGTCCTGTTTGGTACTGCCTGAGAAGCTGAGGCTTGCCATGTATCAGAGAGGGATAATGTGTTATTTCAGTGGATGATTGGGAGAGCTTAAAACCCCTTAGTGATTTTGATTTGGTGAAGTGTAAATGTCGATCGCACTGGCAATTCCTGCTTTGACCAAACACATATATATTTGTCCTCCATTAACTCTCAGATTACCTACCAAATACTGCCCGACACTGTAGTGCTCCAGAGCACCATGTCTTAAAGTGTCCTTCTGTACATGCCAGTAAATACAAGAGTATTTCTATTAATTACTTTTTTTCCCCTAAATCAACAAGCAAGGTATCACCATAATGGAAAAACAATGCAGCACTTGGGCTTTCTGCGATGGTAAATCAATTGAAATGCATCAATGATGAAATTAGAGTGGGAAACATCTCTATAATCTTTGTGTGTTACTGAAGCACATTCCAGTAAATTATCCCCACTGGCAGTCATTTTTAGTTTTAAATGTCAGAATCAAAATGTTGCCCTAGACGGTGATACTTGTAAGGCAGGATCCTCAAAGGCAGGATTTTTAGACACATTCAGCAAGTTCGTAGGCAATGGTTTCTAGATCCACATGAAAATAGAGATGACTTTTCTTGTACATAAGCATTCCTGTTTCAATGGTGATGTGAAATGTAATGACTTAAATTAGTTGTCTCAGACAGTTTTCATTAATAATCTAAACATGACTTTTCACCACATGAAATATGGCTTTATACTTGTGTCATGTCCATAAACCACTTTAAAGTTTTCTTAAAATCTCATGACCTTCACAAGAATATTGGCCAGGCGCTGGAACTGCAGAAGAAGAAAACAAAAAGGTGTTTCAACTCTGCCAGCCAAGAAGCAGCAGCCTGAGTACAACTGGCATCCAGGCTGGAATGGGCAAGCCTCAGGAACAAGGGTGCAAGGAGAGGGGTGGTGCTAGGCTATGTGGCACCATCATGGAGAGCTGTGTAAGGTGACCTGGAGACACCAGAGTGGCCCCTCATTCCTTGACAGATGATGGGGTGCTCAAGTGCTGACTCTGCAGAAGGTCTGAGCTCTTCAGCTCAGGGCAGGTCCCCCTGAGGCTGCTCTGCCTGTGTCTGTCCTGCCAAGACAAAATCCCCAGGAGTGGTCACAATCTCCTCCCGCTTACTGTAGCTTTGCAGTCAGCCCTCTCCCTCTTCCTTCAACAAAAGGCTGTATTTACCCATACCCACTCCCATCTGGCCTTCAGCAATTAATCTCTGGGCCTCAAACTGCAACACATTGTGTGATAATTCGTTATGTTAATCCCATGTGTCAGCGAGCCACTCAGAGACTGCCCTGCTTATCTTTTGGAATAAACCTGTGGTTTCCAGCCGTGCATATAAAGAAACAACCATGTTCTCTGTCCTTCGCGTATGCAAGGCTAAAGTTTGAATGCTTCTGTGCCTGAAGTAGTGTGTTCTCACCAGGTGACAGAATTTTTGAGAGATATAATTAAGAGGATGTAGCCACACATTTCAATCTGCAAACTCCCTTCTTCTTTTAGATGCAAATTTCTAGGGCAGAAGCAGTAAGGTATTAAACATATTTACACTTTTATAAGCTACTCTGTGAACAGCAGAGCTAATGATGCTTGGTTTTGTCCTGACTAGACCCAGCTGCTGTTGCTACCTTTCAGTATCACCTTTGAGACCTTTGTTGCCTTGGGTAGTGTTTAAGATCACCCAGCCAACTAAAATGTTGCTGAGGGGGCATGTGAATGACAGACAGACAGAAGGGGAGGTAGTGAAATTAATAACACATCTTTTCTCATAGAAGCAAGTTGGAACACTTCTCACTAGGTGCAGCAAATTCAGTCCTAATCCACCGTGCTTTATAAAACCTGGATTCAGCTTCTCTTCCCTTTCTTTTCCCATTTAATGGAGTTGTAGTGAGTGTGAGGGCAGTTTTTAAGATGGTCTGTTCTGGTTGTGGGTTGCAAAGAGATTTAGGACAGATAAACCAGTACAGTGTGAAATAGGGCTGTATTTTCCTGGCACTGATGGGAAGACCTTGTTGCTGCTCTTGGCAGGCTTCCCACAGGCAACGCCTTGATCTCCTGCAGGTAAAAAGAGCTCGGTGGTGCTGACCCACCTCATGAGCACACATTTAAAGGAGGAGGAAGGGGATCCTGAATCTGTACAGAGAACAGTTTGTACTCGGTCCCTCCAGCCAGACCATCAAGATACAGAGCTGTAGATATGAAGCCTGAGAGGGAAGCAGCTTGAACTGTTGCTGGCTCCAGTGTCTTAAGTCCACTGAGAACTCCTGAAGATCCTGGGGCACTTTTCCCAAGCATTTGGTCCCTCAAAAGTTCTTAAATTTAGCTTCAACGGCCCGCAATTGTCTGAGTACCTCTGAGGATCTGGAGTGAAATGCACAGTGTCTCTCCTAGAGCTAAAACCTTTCAGGCTTCAGGAGAGCCTGAAGCCTGCAGCAAGCCATGGATGTCCTTCAGCTGGGTAACATCAGCTTTAGATCACAACTAACAGCTGTTTTCTTTTGGTTCTCCATGTAGCTGAATGCTACCCCTCTCGGGTCTGCGACCAAATTAAAAAAAAAAAAAAAAAAAAAAAAAAAAAAGAAAGAGGAAAAATATGAAGCTAATCCAGGCTATTTTATTTCCTTTTTCAAAAAAGATTTTCCTCTCTCTGCTTTCAAATTTCAATTCAGCCACAATTCATTCTAAAATAAATTGGGCATGTTTGAATGCTGAAATGATGGTTCAATTTTTCTCCTTTTCTTTCCAACTAAATTAGTTGGGCCATGTTCTGCCTGAATTGAAAAATATTTTCAAGTGTCCCAAACTTGCTCCTTTCCTCCTTTTTAACCGAATGAAATATTTCTCTGGCATAGTGTTAACCAAATACAGCCAGGCAATACAATAGTACATTTCATTTATTTCAGGTACCCATTGGCATCAAGACACAGTTAAGGATTTCTGTGCAAACACCTCTGTGTTTTTGTTTTTAAATTAAGGCTTTCTCCTTAGGGCTATTGCAGCATTGGTGCTGCTCAGACTGGAAAGAATTGAATGGAGGGCTATGAAAACCTGAGAGATTGCAGGAGGAACCATGGGCTGAATAATATGTTCTAAATATGCTCTGTAATATCATAAGAGTTGCAGCTTTTTGACTCAGAATGAGGAATGGATATGCCAAGACCACTAAGCTTGGGCCCAAAAGCTGAACTCCAGACACAATTAAAATAACAAGGCTCCAAGCTTTCCTGCAATCAGCCAGCAACTTGCTACTTTTAGTTTAATGTCAAACTTCCCTACCAAGTGTTAACATGTCATTCTCCTAATCAGGCAAACACAGAGGCTGCAAATCAAAGAGCAGCATCCCTGCTATCAGTGTCTAGCACTATAAACCCGGTCTGTCCACTCCAAATGGCTCTAGGTCTGCTTTCCCAGCCTC
The DNA here is from genome assembly GCA_020086605.1 of Lanius collurio. Lineage (NCBI taxonomy): Eukaryota > Metazoa > Chordata > Aves > Passeriformes > Laniidae > Lanius > Lanius collurio. The sequence goes on along the minus strand of JACBWW010000002.1, from coordinate 20,774,770 downwards.
CTCCTTGTCTCCTCCTCAGGGCTTCTCAATCTCAATACAAAAACAATAAAGGCCTATTCCTTAAGGCATGTTTCCTTAGCATATCATCCCTCTCAACCAAAGCACTGCTTCCCTGCTTTGTTTTTAAACCAGCAATAACCGAGTGAACAGAAGGCCTCATTAATCCGGTGAGAGGCTGTATGCCCAGCAGGGACACAGAGCAGGCTGGGTGGCTCCCTGGCCAGCCTCATGGAGGCCTCAAAGACCAAGAGTCCACTGACCTAAGCAGGAGTCCCTTTGTGCCCGGGGTTCAGCTGGAAACCTTGCTGGCTGAGAGGGCTCAGCTGCCTACAACAGCAGATGGGGAAAGGACTTGAGACAGAAGCTTGCTCAGGGCCACTGAAGCGTGAGGTGCAAGCATGTGAAACACCAAGATTTTGTGAAACACTATTCTCCCTTGGAACTCTTCAACCTTAAACTAAGGCAGCTGATAAAGCTGAAGAGGAAGGCAAAGGAGACTGACAGCATTCATCTGTGCTTCTCTGAGCATGCCTAAATGCTCTGGTAAGCATAGTTTTGTGTCTAGTCCTGGCTAGGGCTCTTCCCCCTTCTAGGGTAGCACTAAGGCTGGCACTGACACCAATGCAGGGCTGGGCACTCCTCAGGCTGTTTCAGAGGGAAACAGCAGGGATGGGGCTCAGTATGCTGCCACCTAGATTTGGGGCACTCACCCATCCTAAGGCAGGTTTTGTACCTCTGCTCTCAATGACTATGGTGGTGTGCACCTTGCTGGGAGAGTGGTGCTGACTTCTGCCAAGGGACAGCAATGCACAGAGGGTGAATGCAAACCATATCAGCACTATACTCACATCTGTGCCTGACCCACCAAGCAAGAATGGGCAAAAGATTGGTTAGATAGGTTTAATAGTCATTAATGAAGACTTGTGCTTGTTAATGAGCTGAAAAGATAGTTTTCCTATTTTTGGCAAGAAACAGAAGTCAGCAAGATGTTTCAACATGGGTTGTAAAAAGACCAGTACATGCCTGGTGTGGGTTTCTTGGTGTCCAGCCTTTGTAAACATTGCTGACACTGCATCATCTGATATATGAAAAAAGCCAAATCAGATGTTTTTTGGCATTCTGAATGCTATCTAGACTTTTCTGGCTTTCACGCATGAGAAATTGAAGGTTTGGATTGCAACTTCAAGAGGCTGGCAAAAAGCCATAAACCTACACACACCAATAGACAGGAATGAAGTCATAACTTGTAATGATGCTGAGTATTGCAAGATCTTCCAATCAACAGCCAAAAGAGAATGCTGGAAGGAAGAGATGGTACAGGAATGAATCCTGAGATGAGAACACAAAACAAAACTCTGATTTCTAAGAGCATAATAATGTTTGTCTGCTGAGGACTCAGTCCTGACTGACCTTTCTTGTTTGTTTTTACACGACTTTATTGCTTTTATAGACCAGATTTCAGAGAAGTCTGACACTGCTTGCTTGGGAAAGCAGGAAGATTTGTGCTGAGATTATTGCAGGCAGCGGTTATGATTTCATTATACAATACTAAGATTGTAATTTTGTGTGCTTACACAGAATGTTTAATGAGCACATTAAGCTAGATGCATTTTATTTCAGTTTGTATAGCAGCCTAAATGGCAAAACAGTATGATACACTTGTTTATTTGGCATTAAAACTCGGATTAGGTGCTTGAGCATCTTGCTGAATTGGGGGACCATACTGTGATTTAATGGTTCAAGTAAGAGCCTTGTTAGTGATCAAAACTCAGGGATCTGTAAACTCAGATTTTCTGACTGGTGGGAAATAATGCTCCTTTCCAAAATGAAAGGAGGTAATTTTATTGAGGCCTGTAGATGCTATCACATTTTTCACATTCGGTCAGTCTACATACAGATAATGAGAAGGTTATAAGGTGAATTGTACAATTTTTAGGGTGGAGTTTACTGTCACAAACAAAAAATGCTTCAGAAAATTTAGATTTCTCCTACTTGGTGAAAAAATTTTATTTCCTATCATATTATTTGAAGATAGATTCCTCCCCATTTAAAACTGACTTGCTGCAAAAAGTAGATATTGAAACTGGGTTTTTAATTCCAAAGCTTACTAAATATCTATTGCAAATAGTAGGACTGTATTGTTCTAGTTACTAATAACACAGCTACTATTTGGGCTCAGTAAAAACAGTGGTTTAAGAACACAGCAGAGATTCAGCTTTTGATAGCTTGTATAATTCATAACTCATTAGTATAAAATGTGATGTGTTGTACTTCGTAATGTTATGTTCGTATCTAAAATAGATCCTTGGATTAGGAAGACCTGTTTTAAGAAAATGAATTAATTTAGTATGGGAAAAAGCACATAAGAGGCAAAGCAGATTCTTGCTGTGAATTGGCTGTATGTCTGAATACCAAGGTTACTGCAATCCCTCAGCTGAAGGCTCAACTCTCTTCCCTTCCCCCTAGCTATGCAGTGGTAAGGGACGGTACTGACTGCAATAAATGAAAATTTAAAAGGCTGGACAAAGGATCCCTCTACCCGTTCTCCTTTAGACTGGCTGCTCTGAAGGATCAGTAGAAAATTCACCATCTGAGGCTTACAGAAATTTAACTATGCAATAGAAAGAGCTATTCGAATGTGGTGACCCCAGCAGGATCAAAATGATTTAACATAAAAGAAAAATATGAGTTCTAACAAAAAAACAAAGTTTCTTTTTTCCCCAGTGTCAGTTGTATTATGAACAATTGTGGACAACTGGTTCTCCCTGGACTGCTTCTCCTCAAGACTCAGTGGAGGTGTCTCGTTTAGCTCCAAGGCCTTCAGTTTAGCTAAGACTTAACTGTTCTTTCAGCTGCTTCAGAAAGGCATGTTTCCTTATTTAAATCACAATGTTATTTAAATATCTTGCCTGTGTATTTTTCCCTTACCTTTAGGCTGATTTCTACATCACTGAAAATCTTGCTGTGACTGCTGCTCAAGAGCCACCTCTAAGATGCAGTTACCCACTTATCAGAGACCTTGTAGTTTGATTTAAAACCTAAGTATCAGTTATTTAGGCTGTGAGACACTTCCAGATCTGTAAAACCATACCTGATAGCTCTCCTGAGGCTACTCATACTTCATGTCCTCACAAGACATCTTTGTGTCTACAGAGGGCTGTCGTCAGCACAGTTGCTCCTGCCTTGCTGTGAGCTATGATAGCCCCATCCAGACCTATTTTTTTGGTTACATGAAACTTGAAGGAATGGTTGTATATTGCCCTCAACAGCAGTAAGGGTGCTGGGAAAATACTCAAGAATCCCAAAGCATTCTTCCCTATTGAATCCTGTTCTGCATGGGGAAGAAAGAGAGGTACAACCTGTTTTGCAGGACATTCCTACTCTGCTGTCAGGAGATGCCTGCCAGCTTTTCCCCTCTGGACAAGATCAGGATAGAATTATTTAGATGACATTACTGATATGATAATGACTTTCCTTACTTCCCTGACACCCCCTTTTCCATTTTGTGTGAAGACTCCTGTGCAGCCCTTCTGACTCTACCTAGCAACCTAATTCCTGGAGCAAATACCTTGCCTGGGTATTTGCTTGTCAACTTTGAGGCTGGTTGCAGCACAAAGGACTTCCAGCCTACCTGTCCCCACTCCTTCCCTTGCCCCTGGCCCCTCAGCTGGGCAGTTCAGGAAATTGAGGCTGCACATACACAGATGGTAGACAGCACCCAAGGGCATGCATGTAATTCAATTTAAGGGGATGTCAGGATGGCATCTGTGCCCAGAGATCAGCTTCCCAAGCTGCTCTTAAGCCTGGATCATGACAGCAATGTGGGGTTTCTCCTGTGATTCCAACAATGACTTACATCTTCTTAGTGATTTCAGCTCCCTAAGCTCCTATTATATTATGCAGCATATACAGTTCTTAATTTAATGTAATGAAGCTACTGGGTAACTATTTATTCTTCTGATTAGCTTTTACACCTCCTCACAAGCTTTTAATTACTGAATTCTCCACATAGTTCTTTAATTCAATTTGTTTTGACCTTTCAGTTAGTGGAAAAATAAAAGAAAGGTGAGTTTGTGTTATGCCGGTGTATTCTGGCATTCGAAGCTAGAGAAGAGGCCTTGGAAGCAGTGAGCAGAGACACATAGGCTGTGCTGGGAGAATATGGCAGGACAAGAGCATTGGCTCCCATGAAGAAAATGGAGTATTTTATCTTAGAAAAGAACGTTTTGACACTTCTCCTGTTCACCCAGTGATATGTATCTCTTAGCCCTAGATACACTTTGTTCTCATTTTTTCTCCAGAAAGCAGAGGATTGACACTGAAGTTTTTGCCATCCCTCCCACCACAGACAACTCTATCTGTGCTCCAACTGTGAACACATGCTGCATAAGCAGAGCCCCATGCACACTTACCATACTAGTCAGAGCTGTAGGGCAAGGGACCACAGAAAAAATAAGTGCCTGAGACATGGAGAACAGGAAAAGGGTGCTGATGTTGTACAACAACCAGCCCCAGCTCTTTGGGGAACTAAGAGTTGGCTTACCCTTGAGAACAACCAGTGTGCCAGGTCCAGCAATGCTTGTGCCAAGCAGATGTTTGGGATTCCACAAGGAATATTTGATCTATGTCCAGCCAACTCAGAGGGCTTTGTGTCCACTCGGAGTATTTGCACTGCAAGGTGCCAGATTAATGATTAGAGAGATTAATGTCTACAGATGCAGCCTGGGTTGTGCCAATGAAACCTCCTCTTGGCTCAGCCAGCAGACCTGAACATGAGTCCAAAGGGCCGAAAGGGTGAAGCGAATCCAGAGGACCATGTTTAAGGATTGAGCTTCTGGCTGCTCTGTAGGTTATTTAGCACTTGGCTTTTCCACTGAGAATACTGCCGAGGTAACACTCAGTGGAGGCTGGATGACTGACCTTGGGACCTGTCCAGGTTGGTTATGTTGGTTTAACTTTCACAGACTCTTGATGCAGGGAGGGGGCGGGCAGAAAAGCCCAGGGAAGGACGTCAGCAGCAACAAGAGGAGAATTTGGATTTTTGTGCAGGTCCTTCAACTGGTTGTATAATTAGTCAGACTACTCAGGGAGATGAAGATCCTTTGCTGGCTGGTTCTTCTTCAATCTTCTTTTCTTTGCGCTAGTGAGTCACCAGAAAGCAATTGCAACAAGTCTGATAAGGAGGCCAATAGGCAGTGATAGGAGCAGAGCAGTTATTATGATTTTTAAGGAGATTTTCTGAAATCAGTTGTTTAAACAGGCATGGGCAGCATTCACATGGGTAGTCTCCATATCACATCCGCAGAGACTGACATAAATTCCTTCTTTGTCCTACAAGGACCCCCTATTATTAACAAGGTTTTGTATATTATTTCTTTCCAAAGAAATTCATACGCAATAAGTTGCTTTGAATGGGTTTGGGACTGGTGATGTCAGATCCATTTTAAATAAATTGGTCTGGACCATAAAGTTTCAGTAAAAATCTGTCCTTAAACAGGATCCTTCTGTTTTCTAGACTGTATTATCAGGATCTAAGCTAATTTCAGGTTTTTTTCTTACTGTATTTATGAATGCTGAACATCTGAAGTAGTTTCAATATATACAATAACTTAATTCTTTTTTATACAGGCATACGAAGTATGAATAATGAATTGAAAGAATTGGAAAGAAAGAGCCTTAAAATTAAGAGTAACTCTGGTTTCTCAAATATTGTCCTGAGTCCCCCTCTAAGGAATAGAGGAAATATTCCAACTCCACATGACAGAAAAGCTTTAATGCAGTGAACTCTCCACAGGACTGTTTTCATTTTGCAGTGTATTTTAAACATATGGACAGGGCAGACTGTTAATTATTTCTTCTCCTTTTGGCTCCGTTCCATGTACAACTCAGCAAAAGCAGAGCTCTACAGACTATTCAGTGGACAATCAATGGCTTTGCATTTGCTGAGTGCTGAACAAAATCGATGAAAGGGTGTTGTGACTAGCTCTTGAGGCACTTGTTGGCCCACAAAAAAAACCCCATCCTTTCCCTTTTTGTCTCCAGCTGCTGCATCTTGTTCCTTTCCTCTTAGTTCAGAGGGGAAACACTTTGAGAAGAGATAGTTTAGTGATCCTACACGTGATGTCAGAAAAGGTTATTCAGTGGGGTGAGGGGAAAGACTTTGCAAGACTTTGTCCTTAAATGCTGCTAGATGTAACCTGAGCGAAACATGATGTGACCAGAGGGCATCCATGGCTCCCGAGTGACACACGTAGGAAGACGTGGTTGCAGGAGCGGGAGACGTTGCAGCCCATGGCTGTGTGCAGGGCTCTTTGCGTGGCCAGCGGTGGCAGCAGCAGAGGACCAGTGTCACTGTCTCTGCTGCCTCTGGCTGTGCCTTGGCAGCCAGAAATGGCACTGCCATTGGCAGGTGTGAGCCAGGCGGCTGCAGAAGCAGCACCTATACCCATCTGCTGCCTCAATTAAGCTACTTTGCAGTCGCTGTGTGATAATACCAAATAATGATAATAACAACAATGACAAAATCAACAACAAAAATGTCATCATATGTAGAGAGGATGACAATATTAAGAAACACCAAAGGTGAACTCTGGGGATGCCCTTACTCATGGGGTCAGTTTCTCCCACAAAGCAGTAGTTTGTGATGGTCTTTCCCAGTTTCTTCTCCCTGTGATCTTTCTCTGACAATCACTTCAACCTCTCTGTTTCTCATCTCCCATAAGGGCACAGTGTGTGCTGCAGCAGACTGGTGCCTGGGGGCCAAGTAATGCATCTACTCTTACCATTGGGTCCTAAAATTCAATGAATACTGAATTACTACAGTGTTTGTTCTGTTAGCTATATTTTTATTCCATTGCAAACATTTTTCATATACAGTGGGAGTAAGGTCTCAGCCTGATATAGTTGGAAGTCTGAACATGTAGCTATAATCTAGAGAAAAAGAATGAACAGAACAACATGTTGGATTAATGGTTTTAAGATGACATAAAGGAATGCTTGAGGGTTCCTGTGCTTTGTGGCTGGGAAGAGAAAACATCAAGAAGGAAGGGAGAGCCACAGATTATAGAGTTATTACTCATTATTAATTATATATTTTGCACTGTTACAACCACCCTGAGATCTAAGCATACCTTGCAACCAATAACAAATTAAGTTGCACGCTGGCCCTTTGATAGCAATCACAGAAGACAGAGGATTATGTACCCCTGGCCAGGATAGACTTTGGTTTGCTTTCAAAGAACTGTGGGGAAGGTTAACATTGAGCTTAATATAATTGTCCAAATTAGATGCATTAGTGGGATGGTGATAAGCATGACTCACAGTGCTCAGATCTGCCTCACAGATACCATCCCTTCTCTCTCTCCTGTGTTTCAAGTCAGAAAGAAATGGTAGCCTTGTCAGATTCAAATCTTTTAGGGTAGATGGGTCTCCAAAAAATATCCTCTGTGGCTTTTCTTGCCAAGAAACTAAATGTGACTTTAAAAAAAGCAGATTAAATCCCTTCCCCTGTCCTCCTTTCATCTGCTCTAGTAATTTTTTTCTAGACTGAGCCCTTGACAATGTGCCTGAACTCACTGCTGCTGCCTGACATGTACCCTGGCATAATAACAGCAGGTTTCCAAGGATCTCCTCATGCCCAGGGTGGCAGGACCATGTTTGATAGCCATGGACATCTCAAGCCCCTCTTGCCACCTCTCCAGACTGCATTAGCCATGATGAGCTGGCACCATGATCCACAGGGACCAAAGGGACAAGCACCTGGATGATCTCCATCCTGCAGAGAAGGGCAAAGCAGCTTCTCTGGAGCAATGCCAGTCCCAGCCCTGGGGCCCTCTCTCAATGAAGCTTACTGGCTGCTGACAAAACGGCATGGGAAAGACACTGAAAAAGTTATTTGAAGTGCAAAGGCCCCAGTCTTGCTGATGCATCAAGGAGTCTCCGGCACCCCACCTCAGCAGCAGTCAGCTCACCTCAGTGGGACTACTGACATGTATCACCTCATGCATACCTGCAAATACCCAGAATTTCCATGCCTAACTTACTGGAAAATTTCTACAATGAGACTATGAGAGACTACTACCTACTTTCTACTATGAGAAAGGTTCACATTCTTATTCTGCTTGCCCTTTGAGTCAGACACAATTCCTGAATTCACAGGAGGTGGATCCTGTTCAGGTGATGCATCAGGCTGTTCCCCCCAGCACCAAGAGGAAAGAGCAGGCTGGCTTCAGCTGCACTGGATCACCTACTTTCCCGTTAGAAAAAAACTCCCTCATTTTGTCCAGGGATCTTGGAGAGCACACAAGATACTTCCTAACTGGGACTGCAGCAATGCTAATAGGATTTACCAAACATGTTGATCTTTCCTCTCGTGCCTTTTCTTACAGGATTTCAGTGTGAAGCAGCAAATGAGAGGGTTTAGGACTGGGTTCTACTTCCCTTCCCTGGCAGAGCTGGCTGCAAGGCAGGCTGTGGCCTCTCTATGCTGGGTAGGTCACGGCACAGCAGGGCACGGCACAGCTGGGGTGCCTGCCAGTGGGAGATGCAGATGGGGGAGCACTTGCAACATAACATCATGCCCTCAAATCATTACAGCCAGACAAGACGGTGATTTGCAGACCTGTTCTTCACTGCACTTTAGCATCTCACCCCTCGAGAGATTTCAAGAGAAAATAAAAATCCGAAGCCTGAGTGCTGGCAGGCAAAGCTGGCAGTGCTGAGCAGCTGCCCGGCAGTCTGCAGCACTGTCCCTTCCCCCAGCCCCCATGAGCTGATGTGCCAGTCTCATTTTGATGCTGCCTATGTTCAAATTTCACCTTTATTTTTCCCCTATTTTTTTACTCTTAGGCAAAATTTAGCTTTTGCATTCACGTGATGCTGAGCTCTCCCCAGTCCCAGCAGCTGGAGGGTGCAGCCATCAGCCCCAGGACAGCTGTTACCATCCCTGTTGAGGGGCGATGAGCAAAGGGGCTTCCAAATATGCAGAGCAAGGGGTTTGGATCAGCAGCAAAAACATTTAAAGCAAGCTTGAATGCATATTAGTTTGGAACACTGATTAGATGCAGAAATAAAGGGATTGATTAGCCAAATGTTTTGGGAGCCAGCATTTTGTATCATTTATTAGTCCTCAGCTAGCTTGAGTTGGAATTGGAACTGATTAAATAATTGAGTATCACTTTGTCGCATACCAGTCCTGTTTGTGTCAGAGGTTTTGGCTTAGGATCCGCAAACAATTTGGCAAGTAACACAGCTAGCTAAATATGGCCTTTTTCTAAAAGAGGGCCAGGGAGTAGCACTAAGGGGATCACAGTATGTATGAGGGAAGCTGTTCCTGTTTCTCTGCAGTGCTTCAGCTGCATGGTCCTGACTGAGTGTTGCCCCAGACAGTGAAAAAGCATTAGTGAAAAAAGAGCACTGAGAGACCTCCATGAAATTCTTCTCTAAGTTTAAAATGGGGAGACTCAAACAGGAAACTCTAGTCCAGTGAAGGGAATACCCAGGTAAAGGAGAGCCCACAAACTCGTGGCAGGGGAGGAGTCACTGAAAAACAGCACGTTTCATGCAGACAGGGGAGCAAGGGCACCAGTGGAGGAGAGAGAGGCTGGAAATGCAGGAGAGCAGTAACAGCGCACATACAGCACTACCCAGAGCCATCTTCAAGGAAAGAAACCTCTCCTCCTTTCCTGTAGAAATCTGAATTCAAAACACTCGTCTGCCTACATATAACTTTGGGTTGGAAAAATATGTTGAGGTCTACAGAAGAAGTTCACTACAGAATGATTTCTCTTTTGGAGAATTGTAGGTGTAAAGGCAATGCATGAAAAAACCTGGTTTTGATGCAAGGTTGCTGCATGGCTGCCCTCTCCTTGGGCTGTGCCTGCCCGCTCCCTCCTTGCACAGCCCCTGCACACATGCTGCTTCCTGGATCTTTCTGAGATTATCTTTTATCTGCCTGTCCACCAGCTTCTGCAGAGCCCACCCAGAGCAAGGCTGTCACACCAGTTATTATTACCGCTCACTGGAAACAAGGGGTGTGGGTGACTTTCCTATTTATGCCCAGAGTTTTTCACTTTCAAAACATCTTTCTCATCTCTCATTAAAGTGTCATTGGATGAGCACCAGTACTGCTGTGACACTAGGCCATCTCAGCCTGTCAGTCTTAAACTATTAGGATATCCTGGTGAGAAAAGGGGGTGAATGCAGCTGAGTTTTGCCTAGTTTGTGGTCCTATGGTGTAAATCACTGGAGTACTCTTGGTTTCAATCTTTATTTTGTCTAAAAAAGGAAAGATGTTGGTGAATAGCAAGAGCTAACTGTTCACAGACTAAAGAAAAGGAAGGTGATGTATAGTGCACTCTAGGATGTAATTATTCATGTTATAGTAACTTGAATAGCTTCTGTCCTCTGTAAGACTCATTTTCCAGTAAACTAGGAGAAAACTGATTGAGATCCATCCAAATAAATCAGTGGATTTATTCAATCAATTCACAATAAATTCATGTGTTATGATGTATGTGCACTGCAGTATGCCTATGGGAACCAGCATCCCAGTCTGTACTGCACTAGACACTCAGGTAACTGAATCATCACCTTTACTTCAGAAGGTTTCACATGTAAGGTTCCTGTCTTGCAAACTGTCAATTTTCTTGCAAAATGGCAATTTTCCAGTCAAGGCTGGGGCGAGGGGCAGTGGGGCCTGTCAGAATTCCATCCTGAGCACAGTACCCACGCTGTGACAGTTAAATCATTCCACTAGCATCCTATCCTGCTGCCTCTCACTTCTCCCAACCAAAAGAATAGCTGTTCAGCAGAGCAAAATGAAGGAGACACCTGAGTAAGAGGGAAGGATGGCAGGAAAAGAAAACAGCAGTCCATGGCTGAGTATGAAGGCAAGGCAAGAAAATTCTGCCACCTGTTCTGTGGTCATCATAACAACACATGCATTTCATTTATTGTGTTAGAAAAATTTGACATTTTACTCTGATCCAGGTAGCCACAACATTATTGTACAGGTGCATAAGAAAGGTCAGAAGATTGCAGTGAAGAGCAGAATAAATGCTTCTCCTGGCATCCTTGACAAGGACTGGGTTTAGCAGAGAAGGAAGACTGCCATGGAAGAGATTCCAGTATCATTCTCTACCTGAAGTCTTTCAGCAGCACATGAAAGAGTTTCCACTGGTCTTCAGCTTATGCTAACGTGGCCCCAATATTTATCATCATAGATAATTTACTCCATTTTCTGTAAAATATTTGCTTCTGATAGCACACATTAGGCAAAAGGGTGTAAAATCAATCTTAAAAAAGAAATTTTTATCAGCATATTCTAAAGGATACAGAATACACTTAATGATACACTTGCAGATGTAGGCATCTTGCATTACAAAACTCTGGCAAAGGGATGGAGGCGAGCATGGATATATCTTCTTTAGATTCCTTTGCCAGGCAGCTGGACCAGCTTAGAACAGGACTTTCAAACTCTGCAATCGTATCTACATCTTTCATTCCTGCAGAAGCCTGTCAGATTAAGGGATGTGATATAGACTCTTCTGTAATAATAGAAAAGGGTTTATATGGGTTTTGCATTGAAGATATGATAAAGCTTTAAGAGGTTTGTACAATTGTATGCTAATCCTTGGCAAACAGATCAATATCAAGTTAAAAGTTCTCCTTTTACAGAAGGATGGATCAAGATGGATGTACTCAGATGAGAGGCAAGGCTACAAACAAGATGCCAGGCGATGCTTGTAGTACAAAATCAAATAAGGAAAGATTTCTTTTTGCAGGCATGGTAAAATTGTTTCTGTTCTTCAGGAACCATGTTAAACCTGAAACAGTCACATTTGATCATGTGACCTATCTGAATTGTTTAGCACATCAGGTTTCTGAGTAGCTTGTTGCTCAGTGTTGCTTCAGGGAAATTTATATTCCCCGGGAGAACACTCATATACACTTATGAACATCATTAAAAAATTAAATAACATTTAATCATGTATGTCATGCAGAATTTATCAGTGACTGGATATTTCACTGAGTCAGTTTTCCTCTGCTGTAAATGAGTACACAGAAGTAGAATAAAACATAATAAGATGAGAATGATTATCTAGTGTGGAGGGAGCATAGCAATCAAAAATGATGATTCCTCAACTAAAAACAATTGGATTTTGCAGACATGCCCAGAATCTGCCATATATTTGTGTCCTTGAAAAATATATTGATGAGATTACTGACTAGCACAGCTTGCAAATTAAGAATATTTCTGATCTATTCCACGGGGAAAAGGAAGGAGCAGGAAGAGGCCCTAGAGGAAGGACCTGGTATGGCTAAGGCGCTTAATGAGTTACGTGATTGCATAGCATAGCTTGATGAACATAGTGATGAGAAGAACAGGGGCATAGCTTAACACAGGCCTTGACACAACAGAATAATTTTGTAGGCACAGTAGATTATCTTTCTGTAGCCCTGGGCTACTGACTCCCTCCCTCCTTCCCTCCAAGAAACCTTTCCTGGGCTGCCTACAGCTGCCACATGCATGTGAGAAATTGCCAAGGGAAACACAGGAAGCAGAGGGCACGGAGCAGCTGGTCAGACTGGCAGTAGTAGTAGTAGGAGGAGGAGGAGGAATGGGACAAGCAGGTGGGCTGGGTGAGGGAAGGCAGCATCAGGATCTGGGAGCTGGGCCTCAGGCAGGACAGAAGGGCAGCTGTGGCCACCTCTGCCCCTGGGGTAGGCAGGGCTGGTGCTCACTGCCTGCCCTGCATTCCCACATCCACTCTGCTTGCTTTGCAGGTCCAAAGTCACCTCTTAAAATCTCCCCAAACTGTCACAGTCCTGAAAACCCTGCAAGGTCGCTGAATGCAAAGCAGGTAATGCAGCCATCTCCATCACTGTCAGGGCTAGGACAAGTCTGAAGCTCTGGCTTTCTCAAGCTCTCCCTGTCGAACCGAGTCAGCCAAAGGGGAGTGGACTGGGTGCTGCTCCTTTTGTTCTTGAGAAAACACTTCCAAGATCCTGTCAGATACACATCTGCAAACACAATTACACACCCATCACCAGCACCTTAATTTGAACAGGGCAGCGCAGGTGTGTGAGAGACACCTGTAGCCTGAACAATTTTTTTCACTAGCTTCAGCAAATAAAATTCTTCTCCCTTTTCCATGGGAGCAACTGAGTCAAGTACTAAAATGTCTTTCCACCTGTACAAGCACTTTTAGGAGAGTAAAATACCTTGAGTTTAGGGTCCAGTAAGTAAGGGGTTATGTGAGCATGCCCTCTTCTTCAGCATAAAAGTTTTGTTTAAATGAGGAAACTAAAAAAGAATTTGGATTTTTTCCAGATTTTGCAGGTGTCAAATACATTTTGTCTCAGTAGACAGCTTCACACTGACTCCAAAGTCATTGTACACACACACACTCACACACTCTTACACCAACTATGCACAAGGGAGACCATCTGTGTCTGTGCTGCCAAAGTGACATCCATGTCCTCAGCAAGTCCCACATGTGGTGGACACCTTTGATTTACCACATGTAGCTGAACAGCACACGAAACAGGCTCAGTTTGTTCTAAACTCTTCAGTTACATTATATTTTTGTGTGGGATAAGTGCTAGAGGTCCAAGATAACTAACACATTCAGCATATGTCTTCTGCACACCCATTTCCATCCAGGATTCCCTACCCAGAGATAGAGGAGCCGTTGTGAATAGACTGAGTAAATTACAAGCACGACTGGCACCCTGTACAGCCTGTTCACCACACCCAGCCCACACCATGCACCGGGTACCATGGGGGACTCTGGGCAAACACACAGCCTGGGCTGCCAGTTTTCAGCAAGCACCCTCATTTCCCAAGATCTGGGAACTGGAGATGGTAACTCCTAATAAGCAAAGTGCTTACTTAGTTTCCTCCACCCTTTTGAGTCAAAAAGGAAAGGCAAAAGTAGAATAAGCAGTGGTAGGTGTATGATGATGGGGTTAGCTAATTGAGCTCTTTGGCAATTTCAGAGGTACGCAACTGCACAGCCTTGGTGGTGGTGTGTAATCACATATTTGCACAATGGCGTGAAGCAGCAGAAAGCTACCCAGATCAGAATTCAGTCATGGGTCTCATTCTGTCAGTGAGAAACTTCTTTGGTAATCCCTCATAACACCAAGATTTTAAATAATGTTTTCCAAAGTCATTCTTCTTTCCAGGGAGGCCTTCCTATCACAATCAATATGCTTTACAGGGAGGCTTTGCCCACAAAAGTCCTTGTATAATTGTTGCATTCACAAGCTAAAAAAACCCTGGGATGCACTGTGCTTGATCCTGAGTAATGACTGGACTAAACACCTGAGTTGGTTACTGCCCCAGTAGAGCTGGACCCCTAAGACTCTGTAAGAACTCCAGCATGCTTCTTTCCCCACAGAATCATTGGCATGAGTGGGGCTTCCAAATCCAACAACTCACCAACTAACCTTATCCAAAAAAACTCCAAATCCTCCAGAAAATTTAAATCCCCTGATTAAAGAAAAATGTGCTTTATGTATTCCTTGTTCTAGCAACTCAAAAAGCAGCTGGATGAAATTCTGTTAAAGTTATATCCCAGTTCTGCCCTGCTGGCTGCAAATTTCCATGCTCTGATTATAGATGAAGGGCACATTATCACCCCAGATTATAATGGGTGAGCAAAACCAAGATGCTTATGAGGAAATGCATGTTGCCATTTTAAATAGAAGGCCTAATGTGGGGAAAATTCTCATTTAGATTTACACTATAAACCTAGTTTACAGATACAGTAAACAATACAGTACAGGCAGAAGATACAGTACAGATACAGTACAGGCAGAAGATGCCAAATTCCATGACTTGACAAGAAAAGTCTCTTACTGTAGGGGAAACCAGCATACCCCCTGGTGAAGCTGAAGGTAGCCACTATTTGCATCATCTGCTAAAGAACTTGACTCTCAAAAACGATGAAGTTTAAACATCAAGATTTCTAGTATTCTAAAATCTTAATGCATCACCATTTTCAAGCTCCTTGAGCAGCCTGAGAACTGCCATGGCCTTGTTGATCTTTAGCCATCGAGTTGTTTTGGGAAAACAACAGTAATAATTGGGTTTCAGAACCACTTATCCCTAAGCATTCAATGTGCCTTTGCCCTTCAAACAGGGTGGATAGGACACACGTTGTTTTGTTATTGTTATTTCCAAACTAGGCCTTGTAGGTGTGTCTCCAGTCTTTTGTAAATGGGAGTATTATGTCATGCAGTTGAGCAGCTATCTAGATTTAATTTTTTTTTCTGGTTGCTCATGCCCGTAGCACCTCAGCCTTAGCATGAGGCTTAGCCTTTTTGTGCATTCTCCTGCAATGCCTGCAGTGGGTCTGAAGATGGTGAGAAAACAGTAAATGTAGGTTGAATATGTAGGGAATTGATAAAACTGAAACTGAGGAGCAGAAGATAAAGGAGAACATGCTCAGAAAAGGTCATGCTCTCATTCTGAGTCTGTGGGGGACTGGGCTTTTTAGTCTGTTTCCCAGCCTCTGAAAGATAAATGGCTTTTCATCAGTGTGGGCAGGATCTGCCATGAGGGGAGCCCATCCTAGCTGCCCTCTGGGGATGCTGCTGCTCTCCTGGCCAGGACAGGATAGACAACATCCCAGCAAGTCCTGTAGCTCTCAGCCTATTGTCATCCATCTGGATGCCGAGAGACTTGCTGAGCAAGTTTGGCAGCTCATACAGCTTCTCATAAGATACTAGATAATTGCTCCTGAATTGTTGTGTGATGAGTAGGTAAGATAACAGGACTATTAAGCACTGTTTCATCACCACCCCCAAACCAGTATACCAGATACTTCCTCTAAAAATACTGTTTCATCCCAAATCTAATAAACATATCTATTCTAAACTCCATCTGCTGTTACAGTGTTTAATTAATAGGAAAAATGGCCAGTGTTAGATTCGACAGCTCAGGTGTTAATTATCATGTACTAGGATCTGTTAATTACCTGAAAAAAACGTGAGAGGTAAACACTTTGTGTTTTCAGTCTGGGCAAATACAGTAATGATTTTTCCAAGCCTTCAAGCCAATTTCCTTAATGTTTTCCCCCATAATGCTCTAAGACTCCCATTCAGCAGGAACCATAAACACACGCATAATCCCAGAGTGACACTGGGTAGCTGCTTGCATTAACTGTAAGATTAATACCTTGCTGAAAGAGGGCCTGAGAGACCCAGGAGCAGCAAAGCTCTTTAGGCCTGTCTTGGCAAAGAGAAGCATTGGCTGGTCCTTCCTCACAGCTGCTTCAGACTGCAGGTGAAATCCCACCTGCCAAGGACAGTGGGCAGCAGTAGGGTGTGTTGCTTGGCCCAGAAAGCCTGTTTTCCCTCTGAACCTCCAGTTCATCCCTGTCATCATCCCCATACTACTTAGGATAACAGAAGCTGGAAATCGCCATTATAAAGTCCTTTTTTTGCTACAATCGCCCGCCTCCTGTGGCTGTTGGAAGGTCAAACCGTATCCTGCCTCAGAGGAAACAAGAGGGATACACAGTGAGGTCATGTCAGTGGCAGTGAAGGGATCAGCCGCTCACCCCGGCCCTGAGCCAGCAGCTCCACGGTTTCCCTCACTCTGCCACTGTGCAGCACCCAGGGCAGGCTTACCAGGAGTGATAATGAGGCTTCAGTCCTCCCATGCCCCAAAGAGGTCTCATACAGGATGAGGGTTGAGTTAGGCAATGCCAAAAAGGCTGTGCAGCTGCCTGGTACCCACCTTGCCACGGTGATTGCACCCCTGTGCAGTATCTGGGCACAAGGCATTTTGCAGGAGACTCTGCCACTATCTATTGCCTCCCAAACTGCTGGTAAGGTGATTCTTATGGGTTTAGTTAGATACAATACATTGGCCACCAAGACCATTGTCTTTGATTAGACAACACACTCTGCCAAAACTCATAGCACAGCTAGCCAAAAGACTGGAAAGCAATAGTTTCACTTGTGGAAAACCTTCAGAATCTTCTGGGACCTGGTCCATCTTTGAGCTTAGCCAGTAGTGTGGAAAGTCTGCACAGCAAACTGCTGCAGCTCTGTTAGCTGATGCCCTGTGGCACTTTGCTAGTGGGAAAGTGCTTTTGTTGATGATATGGTTTGTTTCATTTTAGGACTTTCAAGAGAGCTTTTCTGCTGTGTGTCCCTAGGTTAGACTGTACAAAAAAGCTAGTATCCACCTTTCAAGGACAAAAACAATTCTGCGAGACATTTCAATCTCAGTATAAGTCTGCTGGATTATTATCACTTATAATTAATTCACTACATGCTGCGACATTCCCTGCTGGCAACCTCTTTTTCATCTGTAAAAATACTGAAGAGTTGTAGGCAGCAGGAAGGCTTGCCAAGACATCTGTATCAAGGTTGTTAGTATAGACAAGGAATATGTGTGCCACACAGGAGGTCTGCTGTGTTTAAAACAGACCCTTTCTATCCACACTATAGCCTCTCCAGGGGCATGGCTATGGCAGTAGTATGGTATTGTGATTTCAGCACAAGCTTTAACTCTTTATTATTTGTACAATAATATATATTTTGAACCCTAATACATTTTTCACTGCAAGCTGGGAAAAAAAAAATAACTACCAGAGAAAAAGTGCTTTGAATTTTATCCTGTAAGTAATTTTCTTTTTTGGTGATTTGCTCAGCTTCTCTTTATACATATCTAAACAGCTTCTGAGTCTGGACCAGTTTGTTGCTTCCTGTGTCCTTACACCCAGCACATCAGTTATACTGAACATTTCATACCAGCTGAGCTTAACAGCAAACATATGCACCACGCTGAACCAGCTGAATTCAAATGTTACGGTAAACAAGCTGCCATAGGAATGATACCATTTGTCAAATATCCCACTAGCCTAGGTGCTGGGCTGCAAACAAGGAGATCAGAATCTGAGAGCTGTTTAAATTCCTGCACTATTCTTCTCTCCCATTACTGACTTACCCCACACTTACTGTTGACCCATAGGACATCCTGAGAAGAACACGCTCTTTACTTTAGCAGCCATCTCGGTGGTAGCAAGGCCACTTGCTTCCCCAGAGGCACAGAAGCTGCCAGCCCCACATGTTAACTTGCAGATATGCACAAGCACTTAATGGGGCTCACTGACACAGCTTTGCAGTAGAAAACAGACTTGCAGAATTTAAGGATGAGTTCTGATTTTTGTTATTTGGTGGAGAGGATCTTATAAAATGCTGGAAGGTGGAGGGGGACCTTGCCCTTCATTATTTCTTCACATCCTTCCACAAGTCTGAATGAGCAGAGTATGATCTCTCACACTTAGCTGCCATGAACTATTTGTTGTGTTTTTGCTATGTATGTCCAAGACAGAAATTAAGCTAAACTAATATTAGCCTCCTTTTTCTGTTAATTTAAACAGCAGCCCACCTCTTTATGGTGCAGATTGTGGGTTTTTTCCCTCTGAAGGCAGTGGTCATGTTCTACCTCCACACTGGTTCTGTTGCTACCAGGATCAGCCTGGACCTACTGAAATATCCTTACATATTTCGGATGGTATATGCAGGAAACTTGTCCCCTTTTAATCAGACTTGGGCAGAAAAGCACACTTTATAATGGCAGAGGGAATTCTCTCATGCATTCAATGTCAAGGCAGGTCAGCCAGACCAATATTAGCTCTGATTGCCACTCTAACTGTTCTTATGTTCCTTACCTGCATCCCCTTTCTTGCCTGAGGCAATATAAATAATAAAAATATTTTCTATCTCTCATCACATTGATTCATTGAGTAGCATAAGGGGATACATTCAGCAGCAGTTTGTGGACTCGGAGTGGGCTTGACCCAGGGTATCATTCACCAAGTCTGTGATTCGATATTCATTAATACCAACTCTGTATCTACCAGATTATCTGGCAGTAAAAGTCTAATCCAGATCAGGAACAAGCCCTCAGCTGCATTTATATCAAGTTAGTGATGGTGTATTTTAGGGGCTCTGTGCCAGCTTGCACTATCATCATGACCTGGCAGCCCTGATGCTGTGTTCACCCTCTTTTTTCAGTGTGTCTTGACGTGACTGAAGAATGTTGTCCCAGTTGCACTGGGAGGATGTTTGGTGGTGGCAGCCCAAGGGACCAGCCTTCCAGTTCCAAGGACAGGTCATGTGTGTTTCCAATGCAGTCCTGCAAAAAGGTGGTCAGGGGAAGCTCAGCAAAATATTTCCAAATCACTGTAAGTAGCAGGATTAATCCACACCTGACTGCATCCTTACATTTGGTAGAAACGTTTCACTTAGATCCTGTTATTTAAGCTAAATTTCCTGATCCCTTGCCTGTTTGTGAATACAGCCTAAGTATTACACATTGCCACCCTGCTTTGGTGCAGAAATAGGACTACCAGTAAGACAACTTTGGAGCCCAGAACAGTCTCTGCTCACATTCTTTGCAGGGGATGAGTACAGATGGGCTTCTTTATAAGGGTGTCTCCAGGCTTGGGACCCTTTGGAGGAGGCTGATGCCTACCCTGTGTTAGGATCTTGTGGAACACCTTAGACAGCAATTGAGAGTTTGGTCTGCTGGCCTGGTAAGCTGCACGACACCTTGGTTTCCATTACTCTTGACTGGCTAAAGCATGCAAAACCAGCACATGTGCTCCTGTTTCAGAGAGCAGTGAGGTAAATAGAGACCGTGTGTGTACTGTTGGTCATCATTCATGCTCTTGCCTCCCCTTCCTTTTCAGGAGAGATCAACTGCCTCTAAACAAACCGGGTAAGACATGCTCCCACAAAACATCGTTGTCATGTTCAAGGGCTGTGCTTGGGTCCCAGCTTGTAATGCAGTCCAACTCCGTTGTCCCAAGACGAGCAAAATACTTGGTACCACACGTCATTGCCATTGGCTTTTCATAGGGTCATCTGAGGGGGTTAATCCAAAAGGGCTTGTACAAGGTGCTGAAATAATTGTGTGGGATGATATTGCAGACTATTCTATATGTTTCAAGTGACAGCCAATTGCATGGACTTGTGTCCTGATATGGCTGTGCCAGGACCTGTACTTGGGCTCAGTTAGGATGAAGTTCAGATGTGGAAGCTGGATTCTGGCTCTGCAGGTGCAAACAGAGCAGTGGAGTCACACTGCTCGTGCTGTGCGTCAGTCCAGGCTCTAACATGATTGGAAACTAAGGCGTGTTGGCAGGAGGCAAGGGGATGTATGGTCACTGTTCATGCCTCAAGAGTGTGCAAATAGAAGAGGAAATCCCTGGGTCCAAACACAGAGCAGAGCAGCAATATCCAGTAACCACAACATTGGTGTGTAGATGGCAAGAAAAGGCTATGAGAGCTCCAGTCGAACACCTACAGACAAAAAGCTTGCAGATCTGCTGAGAAAATGTTATAAAACATGAGCACTCCAATCAGTAGAGTCTCTTTAGGCTGAGGAATGGATTAATATAATTCATAATTTAATACATATTTTTGACACAGTGCCAGGTAACCAAATTTTCATTTCTGGACAGACAGAGCATGGCCTGGGGGCAATGCAAAGAAACTGATTTGGAGTCATTGCATATAAGATAACTTCTGTTTTAGAAGCAGAGATCAGCACACTCCAAAAAAAATCCAAAACATAAGAAAAATGCAGTAACATAAATGTTAACTATGAAATACATAATTAGTCTAAATGCTAAGAGTGGGGAATTTATTAATGTAGAAGCTTAGAAAAAACTAGGAGATAAAAAGTTGCTGCAGCTGACTTGTAGAAAGAACCAAGTGTTTTCTCCTCATTCTTTTTATTTTGGGTGTTTTTCAGAAATAACTCATCAGATCATGTATTTAAATGTCAGAAGAAGGCTTCACATCATTACTCCCACCTCATAAAAAGGAAAAAAATGGACAAGGAAAGGAGGTGCTGGTAAGATTTGTAAGTTTGTCCCTGAGCTGCCACAGAACAGTTGTGATGATTACTGGAGGCTGAATCACTGGTAAGTAACTGGCCTTTGCCAAGAACTGCAAATGTTCCAACCACTGCAAGAACAAAACTGCAACAGAAGCTCATGTCCAACTCTTTGGATAATGGTGTACCTTGACTGGGGGGAAGGGGGCTTAAGAAATTATTTTTCTTCCACGGACTTTACACTAAGAATTAAATACAGATGCACCTTCTCTTTCTTATGGAAGCCCAGAAATCATTGGAAGCTGGGAAATTATTAAAAAAAATAATCACAAGGCCCTAGGCACCTGGACTTCTTGTCCAAGGCAATGCAACAGGCTATGGTGACCACTAGTCTGATCCAGAGTCACTGCCCTTCTCTTCCTGAAGCAAGGAAAACCAACTAATTTCAATTTGAGGAATTTTTCATTACCTTTTTCCTATTAGGCTGTCCTGGTCTCATTTACTGTCTCTGGAACAATCTTCAGAGATGCTTCTTCCTGAATATGGCCAAAAACCTGGCAGAAATTAGGAATATTTGGTCCATTTGGAAACATGTGGGGTATTCCAACTTAGTCCAGAATAAATTGGTCTTTGTGGGATTTCCCAATGGCATTCACCCATACATATCTGGATATTTTTTGCTGGTTTGTTTATCATCAAATATTTAGGTTGTCTTTACTTTGCTCTGAACCCTCCATTGATCATAGCCCTTCCATTTGACCCCATTCATTGCACATTTACACAAAAGATGGGGAGAGGCTGCTGCTGGGACACAGTTCATTTCCCAGCTGCAGAAAGTTTTAGGAGCAGAAAATCAACCAGCGCACCTGGCACGGATTTATCAGGAACTTGTGTAGCGTGAACTAAAACAGATGGACTAGAAGCACGCCTTTAAAAAAATCCTAAAAACATACCCTAACCAATCAAGACCCCAAAACTACTAAGCAAACTTTGCACTCTGGTATTGAGTAACAAAACCAAACCATCCTCCAGAAAACCAAGTGTTCAGAAATCGGATTATTCCATTCAGAGAACGAAGACATTAAATTGCCAAAACCATATTACTTTCAAGAAATACTTCAAAAGATGCCTTAGTGGCCAGCTCAACTGCACTATTATGTCCCCTGGAAAGTCTATCATGTTTCCATGCAAAGCCTGGTTTTGGAGTCACTTTTACTTATGTAAATAAATAAATAAAATAATATTTATACATGATGTGTGTTTCTATGTATAAGGATACATTTAAAAAACAGATTGTGTTTCAGCATCCTTTTTTCTGCCTACAAAATGTCAGCTCTGACAAATTTTGCAGCATGGCTCTGCAAAACTTCTGCCTGTTCAGAGAGGGCAGGGGCTGAGAGAATTTAAAAATGCAGAATGTCCTCAGGGGCTCACTCCCAGTCATAATTCATGCAGTTTGCTGCAAGTAGAGATGTGAGTAACATCTCCCATCTTGGCTCCACCCCAAAGAGTAATGACTTTCACTTTTCATCCTGTTCTGACCTAGGTTTCAGACACTGGGAAAGCTGAGAGGAAGGTTTAATTTAACTGGTTCCCAGTTCATGCAATGATTTTGGAAAATAGCCTCTTCACCAAAAAAATAAGTTTGGTAGTTCAGTTTTTTTTTTCCTATTTGACTGAATGGCCCAAACTTCAGTACTACACTGAGTCACTTCACATCCTTTCTTACAGCATGTACTTTTCATCTTCATTTAACAACTTAAAAAGTTCATAAATATTCTGAGAGTAGATCACACTGACACTGTCCTGTGCATTTATTCTTGTGTATAAATACTCATGCACTTATCTGTTCACTATGTGTGGGTGTATATATAGGCATGCATATACACAAAAACTGGTAAGATAAATAATCAGTGTTGCAATATACATGAGAGTATGCACAACTTTACTTCTTACAGTGGAAATGTAATATATAAGAATGTCATGTTTGCATAATAATTAGTATCAAAGAGTACAATTAAAATTTGTATTTGCTTCCTATCTTTTATAAGAGACTTTTGTTAGCAAAAAGGATTAAGCATAGTATTTCACTGCCCCCACCTGAATTTTTATCTATTTCTTAGCCATAAGGCAATGTTGGCACAACAAAACAAACCAAAAGGCATATCTTCTGAAGAAGACTCAAAGGTGAACCCAGTTCTGCAGTCAAGCAAAATTGCCAGGGCACGCTTTCTCTGTTGCTCCAAAATAAGTGAGTTGTCAGTAAAATTCCAGTTCACACAAGGTCATAAGGAATTCTCTCTCCAAAAATTAGACCATGATTTGAAAAGAGGGAAAAGAATCCCTGCCCTCTTCTTGATTGTGCCAGTAATACTAAGAGGGTAGCATAGGCGATGGTCCCCCAGAACACAGACCATCACAGGCACTAATGTAGGTTTTCCCTCATTCATTTGAACAGTTGGAGTTCATATAACAGAAAGTTAAACAGAGGATTATAGGAAGACCTAAGGAAAATAACAAGCTAGCCTGTCTAAAATTGATCCTGCAGCCTGGATAATTGTAGTGCTATAATAAATAGGCTGCTTTGTTTTCTCATCCATACTAGTAGTCTACTGCAAGCTTTGTTGAGCTTTCCATTATGACAGGCTTACAAGATTTTCTATTCCACTGTACCCCAGTTGCTTTATTCCTTTGTGTACAGAAAAATGCCTGTAAAATATTAACACACTTTCCATCAAATGTGGGCAAAATCCAAGTAGGTGCAGGTGAGACTACCTTGATAACTGCTTATCATAGTAAAGGCACAGTATAATTTCAATTAATGTGATAAGTACATAAGTCCCAATTTTTCTGACAATTGCTTACCTGGTGTTCCAGTTTTATTTTGCTTTTAATATTATTTTAGGATAAAAAGTTATTTCTGTCAGATCCACAGTGGGTGGATAAGATCAATAAAATATTCATACCATTCACAAAAGTGCCAGGCTTTACTTCTATTGAAAAATGTAGTAGTGATGTGTAATAAGCATTCTCCCGTTCTGGAGGTGGAGAACAGATAGTAACATTCCAGAAGGCCTCATTTTTCTATACTCCTTCTGCATTTTAAAGAAGAGATTGAGTCCGTTCTCACTTGCTTTTCAGTTTTGATTGAAGCCAACAGACACAGGCAAGAAATTAAACCTCCATAAATCTGATTCTGCATTGAAAGACTTGTTTATGTCCCCTGCTTCTCACTTAGGTTTGGAAGCTGTCCGTGAATACAAAGTTGGTCTGTGTAGTAGTCACTGTCAATATAGCTGGTTTGCACATATTAATTATTTATTTTATTTACTGAACCGTATTTAATGTGATTGCTCAGTCTTTTTTTTTTTTTTCTTCCTAATGCTATAAAATATGCTAGGCATACAGCATTATCACATAAACATTCCCAAAATGATCTTGCCTTTTGAAAATCCTAATTCTGCAGCGCTGACTCCATTATGTTAGTACTCTTTTTCTTTTCACCAACCTTTTCCATCGTCACTAAACCATCAGTGGCAGCTCCTGGAACCAGCCTCTCTCAAGTGTCTCCACAACGGGCAGATCACAGAGGAACAGGTTTCCATACCCAGTAACCTGCAGCTAAAATAGGAATCTCTTTCACATGCTAATGAGCACTTATGCCTATCCACCCCTGTGGCATGGAAGTGTGTCAGGGGGCTGCAGTGATGTTTGATTTGATTTCCAGTGCATCCCATCTGGCCACACACAGGTTGCACTAATGGGTGTCAAAACCCCTCTATCAGCACCTCCAGGGGATCTCTGCAACCATTCCCAACCAAATACCTCTTAATTGGCAGACTTCTTACAGGTACATCCAAGAGTCATTAATTTTAAGCCAAAAAGCACTGATGAAACAAGGAAATTAAGAAGACAAGAGCATGAAATTAATAGCCTGTACAAACACACTTGGCCCCTGCCCTTTCCCAGCCTCAGTGCAGGTGTGCCTACCCATTTTATTTGCATAGACAGTCAGGGGTCAACACAAAGCCTATAGATCATTTAAGACCTTGGGCTGGCCTTCTGGGCAAGGCTGAATTTTGCTCAGACAATATCTTTATTATCTTGAAGTAATCTTGAATCTCTTGGGTTCAGTGCTACATGGAAAAATACCTCTGCAGGGAGAAAAAAAACCCCTCCCTGGTTATTTGAAAGGCCTAGACTGGGTGCAATTTTCTTTTCTCCTAAAATTATCTACATGATATGTATTTCATTGTAATTTTGATCTGTATCTGTTAAGGTTATACTTCTGCTCCCACCAGAGTCTGTGGCTAACACTCCCTTGATTGTAGGAAAAGCAAACCATCAACCTGAGGCAGTTAGACCTCTGTGGAAAGAAAAGCAATTATAAGAAAATTCTCATTTCATATCTGTGGTAATAAAGAAGAAGAGATCAGACAAAAATGAATTAAAGGAATGTGAAAGCTTTAGGTCTGTAGGTTATTGTGAGATTATTGTGTCTTTAACATTCTCTGTCTTAAAATTTTAGACTAGGAAATCAAAGTTTGATCCAACACTAAATCATCTGGTTAGCACAAAATTGGATGCATTTAAAATCTGGCTTCATAAAAATGTCATTCATTGATGCAGTATAGAGAGACTGCCTGGTATGTCAAACACCTTCAAGTAGGTCATCTTTTAGGGATTAGTCTAAGTTGCTATCTGTTGACATTTCACATGTGACATCATAAGCTTCTTAAAATGAATGAATTTCTGTTTCTTTTCTTTGGTTCCTTTTTTTTTTTTTTTTTTTTTTTTTTAAGGCAAATGATGGCTGAAAGGTAGAAAGATTTGCAAACCAGGTTGGATATTTTTGCCTGCCTCCTATTTGAAGTACCCACTTTAACAGAATCTAAAAAGTATGTTTGTCAGCAAGTAAATTTATTTTTTTCTGAAATTTAGACCTTTTGTCTCAAACTGGAACTCAAACCATGAAACATTACAGTAATGAATAGTGTACTCAGAAAATGTCTATCCATCACCTTCCAATTAATGACATATTGTGCAATCATTCACCAGAAAAAGACCAGTTAGGAGATGGATGTGAGTTTGATGCTCTAACTTTCAAAATCAGTTCTACTGGTGATTTCTTGTGTGCCCTTGAGCAAGTTACCCATGTTAAGTGTTTCAGAGGTGCTGTGCTGGCCTGTCCCTTGGGCATTACAGCCCACTTTGAAAGGATCTGCAAAGCTTCCTCCTACTGCAGAAGAAGTGTAAGTTTGGCACCATCCATATGTAAAATCGACCAGTGAGACCTACACAGGTCTACAGGGCATTATAACACAAAGATTTTTTTTTCCAGATTATATTTCAACAACCAGATAAAAAACCCAAGAATGTCTCTGAGTTGGGCTTTCTAATGGAGTGGCTGAAAAGTACAGAGGGGCTGCAGCTTATTTTTGTTGTTCCTTTCCTGTTTGTCCCCACAGTAACCACAGGTTCGGATGTTGAGGACAGTGAGAGAAGCTGAACTACACTGGGAACTGAGGTTGCTCCCTGCTACTCACAAGAGGAAAACAGGACAAACTACTGTTTTATGGTGAGCAAGACTAATAACTTCTCTGAATGTATTAAAGTGAGAGATGTTATATAGGAATGTTCCTTTTTATTGTAAGGAAGCAGCATCTTTTTATTGTGTGTTCTAATGATTTCAAGCCATCACGTTGGCCATCTTGAGTATAGTTAAGAAAAATATGCTTATGGAAAAATTTTCCTTTAAACAGTAAATGGAGAAGAAAGCTAGTATGAATAATGGTGCACAAGCATACTATTTATAAATGTCATTTATTTATACATCCTTTGTATATTTGTGTATTCATTGAGACCTTAATTTCTCAAGAAACTTATCTCTGTATCTTATTTACTCGTTTGGAGTGGCTTCCCCTTTCAAACTAGTCAACTAAACATATAATTGTTTAGAAACTCTACAGACTTGCCAAAATATGAACTCATGCACATGGAAGGGGCAGAAGTTCAGATTTCAATCTGGCCGTGTAGGGCGGCACGTGCTGTCCTAAGCTGCTCTAGTGAAGTAGTTCATTTTAGTTACTCTCCAGAGGCTCTTTTATTGGGAGAGAAAAAAGATCTGACTGCCAAGAAGGAGGACGATGCTGTCTGCGGAGATGTATCAAGGCTCTGATAGGGAAAATAGAATACTTACTTTTTCTCCTTTCTCTCCCTGTTCTGAGGGACTGTGGAGAATGTATAATCTGAAAAATAGTAACTGTCTGCAAGGCCACGCTTTCCACTCTGGGCCATGCTCTGGCCTTTCAACTTACTGTGCTGGGCCACTGACTGCCCCTGTCTGTAATATTTCTCTGCCACTAGAAAGGAGCCCCTAATTCCTGGGTCGCAGCCTTCTCCTTTTCTTCTGTGCTCCTGCAGTCTGTCATCCATTAAGCAGCTGTAACCAGGATAGCAGTCTGCTTTACTGACACACAAGTATTTTCTTGCACCTTAGACACTCATAAGCAATATGCCATCTTACAGCTCCACACTGTAACAAGACACAAAACACCACTTCTTTTTCCTTGGAAACATTCAAAGGGCTACCCACCACGAGAAAAACTGTGAATTCCTGGAAAATTTGAGCTTTTCACCTTTCCCTAAAAGCAACAAAAATGTTTGTTATCAGCTGTATGGAGCAGGAAAAAAGGATCCACTGCTTTTGATCTTAATTACACACAAACTGTGTGAAATACAGATTACTAAAGAGTACCCTATAGGTCTCACATGTTTTTTAGTGCTTGGCAGGATCAGGTTTACAGAAGCCTGTGAGCATATGAATTGGAGACCACATCTGCCTTGCTCTCACAGCTTCTAGGGTCATTCTTATAGGATGCTGAATGGTTCCTGTGCTGAGAGCCTCCAGGTCTGCCATGAAATGTGGGACCAATGTCCTTCCAGGTAAACTTTACTCTGTGCTGTAGAGGCAAACAAAAAGGTGGCTGCATTTTTCCTGCGAGGTACACCTAGCACCATTCCAGCTGGCTCTTGTGGGGAGCAGCAGCCATGCTGCCGACTTGCACAGCATCATTCCAGGCTTTCGGTTTCATTCAAGTTGCTCGGTATAAAATGCCAAAGCACGTTGCTGACCCAGAGTCAGCCAGAGCAGGTGGTGAAGCAGAAATGCT
Source organism: Lanius collurio (assembly GCA_020086605.1). Taxonomy (NCBI): domain Eukaryota; kingdom Metazoa; phylum Chordata; class Aves; order Passeriformes; family Laniidae; genus Lanius; species Lanius collurio. The sequence goes on along the minus strand of JACBWW010000002.1, from coordinate 20,746,729 downwards.
GCGACTCCTGTGAGCCAAAGTCTTGAGAAATTGTTCAGCAGCAGCTGTTTTGTGCAGCGTCAAGGACACGTCATGATAAAGAGCATTAAGGCATCTTAGAGCCTGACAGTGCAGCTTCTTTCCCACTGACATCTCAGTATTCAGACAGCAATTCTCAGCACTTTAGAAGTCAACAAACTAAAGACAAGTACTCCTGTGAGCATGCACGAGATGCAAAGGAGCCATGCAACATGAATGGCATGCAAGAAAACTCAAGCTAGCCTTCACTCACCCCATCATTTAGATGAGCTGTTATAGGTCATTGCAAGGAAACCACACTGTGAGAAGATGACTGCTGCTCTCTTCTGCAGAGGTTTGCCATGTGTTATGGCTCATATGGCAAATTGTTCATTGGATTGTGCTTTCTTTTCCTCCTTGGATAATATATCCCATCTCTTCTTCATTCGTTATTGGGCATGGTACATATGGCAAGGCTTGGTGCACAGAGGAGTGGGAGGAGGTGAGGGTGCTGTGCTCAGGTGCCTCCTGCAGGCAAACCCCACAGCTTGAAAGCACTGGCTGGGAGGAGGACAGGATGGCATAGGATGTCGGGTTGCTATTGGCATGTTCTATAAAATATGTGTCTTTTTGACACATTTTGGGAGATAGTGCAACAGACATGCATATGCCATGCAGCACACTTCTGGGAGCATGGCAGCAATCCAGTGGAGTTGCAGATTAAAACTAAAATGACATAAGATGTCTTTCAAAGGGTGTATCAGGCACTCAGATCAGGCCCTATGGACAAAATTTGTAAATAAGAAAAACTTCTGCAGATGTTTTGTGATTTCTCTTGTATTAATAATGACCTGTATTTTATCAGCAGATATTTCTTCTCAGATTAATTATGTCCTCCCTGTGTTCTATGAGGAACTCTTAGATCCAACTCCTGGAGGATGCATGCTAGCAGTTTTAGGGAACAGGTAGGAGAATGATGCAGTTATAGGGACATCTAAGCAATGCTTTCTTGCCCGCTGTCTGTTAGATTGATTTTATGTGCAGCATCTGAACAATTATTTTGTGGGCAAGATTAGTAAAAAAGGTAGTTGCAATTCTCTGCATATGTATTGGAGGGGTGGGAGGTGGAGGAGAGTCTTGAAATCCCAGACACAATCCAGTCATTTATGAGAGCTGACATTTCTTCACTAAGTGCTTCAGTCTTACCTGCCAATATCTGCCTGAGAGAGAAAACTGCATGGACAGCTCTCTGTATTCTTCCTCAAGGTGTGGCATGAATTCAAAGCACATCTGAAATCTGATAGAGAATCTGTATAAGTACCCTGACAGCCATTCCAGCTTGACACCTTTTTTGATGTGCAAGAGTACTCTGTCAGCACGCTCCCTCTCCTCATGCCTCTGACTTTGAGACTTGCAGTTCTAGGAGCATCCCACCAAGAGGGAAATGTATGTGTTACCTGTCTGCTGTTAGAATTTTTTCCCATCCTCCAATTCTGCATTGCTATTGATTGATTGCGTGCTGGCTGGCTGACTATAATACACAGCTTATTCACCACCTCTAATTGATTGCAAGTTCATCATCCTTTGCCCAGTACTACAAGCAGATTGCTATTGACATTTACTTACTTCGTAATATTATTTGTTGCTATTTGTCTTCTCATCAGCTTTTCTCTTTCCCTCTTCTGTCCCTTTTTCTCCTGCTTTACCCCTGCTTCCAAATCTCTGTTTGCCTGTGTCTCTCCTTTTCCTCCTGTTACTTGCCTACTCTACTACATCATGAACCCGTTTTTTTGCTGTGGTCTTGGCAAAACTTGTGCTTGCCACAATCTCCTTTCTCACTGACATGTCTGCACCACATACTCTCTTGTCCTCTGTTCTGGGCCTCTTCTCATCCCCTGCTGCTCATGCCCTCAGCAGCTCCCAGGAGGAGACACAGATGGGCTGGCACTGAGCACAGCCCATGGGAATGTAGGGACCTGAGCTACCACCTGAGCAATATGCAGTCCTGAACCCTTCCTCAGGGGCTTCTCAGATGGGAAAGTCATGGTGCACCAAATGAACCAGATGAGAGAACAGGCAAGAGTTAAAAGCAGGCATTCCTACAGTGTAAGGAATAGTCAGTGTCTGTGCTTTGGAGTGGGAGTATTTTTGACAACCCCTTTGCTCATCTGCACCATGGCTGCCAGCATTGGGACAAAAGTACTGGTGGAAAAACCCCTAAAAATAAGCAGACATCATCTTTTAGGTAGTGAGCCTCTTGCTGGTGTGTGTGAAAACTCTTCTACGTGGCAATGGTGCACGTGTGTGACCTCAGGAGCCAGTTGAACTGTGGGCAGCAGCCTGCTGGGGATGCACACTGAGAGCTGTAAGCCTCCAGTATGCCCTGCTGCACTTGACACAAGAATCAGAATGCAGCCCAGAAACAAGCACACCTGTCTTCAGCACTGCTCATCAGCATGCAGAAAGAGCTACCTCTGCACAGCAGGGTACAGCTACTGAGAGCTGAAGCCCAAGAGGACATGGGGACAGCATGTTCACACATGACCCACAGCCTTATGCATTTCATGGATTAGCACCAGGGAGGTTTGTGCATCTCCTCACCTGCCTTCCACTCCCAAATGTGCTTGGTAGCCACTGTGTCCCCTTCCCAGGCTGTGGCTGTCACTGCAGCAATGCGCTGCGTGGATATTAGTTCACAGTCAGGAGGAAAGGGCGCAGACAAAACTGGCCTCCAGCGCTCCTCTTTGGCTCGTGCCCAGTCCCAGTGACACTACAGAAATAAAAGGAAGGCTACCAGGGACACTCAGAATGCTCAGAAAAAACAAAACAAAACAAAACAAAACCAAAACAGAAAGAAGGAACTCATTTTAATAACTCCCAAGCCTTGTGCTCCTGTATGTCTTAGAGGAAGTTATATTACTCTCCAGCCTTTAAAAATAGTCTTGGGTTTGGAAACCATCATAGAGCAGATCCTCCTTTACAGGAAGGTTGATAGCGAGGTGTGAAAAAAAAAAAAGAGCCGACAAGGATCTGGAATCAAAGGCAGGGAAGTACTTAGAGACATGGTGACAAGAAGTGCTACATAAATGCCACATTGATCGGACTGACAGATTTCTATCTAAGCTGTTCCTCCTCCTGGTTGCACTCATCTCCCAGCGCAGTGCTCGCAGTGCTTCTTCATCCATCCATACCACCCCTGTGATGGCACTTTCAGGGAAGACTGTGTTTTGAGCAGAAGTGCACAGTCCTATCCACCTTCCATGTTCATAGGGCCCTATCCAAAGCAGCAAGGCCAAGTCTTTGGTCCCCGACCTGTGCAGTGCAGCAAAGGGGCAGATGGCAGGTGGGGTGCCCCTAGCTCAAGTCCACGCATGTTTTATTCCTTTTGACCCGTAATGACAATAGACCAGGTCGAGCTTCACTTCTCATGCAGAAGCTTAAAGATATCAGTTCATAGGCCTCAAGCAAATACCTGTGGATGACCAACAAGAGAGCTGAGAGTTTTCCTCTTGTGGTGGGAGCTGCACAAGCAAGGCAGCACTTCAGCTGTGAAAAAATTGAAGTTGTTCCTCCTGCTCAGCACATGCCAGAAAAAGCACAAATGAACAGTGCTACTTTCAGCTCATTTGTTGGACAAATTACATCTGATGAAGAAATGGCACAGGTGGGGCTGTTGAAATGAAGGGTGTGCAGAAAGGAAAACTCTGAGAGACCCCTGGACAGGTCACCTCACACCTGTGAGTGGCAGGGGAAGAGCAAAGCCTCCCCACACCAACCCCCACATGTGGTTGGTGCTGGGGATTTCCAGCAGAGGAAGGGATGGCTTGGTGTCCAATGGGCTGCTCAGGCCAGGCAGGTCACCCTGGTTTCAGTGGAGGGGCCACAGCGAGTGGCTGCTGGCTAGGGACCACTGCAGCTGGTGGGCACAGTGTACCCAGCAGGCACCAGTGCTCCGCTGAGGAATTTGGCAGTCACCCCTCTGCAATCAACCAGCAAAGCATCAAAAAGAAACCAAAAAACTTGTCTTTTACATTGATCTCAGAAGATATAGCAACACAAATTTTGAAAGCAAAATCATAGTTCTTACAAATTAAAAATGATTGAAATTTGATTCATCATTCTTATTATCTAACTTTAGGTGGGAGAAGCAAAATTCTCCAGAGAGGAAACATATATGGTTGAGTTCAGGTATGATACAATGGCAGTTTAAATTACCCCTCCTTTATCTTCATTTTTATCTTCTTTTAAAAGAAAAAGAGCATTACTTTTTATTTTTTTAAATCAAATTGGTAGAATTTAGGCTTTGAGCAGGAGAGAAGATACCTTCATAAACAAAAGATGGTGCATGTAAGTTTGTATTTGATAGCTGTCTTCCAACAGGTAATTAGATTTAAAAAATGCACCAGATACTAATTGAGAGTTAACAGTAAGAGAGCCAACAATTACATACAGGAAGACATGACACAGTTGGTTTTGATGGTTTCCCCTGTGGTTTTTACTTCTCCTTTTGGTGAAAGTGAAGCAACTGTGATTTCTCTCATTTCCACTCTCTTCAAAAATTGTGAAAGTATCTCTTTCTTGTTATATCAGCATCTTCACTTTGCAGTTGATTCAGAAGCAAATCCAGTTGTACAAACAGATTAAGGCTAAAATGAAACATAGCTAGAAAACAGCATTTTTCTCAAACCAGTAGTTTGTGCATAAAATCACCAACTCACAGAACCACAGAAGAGCTGAGGCTGCAAAGAACCTCTGTGAACCTCCTAGTTCCCCCCTCTGCTGCTCAAAGTAGATGACATATGGGGACCAAAAAATAGGAGTGTGCTCTGCCTGGCACTTCAGTGAAATGAAGGCAAAAAATTCTGTAAAATACTAGCACTTTCTTAGTGCATCTAATGAACAGTCATTGTTTAGATATTTTGGAATACAGATGACATTCAGAATTCATAAAGTGGGCCAGAAGCACTAATCTTCATCCCAGAAATTAGCAACACAGATATAAAATCAAATTAATAATTGTATACTCATGCCCCAAATTATAAGTTTTTTGACATAACAGCACACCAATGAAAAAGTACTGAGCAATTTTCCTTTAAGCAGAATGCAGAGCATTACTTTTGCGCTTGCAAGCCCCTGGGTGTGAGAAACCTGTATTTTCATAGTTTCCTTAGTCACCAATTTGTTTTACACATAGCAGATGTACACTCTTCATCAATGTTTAGCTACAAGCAGCAAGCACGGTGAAGTTTTTGAAAGAATACGCAAGGCAGCTGCATCCAGTGTTCCTACACAGGGACACTTGGCAGCAGCATACTTACGTTGGCTGATCTCTGTCCTGTTCTGAGCCACTGACCCTTTCCTGTGCTCCCTCTAGGAAACCAAGTCCCTAAACATTGGTTTAGAAGCAAGATTTTATATGTCTTGGTTTTAGCCACCTGAACTCTCTTGGATCTAGCTCTTCATGTCTACTTCTGAACTACATCATATTGTGGGAGCCACCAAACACACCTGTGCTTGTGCCCACACACGGCTCTGCCTGAGCAAGCAAGGGGCAGATGTCCAAGATCATTTGCTTTAGAGACAAGCAGGCTGCTGCAGGGCTCTCCCTCCTTACAGGTCTTTCTCACTTAATCCAGCAAATCCAGTAGCTCCAGATTTATCTGCAGACTCTTTCTTCAGGTTAAGATGCATTGAGCTTTTTGGTTCATGTTTTTCTCACAACTCAGTGGGAGATTTTCTTACCCTCTGTTTCTTGCCACCCCTCTGCCAGCTGTCACCATTCCCAGAGCAGAATCAGGACAACAGCCTCAGCCTCTGTTTTAAGGGTGGACTGTCCTGGGGAATGAAGCCGGAGACAGTAATGCTCTAGATGTCTTCCCCATGCCCGCTGTACCTGGCCCTGTGCTGACCATTATTCAGGTCTGAGCTTCCCTGATTTCCAGTCAAGCAGTGGAAAGTAAAGCCTGGCAGATTTTGGTTTGTACAAGACATCCCTTCGTGAATGGCAGCAGCAGAGGGACTGTTGCATGAGCAGTCCCAGCATCTGCATGATAAACAGGACAGCAGAAGCAGTGAAGAAGTGAAGTCACACCAAGGTAAATGGCTAAACCAGCCCCAGACATCTACAGTGTCAGTGGGCACATGGAAAACCAGGGACACTGACTTAAAACACTGGCAGGTTTGGTTCTAATATAATTAATTTAGAAGTAATTATAACTGCCATACCAAAGTGAGATGAGTCTCAGTATTATATAGGAATTTAGTAAAGTTCAAAAATAATCAGATCTTACCTTATGAATTTGAAAAGGAATCAAAGAAGGGGGATGTCCTCTGTTTAGAAAGTGGAAGATTTTTGCCGAAACCTGTAAAGTTGTGATTGAAAATGTTAACCTTCTGTGTGCTGAAATAAAACTACCATCTGACAATTTGATTGTCTCAGGGACAACGATTAAAGCTTTCTTCTTAGAATTATGTTGCTGAATGGCTCAGTACTTAAACAGACAGCCCTCTTTGTGCTTTTGAAAACCATACTGGCAACCTTGAAAATCTAGTTGCTGCTTTACCCTGCCTCTATCCTCAGAGATGTTTATAAATTGGTAAGAAGTTTGAAAATTTTATTTACCAAGAATCGTAGATAATTGATTATTTTCAAACTTTTAATCATACAATAGACTCTAAATCCCAACTTTATAAAATATTGTTTGAACAGCAAAACCTTCCCTAGATTGACCCGCCATGTGCTCATATGCATGCATTTGATATGCCTATTTTCACGCATCAGATTAGGGAACATAAAAAGACCATGGCATTTCACAGCATAGAAGAATAGATGAAGGGGGGGAGGGAGGAACAGGAATAATAAATTTCTGAAGATAGCTGAAGTCTGAGAACATATCAACTCCTTCAGGCGTCTGGATTGGTACAAAGTAAAACTTAGGATTGCAGCCAATAAGGCAGATGGTGATCTGCTGGTCATCACATCTCTTGAACAGACTTTAGCTCCATTCAAGATGCCTTGTCACAGGCTGGTAGGACAACTTTTTGGTGCTGTGACTTTTCTCTACCCAAGGTAGACGGTCACAGAGATTTTAGATTTTCCTTATTCTTTTTTGGGCTGGTTCTTCTTGATTTCCAGAGTATCTATCCAAAGTACTTTGACACATCTGGTATGAGGCTTATCTTGGTCACGTCAGTTACCAAAAACTTTCAGGTCAACTCCCTAACTAACATCAACTTTTAAGAATTCTGCTTTAAAAAGTAACTTAAACATAGTCAGTGTTCTTCTTCCACAGTGCCTCCCTACTTCAATTATGTACAAAATCCATAGACAGAAGACCATTTTTGAGGAAACTGGCATGGTCTTATCTGGCTGAAAGGTCTTGAGATAACATTGTGTCACCAGTGCAGAGAAAGTTCAGCATAAAAATAGAAGTCACTACTTAAAAGGAACTGTGATAAACATTCATCACCAAGCATTTGCCCATCAGAAATATTTAACATGTTTATTCTAAAGGTAAGTTTCAATGTGGTGATTTTTTTTTCCCCCGAAACAGCTGATATACAATGTTTTACTAGCACTCAAATGGGATCCAAGTCAAGCTGTTTGTCAACTGGAAATTTCATCTTGCAAAGGAAAAGTATTTTAAAGCTGTTCAGGAGTGAAATTCACATAAAGCAATAAACTGTATATAGCAGATTTTAATTCCTTAAACTCATCTTCCTGTGCTGGAAATCTGGACTTCACAGCTCTGTGTTGTTGAGAACAGAGAATGGTTGAAAAATATAGCAAATACTGTACAAGTTTCTTCCATTATGTTATTTTCACTGGGAGCTGCATTCATGGGAATGTCACTATCTTGCAATACCAGCAGCAATAGAAAACCTTATTTACATGAATCCACACAGACGTTTACATCATTCTTTCCTTGAATCCCATAGCAAGCCACCTTTTTTCTGAAGTCAGAGCAAACAAAAGAAAATAAACATTGTGCTAGTGAATGTGATTAACAAGGCATAAAACATTATAGCCATGGTGACTCTTAGATGGGAATAGAAGAACAAATGCCAACTAATTCTTTTTCTGCCCTGAAAACCAGGGCTAAATCATCCTGTTGGCAGAACTACTAGTGCTACAAGTACTCTTACAGGGAAACTGTTCCATGACGGAGTCTCTACAAGGCAGATTTTGTCATTTTACCCACAATAAGAAGAGAAGAGCAAACAGAAAGCTGCTCAGAAACTGCCAGTGCTGAGAAGGAATGACTCTGCAGGCTGCAGATGGAGATTAACAGAGAGGGACCATCAGGAGCTATGACTCAGAGACAGTTCAAAGCTGTGGTTCTTAGGTTTGGGCGGAAGCCTTCCCCCAGAACTGCTTAAAAACTATTCTTATTTCTTTAGTCTCTGCCCCCGACACAGTTTGTCACTTTTATCTCTGCCCATGCCTCCTCAGTCTACATGCTTTACTTTGCATCTCTTGCCTGGACTAATTCCTGTCCTACTGTCCCTCATTTTTAAGTCTTTATGCTTCTTCTTCCTCCACCCAAAGGCTTGAGGATAGGGTATTTGATATGCCAGGAGCTCCTGACTAGGGCTGTTACAACAGTCAGAGCAGAGGGGAGCCTAGGTTGATGCACAACTGCCAGGGCAGATGGTCATAGCTATGTGAGTTTTTACACCTGCCTGAGCTAAAATTCCCACAACAACACAGAGGGAACATGAGTACTGTGTAAGGACCCGCCTTCATCTACAGATAAAGTGGCACCAGAAACGTCACTTGTAAGGAACATTTGGACTTTGGGTCACTCAGCTGTACTCCCTTACATTAAATCTGTAACAAACACTGGGGAATAAAACAAATATTCATACATTTTTAGTTACACAGCCACAGATATATGTGTTACAGCCAAGTATTAAAATTCTTATGCATCTATGATTTCACATTGACTTTGCACTGTATTTATATCACTACAAAAGAGGCTTTAAAAATTCACCAGATTTTCAGCAAGTGTAAATCAGTTTAGCTTCACTGCAGTGCATTGCCTTGACTTAGGTGAATTTAATTCAGACCTGAATCATTGAAAGTACACTGACTTGTACCAGCTAAAAGTCTAATTTTAAGACACTCATAAAACAACTAATGCATTTATCTCTTTGTATCAAAACAAGCTTGGGTGAAAGCAAGCCAATGAGTCTATCTGTATACATACTACTTTCCACAGGACTGCCAAAAATAATTTGTTTAGAAAATGTGGCTGACATGAAATTCTCCATGGAATCAAAACACAAAACTGTTAAAATTGCCTCTCTGCTGCTAATTACCTCTTCCAGTTCTCATCCATATGACTAAGGTTTTGTTTATCTGATAGCTAGAGTCAGAATACTATTATGCATTGGTAAAAGAATTATTTATATTGAACTTAGTAATGAAATAACTGGCTGATTTCTTCCTGTCTAAAAGACATGTCAATTTATATTTATTTTGCCTTTTTTTTTTCTTTGAAGCTCTGCAAGAAAATGCATTCATTTTTTAGGGAGCTACAAAGTAGAATTAAGCTGATACTCACTGCCACTATGTAGAAGGCAAATTGCCAGCACTGCTGACATAAATGAGTACATAATCTGAGTAACCCTTAAAATTCTCTGCAATTCTGGCTTCCACGCTGGCTTTATGGATTTGCTCTAGCTCCTCTACCAGACATTTTCCAGCAAGACCTCTCAGACATAGTCTGAACTTCTAGGATGTCATCTCAGCTTGGTGCTTAAATCTGAGGTTTTTTACTTGGATTGTAAAACAAGTTTTACCGTGTAAGTCACAACAGGATGGTGGAGTCCTGCCTTTGGATGCAGAGTTTTTACTACTGAGATTCAAACACACTTTTGCTGACCTCCCTCTGTAACAAAACTCTTCACCTGCAAGCAGTATAACCCAGGAACAGCTTGTGAGTGAGGAGGTCCTCAAGCAGTCCTTTTTGGGAGAATTTTACAAGGCACGTGGTATACTGGGGCAGCTGCTGCTGCTGCTGAATATGGAAAGGGCACTTGCACTTCCCCTCTGTCCTCTCCACAGGCATGGAAACTATTTGGATCAGCACTTGCCTAGGTCCCTGGACATATCTAGGGTACTTGACAGGTATTTAGGCCAGGGTGGTGTCCATGGGCTCTGCCCAGGCACAGCTAAGAATAGCTGTGTTTACTAACACGTCTCACAAATGAAAGCCAAGAGCAGCAAGACAGGTAGTAGGGGGTGAGTGGATAGCAGGAGTCAGGAGCTTGCTTCCTCTTTCTGCTTCATTGAGTCACTCAGCATCTTCTTCCTTCACTGTACAATGGGAGTTTCTAAGTTCACTCCCAGTTTTGATAGCTGGATGAAAAGAGGTGATGCACATTATGATTAATTTTCATAAGCAGCTATTAGGCTTGCTCACGGTTTTGAAAAACTCTGTCAAAGAGAAAATCAGACTGAGATCATGATCTGACACCTTCCCCAGCTCTGTAAAGACTCACCCCCCGAACCTTCTCATGTGGCTCTGAGATAAGGCCGTTACAACAGTGCAGTCAAACTCATCGGTTGGGCATGTCAGAGAAGAGCAGTATTCCCACAAGGGAACTTGTTTGCATGACTTGGATATCCAGATTTTATCAGATGGGATCAAGATCTCCCTCTGTAGTAGGTGAACTTCCTTCTGCTCTGTATAAAGAGTAGCACAGGCATTTGTTCTGGAACATGACATCATTAGGTACTTCAGTGCAGGAACAAGATGAGTGCCAAAGCAGAGTAGATTGGGGCACAGCAGTGAAAATGTCAAGCAATGGAGCATCCACCACAGCATGACATGGGACTCTGGAACATGCATCTGTGACTTCTCCTCTTCCTCATTGTTCACATATGCGTGTGCCATGCTCATCCTCTAAGAAAACATAGTATAATAAATGTGGTGGATTGATCAACCTTAGTTTTTACCAAGCACTCTCTCCTCAGGAAGGGCCAAGGAAAGGATATTTCCTGCAGCTGACATTGCTCTGAGGGATTGGGTGTCTCTCAGCTCCCAGGGCTGCGGTAACAATGGCCTTGAAGCACATCATCTGCCCCTCTGCCCTGCACCAGACTGCCCAGTGCAGCCCCATGGGAGCCAGAGACAGATACACTATGAACAGCAAAAACAGTGACTGAAATACTTTGCTCCAGGGTGTGGGACTTTCCACACATATGGTGCGGGTTCTGGCACAGGATGAGACTTGAGGTGTGTGATATGGAAAGGATTTCCAACTGCCACTTCTAAATTAAGGAAGAGAATAATTTCCAGGGGTTGATTCTGAACAGCAAGGAGAGGATCTTGTCCTGAAGTGCCCTCTGTGAGTGAGAGTCTCTCTTTAACAAGAGACAAGTTGAAGTGAGTGTGGCTTTCCCTTAGTAAAGACAGCCTCTGTGAGCATCTTGTTATCAGCTAGAGAAGTCTTTGATCATTCTAATTAAGGTCTGACTTCATCTAAATGTCTGTAGTTAGGAAAGATATGTAAGCATAGGCATAACTGAGCATGAGCTGGGTTATAGTCATCATAAAGAGGAGCTCAGCAAATATATAACTGTCTTCTAGAACGGGCAAGGCTAGGCAAAGAAATGCAAGGAAAAGAAAATAAGAAGGAAGAAAGGAGGAAAACAGAACAGAAAAAATGGAAAAGGTAGAGTGGGAAGAGGAACTTTCTTCTAAAATGGACAAAGTTTTATTTTATTCTACCCTCATCCCTTCCCTGTGTATCTATTACAGGTTCAGTGTTGTTTTTGTTTTATCACTGAGCATTAAGTGCACCAAATCCCTTTGCAAAGAGTCTTGAACCACAAATGAGCCTCAATTTTGATTCTGCTACAGTCACTAGCAAATAATTTATATCAAGGGCTAAAGATCATGGTGGCTTTGCTTGAAAAACATTACATCAGTAGCAAAGAGGTGATTATAACGTGTTAGGCTTGGTTCTTAACTACTTAATTCAGTTTGGGTCTGGTGTAATTTTATTTTTCCACCACTGGTGTGGAACCTAGAATAACCCTTTTAAATCTCCTGTACAGTTAATCCAACAGGCTGCTGTAAGGATATCAAAGCAAGGCTGGACAGTTGCAGTCACTTTAAGATGTTTCTTAAGGGAAATAATTATATTTAAAAGGAATAATACTTTCTGAAGACTTTTTTTTTTTTCTCTGCTCAGTCTAATGGAGCCTCTTGAGCTCAAGACATTATTTTTATATGACAGTATGAAATGGCTATTTTCTTTTAAATCTGTTTCAATTTCTTACCCTTGCTGAAATGCTGAAGGCTGTAACACTGATATATCTGCTTTCCAGGGACAAATGCAAGTAAGCAGGCCTTTAGAAATTTTGTAAATATTTCTGAAAGCACATTTAATATCCCTACATAATTTTTCTCCTTCTTGAAATGTATGTGCTGTAGCTTGTTCTGAGACAGAAACCCCCAAACTGGTCACTGAGCAATGCTGTGGATCACAGGATTTTTTTACAATTGTCCTCTCTGACCTGCACTACTGTGTTTAATAATAACAGAACAGCCTATAATCCTTAACAACAGAAGAGTTATCATATATATACACACAGTCTTCAGAGCCATTGCAAACAGGATGGGATTCACTGCAAACAACTACCACTGCTTTCCTTAAGGATGTTTTAGCATCTCCTCCATAAGCAACCCACCAGATCATTAGGATTGAACTTTAGAACACCCCCACACATCACTTCTTGGCCTAAAAGCTTGACATGGGAAAAACCCCACAACACTATATATATTTATTTCCATTTAGAGAGATTTGTGAGTGATTAGAAGCTTCTTTGCACTTTCAGACATCAAAAGCCTGGTTTTAAGGAATTAAATTAATTGTATTAAGGCAGACAGAATTTATTTCTTCTTAAGATATTTTATGTTTTTTTAAAACGACATATGGCTAGAAAGAATGCCACTGTGCACATGAATGAATGTTGTTTTAATATGCACTTCTTAAAATTAATTTAGTAATGCTTTGTACTCTCGAATGAAACAATACGATACTGGAAGTTCAGGAAGAACTTGATACGAGAAGTACAGCCTGATATATGCAGAGTTAACCTTCGTGCCAGGAGGCCCTGGAGAACTTGATCTGTGGTCCAACTCCTACAGCCAAAAACACAAACTGCTGTTCTGCTGGATATCTCCTTTTTGAAAAGTCAAGATATGCTTGCAAGTGCAGTGAACAGCCTTACTTCCAAATTAGAAAAAGTGTGTTAGATTGAGAGAGAGGGTTGTCTGTTTAGCTCGTTAAAAAGAAGATAAATTGATATCTCTTTAAACCAGCAGGTAAGATATGAGTATCTTAAAATAGAGAAAATAGAATGTACCAAAGGGCTATTCAACTAAACAGAGAAGCGTGACAAGTACTAGTGCCTAGAAGTTGGATTTGGGCACATTGGATACGACACATTTCTCAGCATCAAGGATGATTAATGGCTGGAACAAACCCCATGAGGTTGTTTATCCTCTGTCTCTTGCCATCTTCAGTTCAAGGTGTTATGAAAGATGGGACTTCACCAAATGTAAGTCACTGAATTACTCTAAAGACCAGCTGAATTAAATTCTACTGTTTGCATTAAAAAAGCCAGAACAAATCTGCTGCTCATTCTCCCTCACAGAGATGAGTTTTTCCATTGCTGCCTCTGCACAGTGGCCCTTGTGCCACAGTCCATGCCTGCAGCAGAGCATTTTCTATTATGTCTCCTTTGCAGATGAATCTTACTTAATTCATTGTAAATCAAAAGTTATGGTGAGAAGGAGCTGTAATTTCATCACACTGCCTTCTCACAAGATGGTGTCAAATTAAGGTCAATAACTGCATGAAAATCCAGCATAGGCTTGGGGCTTCAAAACACCCTACTCATGCTAAATTGCCCATGTCTTGGGATGACTACATTGCCCGAGCTGTAAAATGCAGCACACTCTGGCAGCAGAGGGGTCCTCCAGACTGACCCCTTGCCTCAGCATCGTGCTCAGTGAAGTTTGCAGAGCTCCCTGCTGCCATAGCATCCTTGCTACCAACAGGCAAAGCGGCCAGTGCAGCCCCATGGGAACACATGGCAGTGAGCACAGCATTGCTGGGCCCAGAGCAGCTGGTCACTATGCTCTGGGGCCAGGGCTGAGCAGGGAGAGAACCCAGAAGGGAAAACCCACAGCTTGGCAGCATGCCTCAGCTTCAGAGCAGTGCCTCCAGACACTGGTGATTTGTCACACTAAGCAGTTACATCCATCTGCCATAACCATGTCAGGTGAAGCAATTTTGCAGAGCCTTTCTGTTGAATTCCCATATTCAGATAGGTGCTATTGGGAGGCAAAGGACGTATTTTTCAAGCCTTGTGATCTAAATTTGTAAATGAAGACTCGAAGGTGCCTTTGATGACTGGGAATTTACGACATTTTCAAAAACAGGTCATTAATCTAGGTGCCTATTTCTGTGCATGTGTTTCTAACTTTAGCCAGAAAGCGACAAAGTAGTGATCTTCCCATCTTGAAATGTAGAAGTAATGTAATTCAGGAGATCCTTCACTCACAGAGTTGTACTCCTCCATAATCTTTGTCTACAATCATCTTTGAATTCTTGGTTTCTCATTCGATTGGCCTGTAGGGTTGGAATTGAATAAACTTCCTTGGGATATATGCCTTGGAAATGGTACTTTGTTTATATCATATCTACTTCAAACTATTTATGATTTGGTATTTTTTTTTTGTCTGGTAACATCTAAATGCACTTTTACAACATGAAAACAATGTAGGGACAAATTTTGCACTTAGAAAAACTGCATTTGGGAAAGTTTGTCCAGGAGGTGTTCACCCTGAAGGCGCTTTAAGGCAGAGTGTGCTGTCTTTAGGGTTTGCTAAAGCGAATAGATTCCACAACGCCTTGCTGGATAACATTAAGTAAGGACACTCTTACACATTTCTTAACTGACCTACAAAGGTCATTAACAGCAAGGTGTAGCTGCTATTGTGTCAGCCCGACTGCACTGGCCAGGAGATGCTTTTTCCATTCCCTGTTATCGTACAAAATTGCACTCATAGGAGAGAGAGCCCAGGATACAAAATGCTGATTATTGTACCAGTGTCTGGTAGACCCACTTGCTTCCCAGCAAGCTTTAATATTTATCACAGTGATGCAACCTTCCCCTGCTGTTTTGAGCTGTGCTAACTGCTGTACACGTGCACAAAAAACTGGTCCCTGCCTCAAACCAATATGCAAATCTCAGCACACACTGAAACACAGTAAGGAGTAAAGGAATGTAATGACTAAACAGAAAGGGGAAAGATGTGGAAAACATGGTAAAAATGTGAGGTTTGTGGTTAACATAGCAAACAGAGGTCACGGCACACCAAATGCCTTATCCATATGCTAGTACTTGACAAGTTTCACAACTGTTGTGAATTTAGAAAGGTCTGAAGGAAGTACCTTTGTGATTTTGGCTAGGTGTCTTCCCACAATAAAGGAGTGGCGTGGAATAAAGGTGAGGCTGTTTGACCAAAAATTATAAAAAAAGCACAACCTTGTATTAAAGATTAATCTCACAGAGAAGTTAAAGCTCCATTATTTCAAAGTGTAATTATTGAATATTCCTGCGCTGGCAGATGTGGTATTGAGCACAGACACCATAGAGAGCTGTCAAGGAGGTGATACAGAGAAGAATTTCACATAGACAAGTTTAGCCACCTGAAAAGGACACACTTTAAAATGTGGCCCAGGCAGCTTTATTTCTGCAATGTAAATCTACTTCCAAATATGCCCCCCATGGCTATTTCCTTTTTTACCCAGTTGGGCAGAGCTGAACTGTGACATCTGTAATAGAAACCCAGATTCTTCATTTAATTTGAGACATTTGGTTTAATACAGATGGAGAGACTCATCTTCATGTAAATGAGATGACCAATACAGTTGTACCATACCTGATAGGAAAATGGCATCATTGCCTAAAGCAATGGAGGGTTTGGAGGTGAAGCCTATGCCAAATCAACAGGCTAAAACTCTGAGGAAGGTGAGGGATGGCAGCATTACCCCTCAAGGGAGGATTCATCTCACTTCTCTGCAGCCTTCTAAAATTATGGTTTAATCCCGTCACAAGATATGTGACAATTGCTCTCTCTATTACCTACAGAGGAGTCTATACTTACCCTCTTGTTGTACCTTTTAGGCAATTTAGGTTATCTAACATAAATCCCACTGCAGGTTCCTACAGAGGAGTTCCCTGGTGCTTTCTGTCACTTTTCTTTTGCACATACAAACTTCACTTCTATTCCATAATTGATCAGGATGAAGACCTCAAAAATGCAGAAGCATTACTAAGGAAAACTTGTAGAGGGAAAGATTGACTTTTTTTCTTTTTCTTTTGCTGAGCAGGCACTTTCATTTCACAGGTTTACATCAATGTTTTCACTTACACGCTTCCTGAAGTATTTGTTTTGAGACTAAAGCTCTTCACATACAGAACTCATGCATGTTATATAAGTTAAAAGAACAGCAGTTGCTGGACCAAAGAAATGAATATCCATTACATTTTCAGCTCACTGGATATTTCCACATGAAGATCCTTTTGGTGATTTTGGACTGGTTCTAAAAAAGTGAAATAAAAACACAAAAGCCAAGAGTATGCTGACTCAGTTTGCCCCCAAATAAAACTTTTTTAACAAGAACTGCTCAGATGCAGCCAAACAACTGCTGCTAATAAGTGAAATGTACATACAAGACACAGTCATCGAGTCAGTGTGAAGGAAGACTAAAAATAATGCTCTTTTAATTTTCTATACAATGTATGCTTTGAAAGGTGTTATTTTTTCAGTCAAGTAATTACAGGGTAGAGAGAATGTGTGGTCAATGGCAAGAGGTTAATTACATGACCAAACACCCACTACATCTTGCTCAAAGAGCCCTGAAATGATTACATATTGCTGTAACTTATAGGCTAGTCTGGACTGCTGGTTGGAGGGCTATCCTCAGCTTAAAAGAAATGCATAACTTCTACCTAAGAATCTTTACCATTTTTTTAAAAAATGCTGTATACCACAGAGAGATTAGCTAAATTTCTGGAGACAAGAGGTGTCAGTTTATTCACATGGTCCACCAGAGAATTTTACATAGACTCTATTTCTTCCTTTCCCTTCTTATGGTTAGCCAATTTCTCATCTTCTTTCACAACACAGCAGTTGGGAAGAAAATATTTTAAAGTAGAGATCTGTAATTAAAAATGAAAACTATCAGAAAGCTTTTTTAATACCTGCAACAGCTCTGAACTTCAATTTAACTGATTTCATTTTAGATTATATTGGATAAGGCCAGGAGAGATCATCTGATAATCTAATGTGTTTACCAGTCATTAAATTTCTCCTCAGTACTTCTGCTTTGAGAAAAGCACTCCCTGGATGTAAAAGGTTTTCAAGAAAAAAATTTCAGTTTTTATCTGAAAATGAATCCAGCAGATATTGCAGTATTGGGATAGCACTGACTGCTAACCACTTACAGGAAGACAACTCAGTTCCCATGTGCTTTTGATTTGCAGGAGCTGTTCACCTGAGGACAAATACACAACTTGCTCAAGTCAACCCAAATGCTCATATGCTACAAGACAGTCAAGACAGTCTAACTCTCATCCACTGTGTTGAACACAGATCACAGCACAGTTCAGTAAAAACAGGACAAAGGCTGTCTGTGCTCTGAACCTACAAACACAGGTATGCTGGAGCACCCCATCCGGGCAGAGGACCCTGCCTTGAAGCCAGATGCACAAGAAGAGCTTCCAGGCTCTTTCTCTACTGCTAAATGGTCCCCTGGGCCATTTCAGCATCCAGATCCACTCCCTTGTGCACAACTATCTGTAAGTTAAATGGTTAGCAAAGTCTGGCTGTGAAATTGATAGCTCATAGACAACTCTCAGGCATGTACTAGGAAAGAGCATGTGCTGGCGACCACTCCAGCAGACAATTTGCATGCAGTCACTCTGTTTTAGAGCTAAATCAATTTTAAACCATGGAGGTGGTCAGGCTAGGTCACTTGGCTGTAGGACTAGAGAAAGGTCCTTACATTGCCTATTTTATTAGTACAAATATAACTTGAGAGGTTTTGACCCCAGAAGTGTTTACTAATAAATTATTTTGAATGATCTATACATAATAAAAATGAAGCATCTTCCTTAAGGGAAGTTTCTTGACAGTTTTTGTAACTCGTCCACATACAAATCAAAAAGTAAGATATATTTATTAAGATAGCTGCCATTTCATACAGTTCTGTGCATCCCGCTCCCTAAAAATAGAGCGAGAATAATTGTACTGAAAAACTTAAAGATTTCCAAAATCCAATTACATAACTTGCCACACTTCCTCTGTTTTCCCCTCTTGTATTTCAAAGAGGTCAAGGTTATTAAATACAGGCTTCTGCCTTCATACAGTAAGAAAAGCAAGAACTAAACACACAGTAAAGATTTTTCATGTAACATGAATTTGCTCACATAGCCTATATATACTACGTTTACCAATTGAGCTATGAAATTGATGTACACAGTGTGTGCAGTTCTTGCAGGTGAGATACTGGTGCATTAAAAAACTTATTTTCATTCTCTGATTTGTATGTGCTTATAGTGTCCAAAGATGTAATCCTTATTCTGAATAATTTACTTTCCTCAGTGGGTGTGTCATCTATGAAGAGACTGCAGTTTGATGACCCAGGTTTGTAAATGTTGCTCTAACATAAGGTTTTGCACTGCATTATGCAAAATTACAGCTCTGGTACCTCTGCTGCCAAAACACATGCACACTTGGGAAGCCATGAGAAGAGTTACTTTAATAATTTTAGTCTTACATATGGATTTATAACTTTCAGTAGTGTGCTGACTTACACAGCATGGCACTATACATCAGATGCATGCTGCCTCAGAAAATTAATGCTGCATTCTGGCAACCATATGGGCCGCTGGCAAGCAGCCAGGAGACCAGCAGAGCACGACCCTACCATCATGCAAACCTTCTCTATGCAAGAGAACTGTTTGCATGGACTGTACTAGCCAAGGAGCAGAAGTAAAGAGATCCTGTACATGGTTGTTGCTCATAACCATCAGATCCCGCAGGGACCAATGTATGCCACTGTGATTAATGAGAGGAGCTGCACAGACAGCAGACAGAGCCTTGTGGCAGGTAATCACATGGGCACTTGTGATTTCTTGATGTCCACGGAATGAAGAGGATCATAAAGGCTTCCTTGTGTATCTATGTTTCTTCTTTATGGTTCCCTCTTCAAGTTGGTGCACTCACCTGTGACAAAATTTAGCCTGCAAGCTCTACAGGGAAGGGCATTTATCTTATTTGTTCTGTAAAATGCATATTATACATTGAGTGCTGAACAAACAATCAGAATAATGGCTTACAGTAGCTTAGTTATCTTTAGCACCTTTAAAAAGAACACTGTTCAGCAAGAAAAGAAATTAAAAAAAAATTACCATCAGTTGCAAGGAAAGCAGTTTTTGTTTCCCATTTTTTTGCTTCACTTACCCTATTATTTCTTATCAAGTGTGTGATCTTCTAAAGACTTAAATCTAACTCTGCCACCAGCTTCAGTGGGAATACCTGCAGGAATGATAGCCTGAATTGGAAACTCCTCAAATAGGATTGTCTTCTCATTGTGTAAATGATAAAAATCTCACAAAGAATACAGAGGAATTTTTAATTTAATGGTTTCAAGTAACTTTATGCAGTACCTTAAATGGAAGATGCCTTGATGATAGACAAACACAATCCTATTTATAATGCATTTTATGTATATAATGCTTTCTGTCTATAAATATCTCTAAAATTTTTTACATCTGTTCACAGGAATCATGTCACTCTCCAGGCTTTACAGCAGCTCTTTTACTTCTCATTGCAAAGGCCCTATGAAAAAAAAAATAGGGATTGCAAGTGAAACAGCACACATTTTGCACTGTGAACTAGTTGGTACACTGTAATCTCATGCTTTAGCTCCCTGCACACTAGCTTTTTCAAGGAAATCAAGGCTTATGTTTTACCTTCCACAGTACAGTCTCTATATGCTGGTCCTGCTGGTTCACTCAGACATCTAAATTCTTGTCTACACTAGTATTTTTCTTAAATCCTGATTCTGTACTAAAGATGCTGTGATTTGACTGTTGACGGCAACAACTTGTACAGCAGGTACAAGCAGGCCTGGTTTCTTTCAGTGCTGCTTCAGCACTGTCCAGCTCATGGAAGAATTAGCAGCACAGTGGCTGCTGGTATCTGACCATCAGCATTGCTCCTGCCACACAGAAATACATTGTAGTTTCTGGGGATTTCTGAGAAGCGACATCTATACACTATTAGCCTTCTCCAATTCTGCTTCGTTTGAGGGATTTGTTTGTATCCAGGCTGGAGTCTAGCAATGGTTTAGAAATGCTGACTAGACACAGTTAAAGTAGAAACAAATAAATTTTCAGGTGATTGCATACACCATGTGGGTCCAGCACAGTGATAATTTTATTCCTGTTGCTCCCTGGCGTTTGAAAACCCAGGCATGCCAGCAGTGCTAAATCAACTAAATTCAGCAGCCAGCTTTCCCAGAGCCAGCAAAGCATTCATCTATGCACACGCTGTACCTAAGTCTCCTTTCTAACCCTGAAATACTACAACCACTGTTTCTCACCCTGTGAATTGAACCAACCCATTTCACCAATATCCAGAGAGAACCAAGCACACAAACCAGTACAACATTCTGCAAATGTCATCTGTAACAGAGCACGAAGATATCTGCCTTGGGTAGTGAGCTATCACATCATAGATTTTACGTGGTTTCTGGCAGGCACAGCAAAATATCCAATGGTATCTGATAGCACACTCTGGATTTGGAAAAAAACCCAGCCTATTTCCCCCCTTTTTTTTTATGTAAGAAGAGTTATGTTTGATTTTTCATTTTCTCTACACTTTACATCTAAAAGGAATATAGCATATTTTTAGTATGATGACACTACAAGAACTCGAGGTTTTATGTCCCCCCCACCCCATCCCAAGGGCTCTCAGAAAGGCTTTCAACACTTCCCAAAGTCTGGGACCTAAGAAATAGGATCTCTTCCATCCTTGGAGCTGTAAAGCCTGAATATGGCACAGTTACATATGTAGGGCAAAAGTGTAACTGACCTTCACCTGTAAAACCAGAACTTCTGGTAGTTATACAGGTGCTGTACTACTGGATAAAAACAGTAATTTAATTGCTTAATGTAGACAAGGCCTCTGAGGAATCTCTTTAAAAAACCCAGCCAAACCAAAACTTCATCAGCAAAACTCACTCCTCTCACCAAAGAGGAACTTGAAATACTTTTCCAGATATGCTAAAAGGAAACAGTATTTCCCCCTTTTTAACCACCTGAAGAAACCAAAAAGGATACACACTTGGACAACCGAGTTCAAAGAGGATTGTTCAAGTACTGAGTTTCAGAAGATGCCTAGTGCACAACAAATATCACCGCTGAAGTATCAGGATGTATTCTTACTTCTGCGGGTTAAGAAACAAAGCCAAATCCCCAGAGCTGGACTGAATTCCAACGTCTACACAATGGGCGATGCCTCTTAGGGCAAACTGACACGTTTTGTGAGAAACCACAGAAACAAGACGTGTCTAAAATACATTAAAACGTATCTCATGCTTTAACTTCTTATCAGGTTGATCTCAAGCTGTGGAAATTTCTGTCAATACAGCCTTTTCAGACAATTCCTTTCACGCGGCGCTCCCATAACCATTATCAAACGCAGCAGCGCCCGGGGCAGCAGCGGAGCGTCGCTCGCCTGGCTGTGCTGGGAAACGCCGAGGCACCGCGGCGACCTGGGGGCCGCAGGGCGAGGGGGCGGCCTTGACCTGGAGCCACCCCCGGGCCGTGCGCCCTGACCTCCGCCCGCGGGCAGGGAGGGCTGGGAAGCGGCGACATTCCCGCCTGCCCGCCCGCCTTAGCGCGGGGAAGCCACGGCGGGGCCGCGCCGGGATCCGCCCGCAGGGTCTTTGTTCCCGCGGCAGCGGCGGCTCTTTGTTGGTGCCAGAGCCCGACCGCGGGCCCCGCGCGGCGGCACCCGGCGCTCCCGCCGCTTCTCCCGCAGGGCCTCTTGCCGACATCGCGCTCCCCGCCGAGCCGCGCTGCCCCCACGGCCGCGTGTCCCCGGCCGCCGTGAGGGGACTCCCACTGCACCTGGCCGCGCCTCGCCCCGCCCCGCCCCGGCCACCGCCG